>VZRI01010772.1:82508-187972 GCA_013397515.1 Upupa epops | reverse complement strand
AGGAGTGGTACTGTTAGACTCAGTCCAGACAAGGGCGGGGGGGGGGGGGCAAGGAGGAGGAAGAGGGAACTGCTTTGAGAGATTTTTATCTCATTTTTCCTCCTGCCTTACAAAAGTCATAATGCAAGTATTGAATCATTTCTATTCATTTTTGAGCCAGAAAGCTTTGCCGATTCCAGCAGAGTTCTGTTCAGAAATCAATGGTATGATATGGCCTGTGGCTTCAATTAAAAAAAAAAAGCTGACAAATAATTATTGGCTCATAAGTGATGCTGGGAAGTAACCCAAAAAATAAACAATTAAGCAGCCATAACTGAAACGCTGAGATTTACAAGCATGTCACTTTGTGAGAGTGGGAAGTTTTCATATTTAAGAATTTATTATATACATTACTATTCCATCTTTAAATATATAAAAATATCTTCAAAGAAACAAACTTGGGAAGCAGGATAAAAACCCACATGCATTGATCTTTTGGAGGAATATCCTTAAAAAGGCAAATCCTTTGTAGCCACACAGTGCTCATCAGACAGAGAGGACATTTTTAAAAAATGCCCTTCTCTCACCTGCCAGTATTACCAGTTCTGGAGTTCCTGTGTTTAATAAACTGCCCTACTCCTACCAAAGGCAAAACCTTTTCATTTCTTCTTTGTATCATCTAAAGGCTGAAGTGTGGGATCTAAAAATTCAGCCTGACCACTCCTATCTCCCACTACCAGGGCATTTTCAATGTTCACTCTGATATTGCAGATAAGGCTAGAAACATTCCTTGTTCTTTTGATTCATCTCTGCTTCTTCATAGGATTCCCATGTCAACTGCTTACATCTTTTTCAAGCTTCAATTACTTGTGCTATAAGTTTTCATGCTGTCTGCTTGACAGAAACTGAAAATTCTTGCAAAAGTTTAGTCAAAATATTTCAGCCATTTCTAAAATCAAATATAGGGGAAAAGAATATTCTTAAGTAGCAACCTTTTCCTATGAGCAAGCTACTGTTCAGAGTAAGGATTTGGATTTTACTTCCTTGTAACACTGTTTCATAGAAAATGAAAAGTTACTGAAATCAGTGTAGGGTATGAAATCCTTGTGAGGTAGGAAGGAAAATTATATCTGTTTTCAGAGACTCATAGATTTGATCCTGGTACTTGAAGTCTTCTCTGTGCATTGGGCATGCTCCAGTATGGGCCAGAGCAGGACTGTGCTGAGCACTGCAGCTCTGAGTCACTGAGTCCACATGAATGGAGAGCAGGGTGCAAGTCTGCTAGACACCCCAACTAGGAGAAGGGGAGAGTAGTACTAATTACCAAGAAAATTGGTTGTTGTGGATTGGTTGCCAGATGACTAAGATAGGAGTTTGCTGGACACATAGGGTGGGACTGGGATGAAGAAACATCATTGGTCTTGAGACAACAAGGACTGTACACTTTACTGGGAATATTCAATGTCTGATTCACCAACCACCATCAACAGTGACCCCATGAGCATGGCTAATAGCGTTTATTAGCCAGCCAAAAGTTGCTTTCCAGCTGGGGCTCATGTAGGCATCAGTAACATATTATGAAGGACAATTTTTTTTTGCCATTTTTCTAAAACCAACAAGCACCTCACTCCTTCCTCCTAAGCCTGGGAAAGAAGAGCATGCAATCACATATTCAGAACTGTCCGATATGACCCATGCACACACAGGAAAAAGAAGAGCAGCATGTGCAATTTGTGTCCTGTGATTTCTTGGTGTTAAAATGTTTGATATTACAACTCTTAGTAATGAACCTTTAGGAGGTTCTGGGTGTTACCGGCTAATAGCATACATTAACCATTGCCCATGGCACCATGTTAACACGAAACAATTAACCCTTTCTCTAAGTTTCCTTAATATTAAAGCTAGAGAGTGAAAATCTGTGGTACCATGTAGTCTGTGCAAAGGATGTTCAAACTAGCTCTGAACTAGCATGTTTGCACAAAAGCAGCCATTGAGTTGTGTTAGTGTTGTGGTAGACTCACAGAAATGCCTGGCCCCTGTAGGATATAATTTAATAATATGCCAGTTCTGGCTTTAAAAGTTACTGCATGCCAGTCTCTCAGCTGTGCCAAGAAATCTGTTTGTGGGCTAGGCTGCAGAAGAGCTCACTGACATTATCTGGGTTAGGAAAAGTTTATTTGGGAGGGGTGCTTTTGAGCTATGCCTCATCACACTTGAGTGTGATCTCACGTGCAGCTGTACCAGCACAGCTGGGTGCCTGGTTCTCAGCTCAGGGAAGTGGGGTGAGAAAAGCCATGACATGTAGACAGTAACTCATCTCACTAAACTTCCAGAGGGGTTGTATTCGAGAGTGAAATATAGCACTGGGTCAGTGCATTTCCCTATCTTTTCCGTGGCCATTTGCACGTGCTGTCTCAGACTCATGTTGACCATGACTTTTATCCTGCATTGAAAATGAGGAAATACTCAGGTTTTGCTGATGTATGTGGTTAAATAGCCATCCTACTCCACACCAGTGCTGAATT
The DNA here is from genome assembly GCA_013397515.1 of Upupa epops. Classification (NCBI taxonomy): domain Eukaryota; kingdom Metazoa; phylum Chordata; class Aves; order Bucerotiformes; family Upupidae; genus Upupa; species Upupa epops. The sequence goes on along the minus strand of VZRI01010772.1, from coordinate 185,468 downwards.
CATTCCAGCCACGGGTAGAGGAAAAAGAAAAAGGAAGCTTTGGCATGTGGATTTTAAACAGCTTGGCAGCCTATCAATCAAAGAGCACAGGGCTGCTGTATGCACCAGAACAAGAGCAGCTACACTGAGAATAATCTGCAGTGGAAATGTTAAAAGAAAGGTACAGCTAGCACCTCAAGAACAGCCAAAGCTCATGAATATGCTGTGCTGGATTTTTATGACCTTGAAACAATGATCTGGAGTAGCCCGTTCCCTGGCGCGCACCACAGCAGACATGTTCAAACGAGAGGATTAACACCTCACACACCTATCAACAGACACAGGCATTAAGCAGGACAAGATAACAGCATGGGCAATCAAGAAGCACTGCATCCCGGTTGACACAGGAGGGTTATAAACACACAAGCCTCTGAATCCAGCAGTGAAAAACTTAAGCCTGTCGAGCTGAGGATGGATTGAAGTAATGACTAATATTTCCTGGGAAAAATACCTAAGAAGTAAGAAAGATAAGGGAATAAACATCCCAGCACCTCCAGACAGAAATAGCATTCTGCAGATATAACCCATTCAGTCCTCTCTATCTACTGGACTTAGCAGTATTAACTTGCTAATTGATGTTAGATAATAACAATGGCCATTAATGAGAATTTCTCTCTCCTCCTCCCTTGTCTCAATTTAACAAGATTGGTTTTCCTCCCCAGCCACCTTGCAGGTATGGTTCAAGCAGCAGGAATTAAATCTGTCCAGACGGCTCCTGGGAATCACAGCCAGAAACTGGATATTGTTGTCACAGGAGGGTGAGTGGGAAGGGAGCTAGAGTCAGCTCAAACTGATTCAGCTAGAGACATGTTTTTTTAACTACTGCTTCTGATGGAAACTAGGGCAAAGAAAGAAGACCATATCCTTGCGATATTGTGTAGATTTGGTCTTTGATCTGCTAAAGTGAGGTTAGGCCTCAACAATCTTTCTCCTACTATCTTCTGAATTCCCTGACCTGCAGAGGAGTGAAGGAAACAGTGCAGATAGTGGAGCAGCCCTGAGAATGCTGAGGTTTCACCTGGTTTTCACCTTACACAGTTCTCAGTAGTAACCCAACAGCACAACCCAGTCTTCTTCACAGCAGAAGGGCAAGCATGGGGAGGACCAAACTCTCACTCTGAGATACCTCTTTTGGAGCAAACAAAGACATTCAGGGTCTCTGTGCTCTAACCAACAGGTTGTGCACAAATAACAGTGTGTGCTACAGGGCTCTCCATGCACTCCTCATCATCAGGCTGCCACAGGCTCACTTTCCCTGCCCCTTCTACGCATACCAGTATACGATTACACACCAGTATATACAAAATATTTCCACTCCTTCCACTTACTGGGCACTCAGTAATATTTTGAGTCCACAGGCTCATGTTGGAGCTGTCTTCAATGGTGGTGCATCGCTTCTGCTTGTTATCCCAGCCGCAATAGGGGTCTCTGGCTCCTAGACATTCCCTGCATGTGCAAATAGAAAAGATTAAAGCTCTTTAAGACTTGTCTAGCTCTAAAGACATTCAAGTATAGTGCTTGTACATGACAGCTGTCAACTGCACTGAGGTTCAGCAGAAGAAACCATTTCTTCTTAGGCAGAGGTTTACCTGCTTGGGAGGGGAGAATGGCTGAATAGGAGGATGATAGGGCACAAAGCAAATATCACTTATACAGCTGCAGATTTAAAATCTGTTTGCTCCTCTCCAAGGCCTAGGGAAAGACAATTACTTTACAAATTTTAGTCAAAGAACACTTGTCACTGAGATATCTTTGTGCCCACATGTAATCACTCTGCAGGCCAAATCTCACACAAAGCAGCCTCTGTGACTATGTTTTCTGACACTGCGTCCATCCAAAGGGGTTAGACAAGCAGAATTAGCCAATAGACCAGTAATAAAGGCTTTCTATTAGTCTTGGCCTTTGCTGGAACAATGGTTTCATTTATAATCCCAACATCAAGATGTCAGTTTGGAAAAGTCACAGCAGAACATTATTTCTAAGCTTTTGGCTACTCTGAACAGTCGTATTCATTTTCCTCCTGAATCCATATTTACAGCCTAAGTGTGTGTTCCCAACATGTGAGCCGCTAAAGAAAAATAACCGGGGTTACTACTGCCACAAAACAGAGAAAGTCCCAGAATTAGCCTGTGCTGATAAAATCCAGCCATAGCGGTTATTTCCATGAGGAAATTTTTAATTTTCATTAAGAAAGTGTAATGGTACAAATCATATCGTACATGTATTAGTGAAAGACAAAGAAGAGAGAGCTAAACCTAAAAAGATTCACAATGTTATTTATTTCAATGATCTGTTCTCTTCTTTCACCCAAAAGGCTGATAGGATCTTTTGAAAAGTCCCAAATGATTTGAAAACTGTCAATTAGACAGCAGCAAGGGACCAAGGGGAAAAATTCAGTTCAAAAAGCTAAACAGGAGAGTGATAAAATGTATTCTAGGGATACTGTGATAAATGAAACATCAATACAAAAAAAAAAAGAAAATAATCAAATGCAGTAAGATGTGAACTCTTCCCCCATAGAAATCTTTGAAATCCTATTAGCCTGTAATCAGCCACAAATGAAAAAGCCAGTCTCTTAGGAATAGCTGAAAAAGCTCTATTGGTCTGTACTGACTCCATAGTGATTTGCCCCAAAAGCAAACCCTATTTTGTTATGCTGTCTGGTACCCATTGCTACACGCACACACACATACACACACACACAGAGCGAGACACACAGACAGACAGACAGACACACACACACGTATGCATATATTTACTTTTAAAGTATGAGTTTTCAGTGTGCTCCTACATGGCAGCTCCTACAATTCCTCTGCTACAGATTCCATACACAGAGTTATAAGGAACATAACTTTATCTTTCATGCTTTAGTAAAGTAGTTACAATTGCTGTCTCAACTACATTTTTCCTTCAGCTACTTCAACACATGCAAAGACAAGGCAAAGATGATTTTGTCCCAGCCCCAGGCAATGCAATATCACATATTTGCCTAGAAAAGACTTGGGATCCTCTGTCCAAGGACACAAAAGAGACGCGTGCTGGTTCTTTCTTTTCAGCTAAGGACAACCATCCTGCTGTTTTGGCAATTCACAGTGCCCTCATCCATGCAGTGGGGCAGCCACCATGTCCAGAGTTGCCTTCAGCAAGGGCAGCAGCCACTTCATTATGGAGCAGACACCAAGGCATCTGCCCACCCCCTCGGCAAGTCAGCACTTTGGGAAGGAAACTAGGCAGTTTATTGAGAGAAGGGCAAGATAAACAGTGGAGGCTGGGAAAACTGGAGAGAGAACCCCTTGCTTTTAGTTAGCCTTTTGGTCAGGCTTTCAGACCCTGACACCATGAACATGCCATTGTTTCCAACCTTATGAAGCCATTTCGCTGGGCACCCAGTGAGCTGAGAGAGGTCATTGTAATTCATAACAGAGGAGGCTGTTGTGAGCATCACCCTATTATGATACACATTTTCTCTGAATTTAATTTATAGGAAAACATGTGCTGCATAAATTCAGGAAATAATCTCCATATGTTCTGTGCTGCAGCTCTCAGCCTCTCCGCAGGCTGCAATATATCCCAGTTAGGCACTGACCACTTTGCTGGCACCATCATAATGTATGTCATGGAGCTAATGTGCTGCTCTTGGCTGGGAGCAGCTAGCTACAGATCTCTAACAGAGCACTCGATGAATCACAGCCTGCTCTCCCCTGTAGCTGCTGCTGACCCCCAGCTGAGGGGCCATCAGTAACTAAAGCCGAGCTGCCAGAAGACCATGCTGCTGGCCCCAGGAAAAGTGTGGTGCAGTGTTTGCTGGAAGATACAGGCCATCCTGTCTCTGCATCTGGGATATAACGAATTCTCATCCAGCCTGGGCTCTGTTGGGCTGTCAAGATGCGCACTGTGTAATTTCCCAACCATCAAAGCCCAGAACTTCTCCCTGTCTGATGGAAGGCCCTCAAAACCATTTGAAATCTAAAGACAAAATAGCTATGCTGTCTGCCTCCCTTCAGGATTTGGAGCCCACTTATCTGCCTCAAATCTGGTGAGAAACATATTATATCAGCTGACAGCGATAAACTTAACGGTGAGGAGGAATGTATTTACTTACAGACAATTTGCTGCATTTTTCCCCTTTTATACACAGCAAAAGCATCACTGTGTTACTACAAGAGAACAACATTTCCGGCAAATACTTTAAGTGAACATTTCAAAATCCACCCTCATTTATATTCTTCAGTATCGTTAAATTATATATCCCTATTTATGTCATTAAAAGATAAAACAACCCCAGCAAACACACACCAAAAGGCAAATATATGTATGCATACACGCTCACACAGATCAAAATGCTTCAGGAATATGCTGTCTTCTTAGCAGATCAGGCACTATGGTGTGGAAAATGTAAAGATCTCACAGCATTTCCCTCTGCTCCTAACACTAAATTGAAATGTTTAGATGTGTAAACCATTCTGTATTATGATATGGTTGAAAAGTCTCACACAGGCTGTGGGACCCAGAGTCTCACAGGGCAGCAGGTAAATACTGAGAAATAAGATACAAAAGAGTTTCTATGCTATAATGAAATTGTGATGTTTCAAAGGCAATTGGACTTCTGCCACCAGCTTAGTGTGGCCAGATTTCATAGCACTCACTTAGGGAACATCACAATTAAGCTTTCTCAGCGGCACGCTGGGAACACCTCAAGAAACTAATGACATGCTGTTGTCTCCCATCATGATTCACACAGGTAGAAGAAGCCCATTATCCCAGAGGACTACCAGAGCACTGCAGGATAACACAGGTCATATTAATGCTAATTACTTAGTTAATGAAATTCCACAATGTGGGACGATTGTGGATGTCAGATGGTGATGATACCAAATGGTTCTTTCATGTCCCCAGTTCCCCCTTGGCCATCTACTACTCGTAGAATATTTGGTGAGGATTTGGGAGAATACATATTGTCAGATATCTAAGAGGTTGAATTTATTATTTATTATGACATGTCATTGCTATCAATAGTGATCTAGGCTTGGTCTAGATGATCCTGCTGTGGCAGGGGGTTGGACTAGATGATCTTTCAAGGTCCCTTCTGATCCATAATGATTCTATGATTCACTCTAACTCACTCCCTCACAATAAGTGTCTTATCTCAGGCATAAAGGCATCCACTGAAAATGCTCAATTGAAAAACAATTCCATTTGTATCTCCTATTCAAGGTATTTTTTTCCTCTGGTTCCTTATTCTCACTTACCAAGGATATTTGCATGAAAATGACATCTTACTTATAAGAGCTCACCTGCTGCCTACTGTTTGGGAGCTGTAAGTCTCCCTGTTGTTGGCTGTTGCAATCATTTCTACAACACTGATCCGGGATAACACAAAGGATTAAGTCTACAAGTGGAGCACTATCCACAGCCCACTGAAGTCAGCAGAGACTCTTACGTACGACTCAGAAGAGTTTTTATGGGGTTTTTGAAGCCTGGCAGTGCTGAGCCCCCACTCATAGCACATGGGCACCACCAGTTAGTTCATTAGAAGCACAGAGGTAGCAGCACTATCAACTGATACCGTGCAAAAAGTCACCTGCACTCAGCAACCTGGAAGCACAGGCAGCACAGGAGTTCACCTTGCTCTTTTAGGGAATAAGACCTCAGAATTTCTCACTATTTTCTTGCACTCTTAGAGCACTGAACTCTGAAGGAACAGCCCTTTGCAAGCAATATTAGAATTTTAGCTGAATCTGTTAGTTGCAAGCACAAAGCTGTGTTTGGCACATAGGCATTTCCTGACAAGGTTAGCTTACTGTCCCATCGCTATCAACCTGTGGAGAAGATGAACTAAACAATCATATTAGCTTCCAGCCAACCAAATCGTAATTACTAACAATCTCAATAGTCCGTGCAAGGAAGAGTGGACTTCTGTCTTCCCTAAAGCCAGATGGCATGATGAGAGAAGAATAAGAAGTGAAAGAGTGTTCATAGCTTAAGAAAATAAGATTAGAAAGGGGGAAAAAAGCAGCAAACCTTCAAACAGTTCCTCTAATTTTTATGCCTTTAAGAATTCAAACTGCAGAGATGAGTTAGTGATCTGTACAAATCCATTATCTTTCCCCACTGAGAAGAGAAGCCAAGCGGAACTGAGCAGCGTTGGTCAGTGTCTGGTCAAGTAGTGGCTTCGTTTCTCATCTGGTGAATACAACATACTCCATGCCAGGTGTACAGCCCTTTCCTTAATTCAAGTAGCCATGTGCTTCATAAGAAGTTAATGGGGCTATTTGTGGAGCCTGGGACAATTCAGGAAGGACATAGTACTTACAGCTCACGGGTACCACTGCTGAGAGGCTACAGTTGATGTTAATTTGGACAGACAAGGTTAGGTATTTCGGTATTTGATATTGGCCACAGAGGCAGAGAGGCTGAAGTGAGCGCGTGTTGTGTGCGTGTGCAATTTATCACCCACACATGCTCAGCATCAGTGAGTGCTGCTCCACACATGATTTGTTTTGAATGCATAAATTAAAGCCATGGTGTAAAATGACCTCTAAAACTGAAGTCCATTTATAAGCCAAACACATGTAACTTATTTGAAAGCAGCAGTGCACAGACAGAGGATTTTCAGCAGCATTTCCACCTCATTTTTCCTTTCCACATCAGGGACCTTGGCTGGCTAGTTTCTACTTCGTGCCGTAACATTTTCAATATCACTTTAATCGATTGTGGTTTATAGATTATAGCCTCGCACAATCTACACAACAAACTATTCCATTTCTTGCTTTCTGACATCCCATTCCATCATCTTTTAGCAACAGTCACTTCTTTATTGGATAGGTATTTATTTTTAAAGCCATGAAGTAAAACAACATTGCATTTATTCAAATATGAAGATTAATGCCATCCCAAGCAAAAATGTGATTAAATCTGGATTTATGTTTACATCAGTAAAGCAGGTTATTTAAAAAAATGAGTAAGTGTTCCTCCACTAACGCGATTAGAAACTCTTGTCACTGCGCCAAGCACAACTGACCTCTAATAAAAACAAAAGTACAAAGGGCCTCTGACTACCAGTGACGGGATCAGCCATCCACAAGAAAACTCGGATACTATAAAGTCCTAAGAAAAGGAATAGCGAGAAAGAATTCCTGAATGCAGGGCATGTTTGTGTGAATAACGTGTGCAGAGCACAGCCATTTCCTAGCCTCCATGGGCTTTTGAGCCTTAGGAAAACATGTACCCCGGAGCTGCCATATGGAAAGAGGCAGAGGGCTCAAGTGCTGTTCTCTGTCTCTGCACTGTGTCAGTCAGTGTCTGGAGGTGGCTGTAAGATTAAGATGTGCTCAGCTCCTGTGTTTCTGCTCTGGGGTTGCAGATAGACTTCTGTGTGAACGTGGCAAATTCCTGTAGCCTGGTGTCATAGGTGGATGCAGTTAAAAAGGATAGTTTAGGCAAGAGCAAGCCCACTGCAAGGGACACAAACAGGTGCTTTATGTAGGTCCTGCAAAAGTGCTGATGATTTGAAAACAAATTATGCTAAAATGGGAACTTTGGAAGGGAAAGAAAACTGTAAAGGCAGAAAATGTGGAATGAGATGTGAGTAATGATAAAGAAACCTGAAAGTGGTGTACAGTTGTGACCCAGGTTGCACAAAGTAATCCATAATCAAGCAACTCCTTTGGGAAAGTTAAATTTTGTTAAGCCCTGGGTAATTATTTTCTGCTCAACAAGATGCAGATTTAACTAGACAGAGCCTTTATAGATCGATATATGTTGGAAAAGGCAAATAAATATTAGACCACCTACTAAATGCTGAGGATCTAGCAGTTCTTTTATCTACTTTAGAGCTATTTTAACATAGCATAAGGGATCAAGGGGCAGGCTGGCATGGGTGACACTGTCATGGGTATCTATTACAGGCCACCAGATCAGAATGAGGAAGATGATGAAGTCTTCTACAGGCAGCTGACAGCAGCCTCACAGCTACAGGCCCTGATTCTCGTGGGAGATTTTAACTACCCTGCATTTGTTGGAAGACCTACTCAGCCAGCCATCCCCAGTCCAGGAGGTTCCTCCAGTGCGTTACTGACAATTTCCTGATGCAAATGGTGGAGGAGCCCACTAGGAGAGGAGCGCAGCTGGATCTTGTACTCACTAACAAGTAGGGTCTGGTTGAAGCAGCGAAGGTCTAGGTGATCCTGCTGTGGCAGGAGGATTGGGCTAGATGATCTTTTGGGTCCCTTCCAATCCCTAATGATTCTATGAAAATGGTTCTGCCAACATATCCTGCATGGTTCATTCCCATGTAGTTACATAAACACAAACAACATCCACTGCAGTTTTTAAAGGAGACAACTTCACTTATGAAAATGGGTATTCTTGAAATGCAGCCCTACCCCATTGCAGCCTGTAGTGTTCTCATGGACCTACATTACTCAGCTCTTCTGACATGTAAAAGACACCAGGCACTACAACATGACGTTTTCCTACAAACCATATATATTTTACATATTTAAATGTGCTTAAATTTTAAACTTAAACTAATAAAACAAAATTTGCTCTGGCTCCAGATACTTCCTTGCCAAATAGGTAAAACAGTGTGTCTCCTAATAAAAATTTAATGATGCATCTACAGCAATATATTAATTCAGTTTTAACACTGGACACATTTATGTCTTACATAGCAAATGCTAACTGGGATCTTGAGACACAAAGCAAATTAGCCATGGCAGCAGTAAGGTTGTAGACCCTTTGCATCTGGAGCTGTGTCACTGAATTTGACCATCACCTAGAATACAAATGTTACAGCAGTAGCAAAATGCGAGAATTGACAGATGCAATGGATATGTGCCCTAGGGCTTGCTGGTAGCTTTTAGTTATTAATCTTGTTTCTATAACAATAGCATCGAAGTCATCCTGACATTACATATTCCAAGAAAACTACCTGTTTCCCTGCCAGTCACCACTGTGTTGAAACTAATTTCACAGAGCCCACCTAGCAGGCATGAGATGGTAATGACTTTTAGACATCATTGATCTGAGTTGGCCTAAAGCCAGGCTGCTAGATGTAAAAAGATCCGTACGCTAAACCATTCCCAATCTCGAGAGCTAAGTCATGTTGGCAATACGCTTTAAGAATAAGAAGTAAACAAAAGCTCTTGGCATGTTCAACCTCCCTGGTTTTCCTTGCTCCTAGCAAACCCAAATTCAACCAAAACAAATTGGCAACCTAGTCAAGATAGTAAGGAAACAAAAGACAGTGAATCCTGATATCCTGATTTTATTTGGCTTTTTCTGAAGTGACTTTCATCTGTTTCAGCAATGGTTTAACCCCAGACTTTGGCTACTGATAAATTCCCCTTCTGCCATAGAACCATTCACTTGCGACCATTTACATAGTATGGGGCTAAAAGCAGGAACCTAAAAGTGCACAAGCAGCTTGAATGTAAAGCCTATCACAGATTTAAGCATTTCATAGAAATGGGAAAAATTGTAATCATTCATCCAGTTCAGAGCAGAATCCCTTTCCTCTCTTTCATCCTATGTCCTCTCTTTTTCAGCGACAGAAACACCAGCAATCTTCGCACAGGCTTATTTTTCAAATTCCGCCTCTTGCTGGTCTCCCTACTGGCCCCACATTGTATTTCTCTGTTCACTGTTATTTGTGATTCCTTCATACCTAAATGTCATCTACGAAGTGTGCTATTTTCTTTCTTCCATGCCATTAAAGATAATGTCAAATAAGATGAAACTGGAAAGCAATCTCTCTGGCATCTGGCTTGAAACATGCCTCTGTTCACTGTATTACTCCTTACCTTTGCCTTCTCTTTTTTCCAGTTTCAGACACACATGGTCATGTCCCTTTCCCAAACCGCTAAAATGAAGCTCTCTGACTGATTTGCTGCAATCCAGGTACCATCCCCTCAAATCTTAAAGGTGCATATTCTGCAAGTGATATGGATGCACTTAGCTTAATATCTATAAGCAGATAAAGAAAATGGGAGTAACTGCCTGCTACAGCAGATGCAAATGTGTTTCCAGGACTGAAAAATCGGTTTAATTTTGCACTTCTATTTAAAGAACAGAGATCCATTTCATTTACCAATCTTCATTCTTTCTAAGAGCTTTACTGGTCATGGTTCTATTTGATGTCTTCATTCTCTCTCAGTGGTGGTCTTGCTATTTACTTAAATGCAACCAGAATGCCAAACCAGATGTTTAGTGATTTAGTCTGATGTATTACTGGATACTGTGGATGACAAAACATTGGGCTGATCACTCTCCTTTCTGTCTATTAAGTCTTCCAATGGTTTTTAGCATTATTGGTTATACAATAATTAGCTTTCCCTTAATTTTGTAGAAGCCGTATCAGCCAAAGCAGATGGAAATTGATGATTAATCTTTATCACAACATCTTTCAAGGCTGTTACCTTCCCTTTTGCCTCTATTTTAAAAAGGATGTGCAGTGTGCTGGATAATTTTAAAACTCCCAGGGGGAAGGGTCTAAAAAACAAAATCTAGGCCAGACTTTCAATAGCCTCAGTTCAGAAGAAGGGGTGGGATTTTCAAGGTCTTTGAGCAATCTGTCTATCAGCACCACCTCAGTGTTCTGTTGGGTGCTGGACTCCACTGAACAGTCTCTGCTTTGTTCCCTCCCCTACCTCTTAAAGCATTTTGTCTCCTGTGCTTTTTACACAACAATGGTTCCTTGTTTGTCCTTCGAGGAACTATCGTCATTCTGGTGAAGAGGTCAGAAGATTTCCAACTCATATTCCATAAACTCTTTCACCAGAAGCAGGAAATGTTTATACCTCTTCCCAAACAGTATTAAATTCCCCCAACAGTTTCACTCCTGAAATCTGGCAATCCTGTAATCTGAGTCATTTCTACTTGTTTTGCATTCGCACCATCACTGGAGGGGATCTACTGCAAATTTAGGCCAAGTAGGAGGGTAAAACCTCAGCATCACTGTCAACAGCAAACTTTCTGCAGCTGGGTCAGAAAAGCAGGCGGGGGTCTAAGGACAGCTGGTCATAGGTCTCCCCACACTCCTGGAAGCAGAAGTATCTCCACTAATGTGAGGTGGACCTGAAGTGGCATTTGTACAACCTGATGGGATATAAGTTAGCACAAAAGAGCAGGACAGGACAGGCAAGCCAAACTAATCTCAGAACTACTCTGTATCCCAAAATGGCAAACTGCATCAAGAAGACAGTACATGTTATGCAGAAACCTGGAGGCAGGAAGAGGAAAGAAAGAATAGCGACATAAAGTGCATTAAAACAAACTACTCAGTACAAGAAGAGCAGAAAGGTAGATATTCAAGAGACCCTCTGGTCTCATTCCCAAACACATTTTATTTTCCTCGTTTGAATGTGTAATCAAGCAATAGCTACAAAATCACTCTAAGGCCTGCCTCAGGGTTTCTGCTCTGAGGCTCACAGCCATAGTGCTGTAAAGAGGCAATGCAGAGATCACAGTATTCCCTGAAACTACATTTGTTTTCCTACTTCTTTGCAATTCGTAAAACGAAAAATCTCACCCCAGTCTCTGACAAAATGAGCAAACCATCCCAACAGATCAGCCACACCTGAAAATAATGGACCGTATATGAAGCCCATACCTCTCTGAAATTCAGATTCAGGGTTTTGTTCAGACATATTCTAGAGATAAAGTGGTGTCAGTGATAAAGTTGCAGTGCTGGTTCTTCCAACATGCCTCCCTAAAGCTTGGAGGAAACTTGAGGTAAAGATCCAAGCTCTTTTGAAAGTTGCAAGGGAGGCTACAAAGATTTCAAAGCCATGCAAAATCCAGCAGCAAGCACAGCCAAGCTACTACCCAGAAAAGCACCCTTCAAAACACACTGCATGTTCAAAGGGCTCGTAGGTTTTGCTCATGTTGGACATCTTCCCAATAGTCTCTAGCAGCAGCAGTGCTGAAACACAACAAGCAGACACACACACAAGGCAGGGTCCCTACAGCCAAGTCCAGCCTGTGAGTTTGCACAGCTGACGTTACAGATGTCTTCCCATTGCGCTGTTGCTAAGACTGGCTGCTCTGAAAAGACAGATTGAAACAGGTCAGTGGGCACATACAAAACACTGCTCAGACATCTAGAAATATATTGGGTCAATGAACTACATCAAGACTTAGGGCTGAGTTACTGGTTACCATTTAAGAGATTAAATTGGTGCCATGTCAATAAACAAAAAGTAAAAGAGATGGCAGAAATCCTTTTCCCTTTGCTGCTGCTTTTTCCTCTGCCTCATTTCTGAGCACTGGCACCAAATCTCAAGGTTCTAAAGCAGGACAGAAGTAAAGATCACTCAATATAGTCAATGCTAGGATCAATTTTCCCTCAAAACATGATCTTGTGTTCCAGGGAGAATGGGGAAGGCAGGGTGAATGCACAAAACTGGGTAGTGTCACCGACACCCCAGCAGACTGTGCTGCCATTCAGCAAGATCTGGACAGGCTAGAGAGCTGGGCAGAGGGAAATTTAATGAGGTACAATAAGGGTTAGTGTGGAGTCTTGCATCCTGGCAAGAACCCCATGTACCAGTATAGAGTGAGGACTGACCTGCTGGAGAGCAGTGTAGGAGAAAGGGACCTGGGGGTCCTAGTGGACAGCAGGATGGCTATAGCAATGTGCTCTTGTGGCCAAGAGGGCCAACAGCATCCTGGGGGGGATCAGAAGGAGTGGTTAGAAAATAGAGAGAGGTTCTTCTCCCTCTCTACTCTGCACTAATGATATCATATCTGGAGTACTGTGTCCAGTTCTGGGCTCCTCAGTTCAAGAAGGACACAGAGTGGATGGTGTCTAGCATAGAGCAACAAAAATGATGAAGGATGCAGAATACCTCCTTTATGAGGAAAGGCTGAGGGAGCTGGGTCTCTTGAGCTTGGAGAAGAGGAGGCTGAGGGGTGACTTCATTAATGTCTACAATATGTGAAGAGTGGGTGTCAGGAGGATGGAGCCAGGCTCTTCTCAAGGTCATCTGGTGATAGGACAAGGGGCAACGGGTGCAAGTTAAACAGAAGCGGTTCCATATAAATATCAGAAGGAACTTCACAATGAGGGTAATGGAGCATTGGAACAGCCTGTCCAGGAGGGTTGTGGAGTTTCCTTCTCTAGAGACGTTCAAGACACGCCTAGATATGTTCCTGTGTGACTTGATCTAAGTTAATCTGCTGTGGCAGAGGGATTGGACTACATGATCTTTTGAGGTCCCTTCTGATCTCTAATGATTCTCTGATTCTGTCAGCAATCACAAACCCACATCAGCCCCCAGGGTGGAAGAGGCTGCAAAGTTTCCTGATAACATAAGGCAGAGCCAAAGAAAACAACAAAGCTGTGGTATTCCTGCCTGGGAGGCACAAATTCTCTATCACCTCCAAGCTCCTGAGCCCCCCATCAAAAAGATTACATTATAAAAACTGCTGAAAGCACAGTTTTTTCAGGGAAGCCAGTCAAGAAGTCCCAGCACAACAAAAAAAGTAAGAGGGGTGTGTTATAGGGGCAAGAGCCTTTCTTCCCATGGTGTCTGTCTAGTGGCATGTACTAAATATAGACACAACAATAAGCCATAAATCACAGCCCAGGAGAAGTGCCAGGTGGAATGCACTGGAGGAAATTAAAACATCCTTCTTGATAGTGTTTAGTATTGAAAGAAACACAAAGGAGGCCAAGTTGACTCGTCACCTATGTAGCAGAATGCCTAAGGGAAAAAGGGTGTCAACATTTGCAGCTGAAAAACTTACAGTTGAATAATTTGCTACCAAAAAAAAACCAACTAACCCCCAAAACCACTTATCTTAAAAGTAACAATATCAAAAACATCCTTTTAAACATAATTAAATGTTTTAAAAATTTTAAAATTAATGAATTAATAATGGCCTTCCTTGTTTGTTTTTTTTTTATCCCTCTATTTTGAAATACTCAAAGCCATGTGAGCCTTAGCCATGGGGCAATGGATTTACAATGTACTTATATACATTTCAGCTGACCAGCACCTGAATTAAGCAGATTCTGACCTCTCACATTGCCAAATATATGCACCCACCATGCTGTCAGGAGACCCTATCTCCCATTTTGGGTATTGGCCAGTGGCTGGCTTAAATTACCTACAAGTATCATTAAACTAAGTGGATGGAGGCAGTTTGAGTCTCCACCCCCAAAGAGCTGGTTCTTTGTTCACTGAAAAATGCTTCCAGAAGGTTTGTTTTAGAAAGAAACAGCATCGGTACACAGCTGGGTTACTTCAGGCAGGACTCATACTTTCTGTGCCATACAGTGTACAAACTGAGGCTGCTTGCAGCTACCAGCAGGCAACGGACCACTCTGGAGGCAGTGGCTTTTTTTTGCTGGGATAAGGTAATACTAGCAGGAGACTGCTCTGTGGCCCTCAGGTGCTAAATAGCTGGTGGTCCTATGGGGTATCCCCACCCACCTGCTCTCCAGCTACTGTGACTTTTCCCCTGGTTGTCCCTTTTTTAGGCAGTTGAGCAAACCTCCACCTTTTGAGTTTTACTGGGAGTAACATACAAATTACGCAGGCTGAAACTGGGAAATGATCTATAAATTATTGGAAAGTTGAACTCAATATTAGGAAAAGAAAGAAAAGTAAGAAGTCATTTCTCTTGAACTGCAAGATATATATGTATACACACATAAATATTCTCAAACAGAAACTCTCCAGGATGGTCTGAAGAGGATGGCTATTTTTTTTTTTTGCCTTTTAAAATCTCTGCTTTTGAGAACTGAGGATAGGATGGCATTTTCCAGCTGTGGTTCTGTTTCTCTTACTAAACTTCTTTATGTCAGCCTGTCAGCCTATAAGCATCTAAACCTTTACGCATTAAACACTTGTGTGCCAAACATGCAGTAAAGACCAAGTTATACTTTCTGAAAGGGATAATTAAGAGGTTCCGTGAAAATAGAAAGAGCTGGCATTTTTATATTTAGACAGACATGAATTCAGTACAAGCTGATAGATAAAATCTACTTGTTGAAAATAAAATGATGGTGACGTTTTCTATAGCAGTTTTTTGGCATGAGAACAGGGACATCTTGCAGTGTGACACGAGAAGAGGGAGAATCTGTTTAGAAGTTGCTAACAAAATCATTCTTCTTGTCTAGCACAGAGGACAGCAGTTTCAGAAAAAACTCTTGTCAAGGAAAGCAAGGCAAGAGCAAGACAGAAGAAGGAGGAGTATTTTCAAGAGATGTGAACAAGCAATTACCTGCAGCAGAACCCCCTACACACTCAGGAAGATTGTTTGAGCCTGTATCAGTTGGTATCACACTTTTCCACCTGCTTAAACAGAGGGATACTATTTGGATGCAAAAATCTTCTACACAGATTTCTGGGTGGAAAACTGCCCTGGAGTCAGGGCTGAAAAATTTTAAAAGTCCCTTTTCCTACTCTGTTTCAAAAGGTACAATCAAGACACAGAATCTATCTAGGTGTAAGAGGTGTCACACGCAGTTGAGATGAGCTATTGGGTTCGAAAAGCAATAACAAGTTGCCACACAGGCCAGCACCATCTCATCAGACATTTCAGAGGTGATCACTCGGATAAGCTGGCTGCAACCCAAATTCAGAAACCTGCAGCCATACTGCCAATAACAACCACCAACAAAACACATGGAGTTAATAAAACCAACACCTAAAAGTCAACTTAAAACAAAAAAAAGAGTAAATATTGCAAACACTTCTCTGGTAAACAATTAATTTCTGATGAGGACTAATTAATATTTACCAAAAAAAATATTGCTCATTCTCATGGCTCCTGTCACGATTGTATCTATCAGGAGACACTCTTTCAACAGTCTTTTATCTTGCAGTGATGAAAAAAAGCCTTCCAACCTGAATCAGACTGGAATATGTTTCCCTGGTGCTTTTCTTTTTAAGCTGCAGTGCAGTATATCAGAGCTGTAAATTTGCTTACCCTTCTGTTCTGTACATGGAGCATCTCTCCAGAGGAATTTTTAGAACTCCATTATTTAAACCCACAAAGAGCGACCTGTCGCTGTGCAGGATTTGGAGACTCTTGATTGCTTCCTGTTGTCCATCAGGGAGGATCTGCATTTCCTCTAAATAACAACTCCTCAGGCTCCTGTTAGTGGTAGAAAGGGCCTTCAAGATGGTACCATACTCTAATAGAACAAGAAACAAGGCACAAGTAAATCTTGGAGGCATTGGCTTCAGTTCGTACCTGCCTAAAGAGTGAAATATTAATGTCATCTTTACATCGCTACTTTAAACTTACTTCTGGGGCACCTGCTGCCTGTGGTAGAGAGAGTTCCATCCACATTATTATAATTCTCAGGAGCTCTCAGACATTACAGAAATTGTCTGTGAATGCATTTTAATGGGAAACCAGAGGGATGTGAACCATCTGGAGAGTGAGTACCTGGAAATATTTCCTCAGGAGCACTAAGGCAGAAAAGAGTCTGGTCCTGCTACCAGTGAGTTACGCAGCAAGGTGACCTGAGATAGTAGGGATCAGTTCTGGTGCCTCAAATCTGTATTTCTTTTGCTTTATGCAGAAGATCATTGTGACATGATGGCATGACAAGTGACAACAGATGAAACAGCTCTACTGGAAATCTCAAAAACCTCTGTAATGACTGCATGGGTCACAGATCTAATTGATCCTCTTCCTGGAAGAAACTGCCCTGCCATCATGACTGAGGAGATGTTACAACATGAGCAATGCATACACAGAAACATATATGTTTGTGTTCACAGCGCTCTTACCTAAACAATTGAAGATCTAATGGACTATGGGAGATATATGCTGGGAAAAGTGAGGTAATTGCACCATTTTTAACTAAAACCCCAGACAGGTCTGCCAGCCTCAATTCTTTCTAAATTAATCTTTCTATCCTAATAACTTTTGTATTGGAGCCAAAGCTCAGAAATTTACAGTGGTGGAACTGGCTGCCCATGCGAAGAAGCTTCTCTTTCAATATCAGGGCTACCTCTGGGATAGGGTATCTGAAGCATTTGACTGGTTTAAATGTTCAAGGTCCAGCAGAGCATACTCTTCTGTCACCACTAACCAGGGCCAGAAAGCAAACACAAATGAGGAGGTAAGGTTATGGCAGTGGACCTTTCCATACAAATGATACAAAATAGGAACTATTCCAGCTTTCTCTCAGGTTTAGGAGCTGGGACTCCTCACTAAAATATCAAGACACTGAGACGTTGTATTTCCATTCAAGTACAATCTTCTCATCATAATCCATACCCATGGGAATGCTGCTAGAAGATACTCCAAAAGGGATCATTTTGGGTAAGTGGAGGTAAAAGTTAGGTAAACTATGACACAATCCTGAAAGGTGGTAATGTGAGAATGAGGCAAAGACTCTGCATTCGGATGCGAGATTAAACTAACACTTATGGAGGTGATCCATCTTATTCTTCAATAGAGGATAACAACATTATACCCATGAGGCTGGCCATATGCTCTGATTAATCAAACCATTTAATTTAACCTCTATCATTAGTATGAATATGGGCTCAGACAGCCTTTTATATCACTTTGTCCTTCTTCAGCATCTTTCATTTATCCAAGACATCTCTGCTTTTCAGAAGACACAATGTATCCTGCTAATTAGACGATGACAGTAGCAATCAAAAGACTAAATCATATTCCTAATTCTACTATATCCTCGCTATGCTACCATAAAAATCCCACTCAGCTTCCCCATCTGCCTTACATTTCAGTGCATGCTCATTCCCAAAAGCACTAGGAGTCATACAGTGGTAGGCACACCAAAGTACAAAGACATATTAAAACCATGGGAAAACCTGGAGGTTAAGTATTATTATTGCTTGTTTAGAGATGAGTATGTCATAGCACAAAGATGCAACTCACATGCATGAAACCATGGTGACCTTTGCTCTTCCCCATTGCTATGTATTAGTCTAATTACTTGAAACATGTTTTTATAAAAAGTGCAAAAGTGTTATTGTTGCTTTATAAATACAATGTAGATTTATGGTCTATTGTCTCAGAACTCTGTCTCAGGTCTTCTCTCCTGCTTTTAAATTACTCAGGCAAACTTTCGCTGCATTGTGCGAAAATAATACTGAATGACAACTGTGTAATGATGTCATGACTGAGCTCCTAGGACTGCTAGGTCTACAAACAAATGGAGACAATTTTCTTAAGCCCTGATGCTCTTACCTGTTCCAATGTACATCACGTGATAAAGAGTGTCTTTCCCCTGAACAATATCAACCACCAGTTTGGAAAACCGAATGCTGTCCTGAGTCACGTATGGATCTACGGTCACCGGCTGCACAACATCATTCATCAGGAATAACCGCTGCGCATCCTGCAGGACTCTCTCAGTCAGGTTCTCATTAGGGCTGTCATCACTCAGTGTCCCACACTAAACATAGAAAATGGAACTTCAGAATCTGTGTTTTCTCCCCACTCAGGCAGCTCAAGACCAAACCCTGACATTCTTCTGGAAACCAGGTCCTGCTGCATTCCTGGAGAAATGGGTCTGTGTAAGGGTCATAGAATTGGGCCCTTAGCCTGCTTAGAGGTGTTTAGCCTTGCTTTGGCCCATAGCTCACTGTTTAAAAACATTTCTCCCAGTGCCAAGTGATATGGTATCCCATTCCCTTGTGATACCCTGAAGCCAGCACATCAGAGGGGCTAAAAGGATTAATAAACTGAGAAGGAAAAGAAAGAACTAGAACTAGCTGTAGCAGTGGATAGAAAGTTTATGTGGTGATAAATCCTTGAAGCATTTCAAATAATCTTCAAACTCCACCTGGCATCTCAGTCTGTGCAACACAGAAAACAACAGGTTAATAAACTTGAAAAACAGGCTGGTTTTGCATCAAAGAACCCAACTCTCCACACATCTTTTCTCTAATGTGCTGCCTCCTAAACTGACCCTGCCAGTTCCATCAGAAGCAAGGCAGGTTAGCCCCTCGCTCCCCACCTCTCCAGATGTGGTATTTCTATCCTCACAGTGAATGGCAGATCAACCCATGTCCATCCATCCTCTACCACCATGAGGCGTACTGATCTTGTACTTAAATCCCTAGTTGGGAAGAACAGAGCTCATTTTGTACCTTTTAAACAGCAGTGTAAGTACTACAAGGTGGGACAGTGCATTTGAAAGCTTGAGTTTCTATCTCACATTAATCTCTAGAATTCCGCACTTTCAAAAGCCAGTGTAAGGCTAATCTATCCATGCAGTCTTGTGGTCCCCATTAGTAGCCAGGACTAGAGCTTTACTCCTCCATGCAATGGTACACAGATTTATTAGTCCAAAAGACAACCGAGTGACAGCTTATTTATCTAGCCAAGGCAATGGAAGTGTGTGGTACTAGAAATCTTACCATACTCAGATCACTGGCAACTTCAATTCACACTAAGCCAAGCTCATACCCGAGTAATTTCACTAGAAAAAAATACTCCATTTTGAGTGCAGGTGTTTGTGTTTTCCTTGAAGCAGAAGTTAGTACACTGTGAATTAGAATGTTGATTTGCAGCACTCCAGCTACAGTGTGCAAATTTCCCACGTGCATATTCTCCATATGCTTCAAAGCAGCTCAGCAGCATGGATGCCCTTCCAAGGTGCAGCATGCAGAGCTTCTCTTACCAGCATGATGGTAATGAATTGATGGGAATTTAGCTCAAATAGCAAATGCAGATTCAAAGGGATAGTGAAACATGCCCCAAAAATATTTTGAAGCTTGTGGGAACTAGGTGAATGTGATACTAATACCCACACCTGTGAATATGGACACTTTTTATCAATTTGAGCATCATTCTGAGTAACCACACTAAGGAAACACCAGTTGGTCTTTCATGTGTCCCCAGGCTGGAGTTAATACTTTTTGTCTATTGCAACAGCCTTTTTTATTTCATGACTGTTCCAGATTCTGAAGAGTCTTCTGATCTCTCTTCTGCTGTATCCTGTACTACTTCAGGTTTACTGTATTGTCTTGCTTTGGATGCTTTTCTCCTCCTCACTTTCCTTTCTAGAACTTCACTGAGGGAGGAGTCCTGGTGGCAGGAATGTCATTGTTGGTTTTGTTTTCTGTTCTCAAGACACAGATAATCCTTTTGGTCTATTGGCAGCCAGTGTGCTGACATAGCATCTCTCTGGTTTGGTTTTATTCTGTTTTGTTCTAATTTCCTGGTATCTGCACTGTCCTGATCCTCTATATCCTTCAATATTTTTATTTCCTTTTGGCAATAAAAAAAATAAAATCTGGCATGCTTCCTTCATCTTCCTTTTTGAACACTGAGGCAAAAAATTAATTTAATTTTTTTTTTTTGCAATATCTGCCTCTTCTGTCATTAAATTATCCCTGTCATCTCCTAAAGGCCCTTTACTGACCCCTTGTTCTTCCTGTACTTGAAAAATCATCTTAATCTCTTCTTGCAATGCTCCTTTTGTCTGCCACGTATCTCCTTTTCCTTTCCTTATTTTCTTCTGACCCTTTTCTTTTATCTTCCTACTGCAATCTTTGCACTCCACATTTTATCTGATGCTTCTCACTACACGGAAATGCTGTCCAAAGTTCTTTTCCATTCTACCTAGGTTAGACCACCAAGGGACAGAAAGTCCTTGATTCTCAGTTAACCTTAATATTCCCATAAAAAGTTCAAGGAGAGAGAAGGAAAAAGCCTGTCTTCGTTTGGCATGGCTGAACCTTCAATCAAGTCTTTTCTCTTGGTTTTGAGTACACCAAGCTGAGGTGGTAATGAAAAGTTCAAATCTGTCCCAGAAGGCAGAGGAGCCCCCATTCAGGTGCCCTGAGTGAATTCAGGGGGAGAAATCAGGTTCCTCAGCAGGAACTCAAGAGCATCCCTGCCTGCAGCATGGACATGTCTCCCATCTGTTCTTACTGTGACTTTAGGTGACTGCAGAGTCCTTTTGGAAAGTCCCTGACATCACCAGCTTGAAGGCAGATGGCATTTACAGGCAGCCTCAGTACCTTTGCCATAATAAAGGAGAGCCAGAATCACACAATCAGGCTGAACTGAGTCACCATGGGGAAGTTAGGATAGGAAGATGAGCCCTTCCTTCCTAAGATTCCCCAGGTGGAAAAGGAATGATCTGTGAAATGGGCTCATGCTTCAGACAACTCAGGTTTGCTGGAGCTGTCACACACATACTCTTCACGCTGATTGAATGTGGGCATAAAGCAACTGAACTTGTTCTATGATTTTCAAATTGGCCTTAATTGATAATCAAAGGCCACTCATTCACAAAACCCAAGATTTTTAAAGTGAGAAGGACTGTTGTGACCATCCTCTTGTTTGGTCTTCCAGCAGTTACTGCTGTAATATGTCATAACTTCTGGCTCAGCCACCATGTTTTGGAAAGACATCCATTTTCCACTGAAACACTGATAGCCTCAGGGGCTCTACCAAGTGAAGGGAAATTCATCACATCCTTATGCAGTCATAGTATTTAATTACCTTTCTTGTTTAAAAAAATCGGTTGTTTTCATTATAGTTTGACTTTGTCCTGATTCAGCTTTCAGTCCGTCCCAGTTTCTGTGGGGATATGTCTGTATGTCCCCTTGTGAGGAGGGGTTGACATGACAGTGAGGAGGTAACACATACTGAAATTGTTCATTATTATAAAATACCTAAACATTCTTCTTATTGGTAAAAACATTACATTTTTGTCACAAATCCCACAGTCTCCATAACAAGTGGCAAGGAGCAACACACACTGAATCGCTCATAAATTGGAGAAATAGGATTTAATCTGAACCATGGGTCTACCTGGAAAATTGAGCCCCACATAAAACAACCCACTGGAGTGACAGGATGTAAAAGGGATTGAAGCAAACTGAAGGGCAGAGGCAGTACCTGGAAATTAGGGATGGGGTTTAACGTTGGCAGCCAGGCTGATCTTGGGTTTTCTTGGTAACGGAAGGGGCCATTAAATGCCTGAGTAATGGCACTCAGATTGAAGGCACACACTGCTGAGGCAGCTATGCTGTTTCTGGAAAAGGGGAGGGGAAAAAAATCAATTTAATCATTAGAACATTGACATTTTCATCATAACTGACATCAGCCTCCGCTCAAATAAACAACATGTAAATTGCTAGGTAGATGTGCAGTGATACTGATCTTATAGGGAGTAAAAATAAATAATTAAATTGTAAAATGCAGATGGCTTGCATGACAACTTTGAAAATTAATTTTAAACTTGGTTTTAAAATATATGTGATTTAAGGGCAGTGGAAGCAGTTCTGACAAGAAAGGTGAATACAATTGAATTTGCATGGATTATTTGTGTCTGGTTTTATTTATTATTCCTTTCTAACAACCCATCTATCTTTATTGATTACAATCTAATTTTTAATCTCGGTATTTCTCAAGGTGAAATTCTGTTTCTATGGGCTTCTGAAATCTTCAGCTATAAAATACATTCCCTAATATCTTTTATCTAGATATATAAATATAAATAAAATATGCACATACATTCAGGGGAAGGGAAGGGGTAGCAGTATAAACCAGGCTGGCTATCATGGCAGTTCAACATGCAAAATGGTCTTGCTAATACATGCAAAGCTCTGTTTGCAATGATCACAGTTCACTCTTTGTGGTCCCATGTGGGTATATCTGTCTTGGGCAGAGTGTTCACCAGGCACACACACCAGCCAGGGGAGGCACAGCTAGGGAAATGCCTCTGTAGGAAGGGCTTTTGGAAGTGAATATGTTTTAGGGGTGTTCCACTGCCCAGTCAGACTGAAACACAGATCACTTGGCCCTTTTCTGTGAGGTCCTGAGCAGGCTTAACTCCTTTTGCCTCAAGAAGGTTTAAGGGTGCTTCCGTGATGGCAAAGGTACCCCTTGGGGCAGGTGGCCCGAAGAGGGACATTTGCTAAGTGGTAACCTGAAATTCAAATCTGCTCCCAGCTCTCCCCTACCCCACTGCTTATTCTTTTTATTTTTAATTGTTCTTTTGTAAAAGAAAAGAACAATGTTTAGAGAGAGAAAAAAAATCAGAATATAACTAAAAATAGGGCTAGCACGAGAGACTGACTTGTCACGGTGCCTTTTAAATAACCCAAACCCTGCTGTATGTATCTTTCTGCTAATTAATGCAATTTGAATTCTCTGGAAAGAATACACTTTTTTACTAAAGCAATAATTACATTCTCTTGCACACACCAAAAAAAAACCCCTTTCTCCACAGTCCCACGCTGGAAAGCAGAACATATTCTTTCACAGCATATTTCTTCTGAGCAATACAAGATCAGGAAGAATTTCCTGCTTTGACTTCCTATTCTCCGCTCCTGCCCCTGCCCCTTCCATTCCCAGAGTGATGGAGTAGCTCACTCTGAACTTGTCAAAGCAACACTGGAAGAACCTTTCCCCACTTTTGTCTGAACAGTGCTGACACAGTGCATGCTCACAGATGGCAGTTCTTAAGACAAAGCTAATGATGGATGAGAAGTAAATGCCTGAGGCACACATGGAAAAAAAAAGTGAATAAGAAAGAAAATTAAAAAGGAAAAGAAAGAATAAAACCCCACTAGTCCAACAAAAATATTTTTTCATGAAGGATATTTTTAGGGTGCTGTTAAGGGCTCCACAGTGTAGCCCCTTCCCTATGCTAGAAAGGAGAATGGAAAGAGATTTTCCATTACAACTGTGGCCTAGCATATTTCCCATCCTTTCCTATTATAGAATCATAGAATCATCATGGATGGAAAGGATCTTCAGGATCATCAAGTCCAGCCCTCATCACAACATCTCCCTAGCCCTGAGAACATGGCCACAAGTGCTCTATCTACTTGTTTGTTAAACACCTTCAGAGATAGTGACTCCATCTCCCTGGGCAGCCTGTTCCAGGGCCAAACCACTCTCTCGGGAAAGAATTCCTTCCTAATGTCCAATCTAAACCTTCCCTGACGCAACTTGAGGTCACTTCCTCTTGTCCTATCATTAGCAATTTGGAACATGAGACCACACCAGCCTTGTTACAACTACCTTTTAAAAAGCTGTAGAGAGCAATAAGGTCTCCTCTCAGCCTCCTCTAGACTAAATAACCCCAGTTCCCTCAGCTGCTCCTCATATGGCCCTCTCACCAGCCTCCTTGCCCTTCTCTGGACCCAGTGCAGCACCTCGACTTATCTTATACTGTGGCACCCAAGACTAGACACAGTACTCAAGGTGTGGTCTCACAAATGCACAATGCAGTGGCACCATCACCTCCCTACTCTGTTCTGGTACAAGCCAGGGTGCCATTGGCCTTCTTGGTCACCTGGGCACACTGCTGGCTCATGTTCAGCCATCTGTCAACCAACACCCCCAGGTCCTTTTCTGCCAGGCAGCTCTCCAGTCACTCATTCCCAAGCCTGTAGCACTGCTGGGGTTGTTGTGACTGAAGTGCATGATCCGGTACTTGGCTTTGTTAAACCTCATCCCATTGGCCTCAGCCCATCGCTTCAGCCTGTCCAAATCCCTCTACAGCACCTCCCTACCCTCAAGCAGATCCCATTCCGGCTTAACTTTGTGTCATCTGCATGAAATCTGTACTGAATCCCCTCATTCAGGTCATTGATAAAGATGTTAAACAAGATTCATCCCAAAACTGAGCCCTAAGGGACATCGCTTGTGACTGATCACCAACTGGATTTCGCCCATTTACCACAAACCTCTGGGCTTGGCCATCCAGCCAGTTTTTAACCCAGCAAAGTGTCCACCTGTCTAAGCTGTGAGCTACCAGCTTCTCCAGCAGAATGCTGTGGGAAATGGTGTCAAATGCCTGAATGAAGTCCAGGTAGACAACATCCACCACTTTTCCCTCATCCACTAGATGGGTGACCTGATCATAGAAGGAGATCAGCTTGGTTAAACAGAACTTGCCCAATCTCAAGCCAGTGGCAACATCTTGTGCCAGAACTGGCCCCTGTGTCACCCTGGTGTGAAGTGTAACCTTCTTGAGTCCTACCTTCTACTTCCTGTGATTATCTATATGGTTTAGGGAATGGGTTAAAATCAAGGTTTCAACATTGTCCCTATTACCTCCCAGAAAAAAAAAAGTTAATAGAAATATCTTAACTATTTCAGCTGAGCTTGCCCAAAAAGCTCTTTCCCACTGATTCAGTTGGGTATAACATAACCTGAAGCAATACATCTATGTGTGGGTTTTACCACAACCACTAATACTGCTTTGTTAGAAGATGACCCTAAATGAACCTAAACATGGACCTTCCAAAATAACAAAATCCCCACCTTTAAACAAACAAAAATAACCCCAACTTTTTTGTGATTTATTGATATTTTATTATAAACTCAAGACTGAAGAATACGTCAGCCCTCTTTGGTATGCAGAGCTCATGCAGCATGATAGAAATCCTAGTAGAAGTTAAAAGAATAATTACCATTATTTCTGTAGTTGGATGACAAGTTGGAACATTTTCTCTTTGAACTCTCAAAAGAATATAATGTTGTAGACCCAAAACACTACTTGATCTAGTCTCAGCTATTATCATATGCTCATATCAATACTCCATCAATAACTCATTCCTTCAATTACACAAATGTTACATGTTAAATTGTCCCCAAAAGACACAAGAGAAAACATACATGAAGAGTGACCTAAGTATCACCTAAAAGCGACAGGTAATACACATCATATCTCATGTTAAATCTGGGAGACAGACATGCCAGAAGAGAACCACAGCTAGCACATGCCTCGCCCTTATAGGCCTAAAACTGTACTGATTTGAGAACCATGATACAGTAATTAAAACTGTTTCATTTGCAAATTTTCTTCTTGGCTGTATGAATTATATCTCCTCCTCCTTCCAATCCCAAGGCAGAATGTTTTGTAGTTGCTTCTCTCCACTGGCTACTGTTGGCTATGGTGGTGCCCAAACAAAACGGGGAAGATGGCCAAAGGTAGCCAAACACCTACTTCTTGGCATTTATAAAATGGGCATAACATTCAGGCTGTGACGATGTCATAGTGAAACTCCCAACATTACTTTAGCTACCATTGGGGTATCACAATGTGTCACTGGGAAGCAACACATGAAAATAGAAGGGCCTGTACTTCAGTGGCGCTTCACTTCATCGGTTTGCCCTGGGATTCTTGGGAACAGACCCTTGTTTATGCTGAATAATACTCTATTTCCCACAGAAACCCCAAAGAAGTTGGCTGCCCAGCAAGAGGAAGGCACTTGGAGTGTTTATCATGTGCAGTAACTAACTCAGATTTTCATTCTCTAGTTCACGTATCAGGATAACACCCCCCTGGAGAACATGTATTATTGAAACTCAATACCACGCAGAGTGGTTATATCTTGAAACTTATCATCCTAGCCTTGGGCTTCAGAGAAAAAGTTATATGAGTTTTCATGACTTAAAAATATATATTATGAGGTTTTTAATATATTTTTTAATTAACTCCTCTGCTCCTTTCTGCTTTCACAGCCACACTAAATCATTCCAATTACAATTTTTTTCAGTATGAAGCCAAGAAGAGGTGATTATGAAGTTTCAGAAATCAGGCCTTCCACTCAAGTGCTCCAATGCTGCTTTTGATTTGTGGACCTGAAACAGCCCATAGTGAAGGTACAGTCTCCCTTGGAAAAGTCAAATGCTGTGTAGCCTACATGACCTTGCTCGTGTAGTATTGTTCAGCAGCAATTTAAAGGACCATAGAATCATTAGAGATTGGAAGGGACCTTGAAGGATGATCTAGTCCAATCCTCCTGACACATCAGGATCACCTAGACCAAGTTGCACAAGAACAAGTCTCCAGAGAAGAGATTCCACAATGCCCCTCCTGGGCAGCCTGTTCCAATGCTCCATTAACCTCACCGGGAAGAAGTTCCTTCTGATATTTATAAGGAACCTCCTCTGTTCCAGCTTGCACCCATTGCCCCTTGTCCTATCACCAGATGACCTTGAGAAGAGCCTGGCTCCATCTTTCTGACACCCACACCTCACATATTATAGACATTAGTGAGGTCACCCCTCAGCCTCCACTTCTTCAAGCTCAAGAGACCCAGCTCCCTCAGCCTTTCCTCANTTTCTCCTACTCTTGCTCTGCCATCATCTATCCACCTGTTTATGCTCTCATAAAAAGGCTATTAGGTTGGTCAAGCATGACTTCCCCTTGGTGAATCCATACTGACTGTCCCTAATGACCTTGTCCCTGATGTGCCTAGAGACAGCATCCAGGACAAATTGTTCCATCTCCTTTCCTGAGATGGAGGTAAGACTGACTGTTCTACAGTTACCTTAGTCCTCTTTCTTACCCTTTTTGGAGATTGGAGTGACATTTGTTAACTTTAGTCCCTAGGCACCTCTCCTGATCCCCATGATTTAGAAAAAATGATGGGAGAGTAGCTTAGCAATGACTTCCACCATCTCCCTTAGCATGTGCAGGTGCATCCCATCAAGGCCTATGGATTTATGTACATTCAGTTTGCTCAACACATCCCTAACCCAGTCCTCATCAACCAAGGCTGGCTCCTCTTTTGCCTTGACTTCCTCTGGAGCCTCAGCAGTCTGGGCTTTGATATCAAGACAGCTTCCAGAAGTATAGATGGAGTCAAAGAAGGTGTTCAGTATGTCTGCTTTCTTTATGTTCATTTCAGTCCAGGCTGTTGTGATCCTGTCTGCTTCAGTCTCCTCCTTCCAGTCCATCTCTCCCAAGCATATGTTCCTATCTAACTCATGGGCCAGCCTCAGCATTCACACAATTTTTTCAGATGGTCCTAGCAGTAAGCCTGGTTGGAAACTAATTACATTTTTCTGTTGGATCACTTGTAGACTAGATCTCTGAAGTACACAAGCAGCATCACACTACAAAATGTCAGAAGCCTGTCACAGCTGAAGTTTCTATCAAACTAAGTTACTCCAGAATTGCAGTCATCTTTGATGGGCTCCAAGAATCTATAAACTATGGATTAGAAGCACCATCCTAAAGGCTATGTTGCCATGACAGAGAGCAGAGAATTATCTATTCCTTCATGCTAACTAAAAGATCTTTTAAAACGGATTGCTCAGACTGTCTAAGAAATCAGGACATTGTCAGTCTCATAATGCTGGGGGTAGAAGAAGGGCAGTAAAAACAGTCCAACTTACACATTAGTAGTGAAGACACCGTAGATCAGATCTTGCTCAGGAAGATAGAAGGTGCTTTGCAATTCATTATAATAGAAAGGGATTTCTCCAGCACGGGAGCAGTTCAGCCTGGCCTTCATGAAGGTTGTCCATGTGTCCTCCAGCAAAAATCTCCCTCCGATATCATTTTTACAAACCCTTGCCACACGAGAATACACTGTTTTCCCACAGTCATGTTCCACTGCATTCTCACGGAAGAAGAAGTAGGTGAACAAACCAATGTCGTAGGCAGCAATAAAGTTAGGCTCTAAAAAACAAACATTTGAAGAGTTTTATACAGGTCAGAAATCAAACCCTGCTCTCTGACTATCTCAATGCATTGTGCTTACTCCCTTTACACAGGCTGTCAAAGCTGGGACAATGAGAAGTTTGGAGTCAGTACAAAAGGTAAAAACAGTAGGCAGGAGTAAGGACATATGGGGATACAGCTCTAGGTTCCATTTTTCATATCTTGGAAAGACCCCATTATTTTCCCACTCTATTGGCAAAGCTGCTACTGATTTCAGTGATTGCATGTGCATGACTGTTCTCTGTATCTGTACTCGTTTTACAACAAAAAGCTTTCCCATTGGGTTCCTTCACCTATTCGCTTCTGAAGTGCACCTTATGATGTGTTAAATATGCTGTGTGCATCTGCCCAATTCCCCAGATTACTGCACTGAAACATTCAACTCCTCTCCCAGCACAACCACATCTGGCTTTTGTCACAAAGCCTTTCCAGTTTCTAGGAGCAAAAGATTATCTTATATCCATGAAACAAAAGCACAGGCTGGCAGTACTGAAGCAAGCTTTCCTTCATTCTTTTTTTTCTTAGAAATATCACTATTATTTTCATGAGAATTTGAAAGAACTTGGAATAGGTTTTGTAGTACATATTTTGATTGGGTATTTGACAAAGTTTTAAAGGTATGGTCTTTTATCCCAACAGTTTCTTTGAGGAAGGGAAATGATTGGCCAGTGAATAAAAGTAGACTAAACAAAAAACCCCAACACCTGTTTGTTTCACAGAGTGTTTTTATAATGCTCATTTCTGAGTAATGCTCAAAGGAAGAAGACAAAAGGAAACTACAGAATTCCCGCAATGCTGCAGCCCCAATGGAGGGAAGGGAAGGTGGATTGATGCTGCTGCAAGACAGGTTTGGGAGGCAGACAATGATACAGAGGGGAGGGCAGTGCAAGAGCATCTCCCTTCAAACTTTCTCCTTCAACAAAATAGTGAACCTTAAAGGGATCATTGTGATGATAGATCTGACCTTCTGTCTCACACAGAGAATTTCACCCTGTAATTCCATCATCAGGTTCTGTAACTAACAGGTGAATTAGAAGACATCTTTTGAAGGAGTTCTGATCTTAGGGGACAATGTCACATGGCTTTAAATCCATCAGTTTCCTCAGTGACTTGTTCAAATGGCTAAAGACTGATCCCGCTGCAATCTGTACTTCTTTATCAATTTGACATTATTTGGTTTCAGCTTCCAATCACAGGCTCTTGTCATGACTTGTCTGCTAGATTAAAGAACTTTATCCTGCCAGAAATCTTCTCTTGATGAAAGTGCTTCCATATCGTGAACAAAACACCTTTTATCTTCTTTTCAGAAAGATAAATAAATGGAGCTCCTTAAGCTTCTTACTGTGAGGTAGGCTTTCCAAGCTTCAAATCACTCCATGGCTCTTCTCTGAAACATCCCCAAGTTTTCTGTTTCGTATTGAAAAGTGCCAGAGCAGGATGAAATTACTGCAAAGCTACCAACACTGTGCAAGGTTATAAATCCAAGAGTCTTGTTAGGTTTTCACAGACTGGAAAGTCAGTTTGTGTTTGTCTTTCCTTTAACTTCCCTGATCCAATATGCCTTTTTTCTGAATTCTTCATTCACGCACAGGCAAGAGGCATGTCTTCCTAACAAGCATATATAGGTTATGCTGTTTCCTGTTTTTAATTCAGTCTTGCCTGATGACATCCTTCTCCTCAAACTCCAGATCTCCATACCAATTTTAACGTGCCTGCAGAAGCCTAGTTCAGTCTCATTAAGCTCTAGAGAGTGCACAGTACCACTGCTTGTATCTTTGAAGGTCCTGAAATCCAACATACAGACCCTGAATATCTTGTCTGGGTGGAATATCTTACCTGGGTCAAACAAGAGAGGAGGAATATTGCCAAGACAAGGTGTGCTTTGCCTCAGTCAGAAGATGCAGAAATTACTGGTTGAAATTTTATAGCTTGCTTGACACATGGTATTATCACACCAGGATAACATCTGTTTTTAATAACTATAGATCCGCAAAACAAGGGGTTCACTGGGAGTATAAGTGCAGTGAAAGTGCATCTTCGTCTGAGTCTGTGGAAGTACAGTGTGCTTAACACTGTGAAGAACTGGGTCAACAATATGATACTTTAAGGTGGTTTTGATCTTCAAATCTGAGTGGTTTTCTGGTTAAGATGATGTGTTTGGTCATCTTACAAGGCAGAGATCCATATATATATTAGCCTATAAGACACACTTTCCATATTTTAAATCAAGTTCTCTGCAATACTTCTAGACTATATTTAAATGTCTTCTAAGCTGCATTGATTTCTTCCCCATAATCACTCTGGATCCCAATATGAAAATAAAAGGAAAGATTTAGAAGCCTGACAAGCAGACTGAAATATAGTTCTTGTTCAGATATGACCCACATGACTTTACCGTTGAGCCACTTGGAGTTGTATTGTGCTGTCCTAAGAGGGGGAACATTTCCAAGGCTGCGGTAAATAGCAGGATCCCGTCCAGAGAAATCAATTACAGTTGCAGCATAGAGTTCTCCTCGTGATGTAATCACAGCTGTCGAGTTATGCCGAGGGTCATATGGGCACCGAGCCACTCCATTAATTCTGTCAATGACTTTGCTAAGATTTCCTACCTGCATTTAAAAGGAGACAGAGAATTTAAAGAGCATCTAGCTACTGGTATAGAGAATTCAATTTGATCACGAGTATCTACACCCAGACCCCACTTGTAAAAAAAAAATCTAAGCAGCTATAAGAATGTAATGTTAGTAAGGACTTTAAATTGATCTTTACATCTATCATTTGCCAGTGTAAGAAGAATGAAATGTCAGTGATAACCATAAATTGATCTTCACATCTGTTGTTTGACAGTGTAAGAAGTTATGTCCAAGCCTCACTGATCCTAGTGCTTTGTAAGAGTATAATTCCCCAGCCAATAAAGTCTGTAGACCCCATCCTGCTTGGTGTAATCAGGTGCTCCTACTGCTAGCACAGGTTTCTAATCTTCCGTGCACCACTTCTGAATGCATACTGGCATTAAAAAATGTAGATATTAATATTGCTCTGGACCTGCTCCTGATTCCCTTGAAGCCAAAAAGAGTTTTTGCCACTTATTTTAAGGAAACATTAAAGTATTGGGAACTTTGCACAGATCAGCTCACCCGTAACAGGCATTCTTCACACCCCATTTGCATATACACCCACTGCCCTGAAGGAGCCCAAAGGGACGCAAAGAGGAAAGCCAAAACAATTCCAGATAAGCTACATTTGGAACATATCCTCGGCAGCCAAATGACTGGCCTTCCCCGGGAGCATGTATCCAGCCCTCCTCAACACTGGCAAAACAGACCTGTCGACTGGAACACACTGGTGAAAAAGCGTTGGTACCGCAGGTGAAAACCTTCTTGCCATAAACAATCAGCACTCGGACATAGTTCTGGCACTCTTCCTACGGAAACACAAGACAGAGACACAGGGTTATTAATTACCTGCTGTATTAATTACCTGCTATATTGCAGGTGGAGAACACCTTATTTAGTTCTTACTCAAACCGACATTTGTTGCATCAAGCAGTGCCCAGCTGTAGGGAGCTGGTGGTCCAAGTCAGCAAGCCCAATCTGCTATTTATTTCACTGATGCCAGCCCTGGGCAGGATGTTATCCATCAGTATGCCACTCTGTTAGCTACACAATTGCCTCTTTCTGGGCTTTGCTTAGATTGGAGGAATCCTCCCTCTCTTCAAGGAGATACTTCTGTCCTACCTTTCCCAGTAACATAGCAGCTTCAAAAATATTACCCAGACACAAACTCCAGTGAAGGACAAGAGGTCCATCTGCACTATAATTCACACCAGTGCTAGTAGGAAAACAGAAGGAACTTCTCATATAATAGACCAGGCTGGTCAGGAGAATCTTGTGCTTGAACAGGCTGTTACTTTCTGCATCTCTCACAAGGATTGTGTGCTCAGGATTTTCCATGGTAGAAGAAGTTTCCCTTTCAGCCTAAGCCAGTGAGAAATAGCAAATCTACTCTCCTCAGCTGCGTGACCACAAGCCAGTACAAATTGATAACTACCTGCATAAGCTAGTCCTCCAATTCTGGGGCTCCTGCCTTTCCACACGGGGTAGTGTGGCGGCACAAGGCTGTAGCTGGCTTTATTTTTTTACCCCCTGGAAAATTTCCTTAATGTTGTTGAAGAAAGCCACAGTGTCTCTTTCTCCCCACAGCTTCATATCCAGACTCCTGGGGACTGCAGGTCAGGCTAACTGAGCACCTCTGGAGAGTTGAGCAGCAGTGGAGAAAGAGACCATCTAAGGCAGGGTCACTCAGGGAAGGATGTGCGAAACTTGTGTTCAGTTCCCATGGGCAATGCAGGAGACTGAAGCTGCCTGCCCCAAGGTTCACATAAAGAGCCCTGATTAGAGATGTGCCTGGCACCAGCCCACCCATCCTAGGCTCTGGGGTCACCTCCAAGGAGAGGATATGAACAATAGCTAATGATTGGCACTCACAAGGCTCCAAGTAAAGTTAGTCTATTTTATTCCACTGTAAGGAGAAATTTGCTAAAAAATTACAGCCTTGGCTGGGCCATCCTGACTGCTTTGCCTGCCTTCCTCCAATAGATCATAATTTGCCTCTAAGCTGATCCTAGACTTGCAGACACCACTTCTCCTGTAAGTGACAATAACTGTGAGCTTCCCCGACTCACAGCACTCCACACTGTTGATCATTTCCCTGAAGACTTAATTTGCAAGATTCAGCATGGTGAAAACACTCCCTATCATCTGGAAAGGAAGAAGCTTGCTTATTGGATTACATGCTATCTCCTTTCCTTTGCTATATGGAAATCAGCTCACTGAGGGATAGCATTCAGCAGAAACCCAACAGCAAAAAAAAAAAAAAAGTGTACATGTGGAGAAGATCACAGACTGTGCTGCAGAGCCAGCCCAGGAGCGCTCATCCAGCTCAGGCAGAGGCTACAAAGTGCCATGGAACAGGTGCTGACAGTTCTGAGCCTCAGCAGGAGCATCAGGAATCAGATACAAAATGCTTGACACCCAAACATGAGAGCCCATGTTTATAGGTAGGTCAATTCAGCAATTCTTATTTCAGAACCAGATCAGTCATGGTGACTGTGCATCTGTCTATCAAAAATGACCTTGAGAAGCACTGTCCTACCTGTTGTGTGGTGAGAATAGAGGTCTCCTCACCTCCCTTAACAAGATGAAGGGCTTGCCAGACTCTCTGCCCTTTTCTGTCATTGCTATGTGGTGCTGTGAGCCCTGTTAGTTATTCCCTGCCCTAGAGATGTCTGCATTTCATGAGTGAGTTAAAGAATTTCTCTTTCTTTAGAGCATAGTTATTCAATCCTAAATAATATTAGGACCACTCTATCTGCAAAGTACTAGAAATTCTTGAGAGGATGCTTGAATAAAGTGTGGGCTCCTCCCCCAACAGGTGTTTATTTTCAGAACATCACTGATGTGGCATCTAACCCAGAATGCAGCTCTGTACCTAAATTTTACACAATAGGAAAGTACCTGTCTGCTCCCCCTCTACTTCCAACTCTCTGCTTTGTGCAGAACATGAGCATAGCTTCTGACCTAAACCATATCATCCATATGGCTGGACTCTCTCCTGCCTAGGTACATGAACATATTCATAAACCCTGTCCAGCAGAATTCTAAAATCCTAAATTGCACAATTTGTTCTTCTAATATTACAAATGAACGAGCTTTGCTTTCTATAAAAAATTTCTCAGCTGAGAAGACAGAACACAAAATATGATTTCTCTGCAAGGCCATGTGCTGGCTGGCCTTCTGGAGTCTACTGGCAGTGATGCATCTGTAGCACACTTTACCCCAAAGCGCAGTAGCCTGGCATGGGAAGGATGCTGGAAGCTGGGAAAATACTGTTTTGTTTTACCCTAATTAAACACAGCTTTATTGGTGCCCATTCAGTCCAAAGCAGAAGTTATTTTTTGAATCAGAGGAGAAACCATACTGAGCAAATGTATCAGCTGCTGCCTGAACAAGCACCAAGATATTTAAATCTGTGACTTTCAGCCCATTCCCAACTGTGGTTGCAAGGAGCTAAAGAGCACAGTCAGTATGGATGAGGCGTTAGACTAGAAACATTTGACAGCTGATACTCTTGAGGGAACTGGATGCACTAAGCCCACTGGTTATTTTGTTGGCTACAAGAGGCAGAAGCTGGGTTGCTAATGGATGATTCTGGCTAAATAACGATACTATTTGGTACGGGCCACAGCCAACCACAGTTAATTCATCGGAACCAAGTAGACATTTTCCCTGGATCTGCCTTACTGATGGATGAGAACAGCGCTTTGTGCTCCTGAATGAAGAGCAATGATAGTATGAACAGGCCATGTACTGCTCTCAAAGCAATTTATACAGCTTTAAGTAGCATTTGGACACAGATGTAGATTAGCTGCCCTGTTCTCTCAGCTAGGTATACCAAAACATGCAGATGCTAAAGAACTTACCATGGTGACACACTGAGTCAGAGAAGGTCCTGAAGGTTCGCAACAAAAATCTAAGCACCAGAACACGTCTCTAACATGGTTGGCCTGAAGATGAACACTCTGCTCAATTCATGTTTCTTACTGCTGTACCCACTGCCAGATATACTAGTTTATGAAAACCTCCAGCAAAAGCAAATTAGAAAGAAAACTACTTCAATGTCCTTGGTTACAGAATTTTCTCAAGAAACTGTTGGTAGGTAAGATTTACATTAGATCCTTTTTCTATCTATTCTCAAAATAACTAGCAAGGAACGGCCTCCTTTCTGTGTTCTTTAAACCAGCCTGGATTTGCTCCAAGAAGTTATTCAACGCACTGCTCTGCAACAATTTGTAGCTGAGAAAACTGGTTAGAAAATGATCTTACAAACCCCTATAGATAATAGGAGCTCTACAGTGCATGTTCTTCTATGTGGCTGGAAAACTGTAGGTGTGTAGAAGGCATAAATAAGGTGGGCTTAATACATACAGAAATTCTGGCAAGCTTCAACCCAAGTCTGTCCAGACAACACAGCATTTGGATTCTGCTCTCACATTATGGAGCAGACAGTTAAATCTGTGTATGATCAGTCTGCAAGTCTCATCACCAGAAGATATTATTAGGATAAAGAGATTAAGGATTTAAATAAATGGAGAAGGCTGCATATTTATATGGTTAATGAGAATAACTCAGTTATATTAGTTGGGATTATTATTAAATATATGGCAGAGCTGATAAAAACCTGTGGCTCACCACCAGAGAATTAAGCATCTCTGATTTTCCTACTAATTATTCATTTTTAAGTTCTTGCTCCTTCCTCACAATTACCTAGTACAGGTCCCTTTTTTGAGATAAGGTCTTAAATTAAGCAGATAGCACTTTTCTTCAGTCTAATGACCTTTGTTTTCCTATGAAGGAAGAATGACTTCTAAAGTTCAACCCTACAGGGTACAATGTGTCACTCCGTCCTAACTCCCCCCAGCTTAAGCCTATTCCCCTCTATTTAATGTTTTATAGTACTGAGATTTCAGTGGGTCTGCGAATGTTGTAATTTCCACAGCTGTGGACAGGACCAGCCTTCTTTCTAGTTCACAGAGATGTCAGGCTGCTTTGAAAACGTATTTCAAATCTAAGAACCAAGAGTGGTACCCAGTCACTCCATTCATTCATGTGGACAGATCTGCAAATGGAGGGGATGAACAGCTGCCAGCTTTGTTTTGAGGTAAAATTCAAAGAGACATTTTCAGGATGCTGCAAATAAACCAGCTGTAGGTGCTATTTGAGATGTTTCTTCTGTCATCTCTGAACACTGAAGTTCTAAAACGTTTTAAGCCCTTAATCTCATTGTAGAGATGTACTTTTCTTTTAAAGCAAAAGCATATATAGGCAGTACTTAAACTGGTCTTTTAGTCTGAATAAACCACTCACACCCTGTTGTCAGAGATCTTTAATTCTCTTTTTTTAAGGCTAACACTATTTTATTACATATTGATGTATTTTGAAGATTGATTAAAAACACAGTTACATGCTGTAAGACAAAAGTAGCTGTTTCAGACACTGTCATCTTCAGTAAAGAAACACAAACTCCTGGAATACAACCTAGAGTTCAGAAAAATCAGCCAGCAAAACTCTGTTACACCTTCAGTGTGCAACAAGCATCTAATTTATGGGTTGCAGTCCATCCCATTTGTTAAAAAATAATCAAGACCTAACACATTGTCAAGCACTGTTACTAATATACTTTCAGATTTATTTATTTATTTACTTATTTGGACAAACAATCCTACTAATCGGTTTAAGCCAATGCCCTGACCAATCCTTCTTTCTCATTTGACTGCAACAGATAGCAAAGAGAACTGCTAATGTTTTTTTCCAGCCAAGTTTTCTTGAATTGACTTCAAATGAAATCTAGGGGTTGATTTTGCACTCATAGCTTAACAGAAATACTAGATGTATAGATTTAGACCTCTAGGAATAGTTACAAAGAGGGAAAAGTACTTCTAACTACTTCCCAGTTATTTGCTTCTTGGGGATGTATATGGTACATGTCCTACCTAAATGCTTACTATTTCTAATAGCACGGAGATTCTCAACTCCACTAGATGACCAGAAGGAACATCCTCTGTGTGTCACTTGAAGGCCTAAACCAGCTGACTCTTCTATTAGCTCAGCAATTTTTGCACAAACCCATTTAGTTGGGCTGAAGCCTTTGGCTAGGATTTTCCAGCAATTTTGTGTTAACAATCATGAGACTCCACAGCATCAGGACATCTACAAAAACGGCAATATGCAGTGGGGCAAACAATAGCTGGATGCCTGTCCAGCCAAGGTGTTCCTCTAGGCTCTTTCTTGCTCCAGATACATTATTAGTGCATCATCTCTCTCCTGGCTACACAAAGCTCTTAGGACAGCACATGAGAGCTGCCATTTTCATTGTCATTTTCACAGATGGTCCCCATTCATGGTTTAAAATGATGGCATACATACTGCTTTGGGAGAAGTTAACAAATAATTCAGTGTTTAGAAAAAAATAAAACCCAAGTGGTCATGTTTAGAAAGCCACAACTTTCCACTTCAGGCAAAACTCATCAAACTTAGAGGATGGGTATTATTATACAAACCATGACAGACTAGAAGCAGAGCAACTCCTAATGAAACTGAACGCACCTCTTCATCTTCTGCTCTATTCATTATTCATTTTAACTACAACTTCTGGGTTATTTAATTTGGAGGACAGAAAGAAAGGCAGCATAACACAGACTTTGTTCTCTGCATTGTCTCTCAGTAATGAGAATGTTTTCCAGGGAACAGTTTTAAGGTGCTGATCATGATACGTGCTATAAATGATGGAAAAATAAGAATCATTACTCATGGAAGTAAGGACAGGCCTCCAGAAACAAGGCAAGTATAGCTTGCACGCTTCTTTGAGGAAACTGCAAGTTTGAGTTGACAAAATTAACATAAACAAAAGAGGTTTTTCAGAGGTGTTTGGTTTACTACTACATGATATACTGCAGAGAGTTAATTTTAAAATCAGGTTCAAGAACTTATACATTAATGGATTAAAAGGTGATAAATTACTGAGCTGAAAAAAGATCTCAAAGTAAAATAATTTATGAACTTGCTATTCTAGCAGGGCCCCAGACAGGGTGGTACTAGACCAGTATCAGTATTTTTCTTCACAAACATTTGCGGATAATGCAAAGATTAGGGAAAGGTGATTATCAGTAAGGCAAATGCCTTGCCATTAGTAGCGATATGTGCCAGGATATATGGCTGGTGAGCTGGACCCAACAAACAAAATACAGTTTTGTAAATATTATGCATTAAAGACAAAGGGGCTCTATGTAGACACAGGGAGATTAAATCCCAAGATTAGTAACTGTGAAAAGGATTTAGCGGTCACAGTGGTTAGGCAATTCTGCATGATCTCCTACAGTAGAAGAGTGTATGAAACTGCCACATGAATGAGCAAAGAAGGGTGAATAAGAGGTGGGAGACTGTTTTAATCACACTCAGGCATTACAGAGATTGACAAGGGAATACAGGTGAAAAATTGGAGTGTGCAGAAAACAAAAAGTATTATTCAAGGGCTTGGGAAACTCAGACTTCTACTATATCAAAAAGTCTGAGTACCGTTTTGACCAAAGCATGTAAATGTAAAAAACAGCGTTAACTAAAAGCCTCTTTAATCTAGAAAAGAAAGGCAAAACGAGACTGAGCCAATCAAAACTGAAGCCAGATCCAAAGAGGAAATCTAAAGTACATGTTAATAGGGAAGGTGATCTGCAGTTAGAACAAGTCAGCAAAGCACACAGTCAGCCCAGTTGCTTCAGGTCTTCAGTTTAAAACTTTTAATCTCCCTCAGGAAGGTGCAGTAGTCAAACACAAGATACTGAGCTCAATTTAGGGGTACACTAGTGAGATTTGTGGTGAGAAGTACACAAGGTGTCAGAAGAAAGGCAACCCAGATATCTCCCTTTTCTCTGGCCAACAGGTACTCAAATGTGGCCTAACTATCATGCCATAATAATTCTATTGTGTGATACGTATTTTGTAGCTGTTATTCTTCAACTTCTTATTTTCCTTATGGTAAAGCTCTAAGTATTTTAGGAAGTCTAAGCAGCAGAATGAATCTGATTTAGATAATCAACAGGCATAAGAATGAAGGGGGGAAAGGCATTTTAATACAACTGGTAGCTTTGAAGACCTCTCTCTAAAATATATACATTAATAAATGGACCAGTCATAGAAATTAGGCAAACTAACTTGTACATTAAAATAAGAGCTAGAGGTCCTCCTTATTTCTAGCCTTTGTCACCACGTATCTAAGTACCTTACAATCCACAATGTATTTATCATTGAATCATCTCTGCAAGGTAAAAAACTGCCATTAGTCAAGTTTTGACAAATTAACAGAGCCAAGGCAGACAGAGCTCTGCATCTTGGAATTACAGAAGTATATAGGTTGGAAAAAACAAGTTAACTAGCTCTACCAAGCCCACCACTAAAGCTTGTGCCACCATTACACAGCAGAGTCAGAAATGTTCACGTTAGTGCTGCCCTCACTTACTGAACTTACCCAGCCAAAGGCTGAGATGCTGGGTCAGAGCTGGAGTCCTTACTGGGATTACAGCGCTAGTACCTAAACTAAGCCAGTCTGCCCATTCTAAGACTGCACTGCAAGATGTCATCCCTGGCTTGACATCACTCTACTTCTTGATGTGTCACAAACTGTCCTCCTTTCAATTTCATGCAGAGCAAGTCTAGTAAATTGAACAAGAGGTCTTTGAAATGGCTTCTTTGGTGGCACTTACACTCTTGTGGTGGTAATCTGAACTGCTGCAAATTTACAAGCTCAAGCTGGTGTCAGTTGCTCCCTGTGTGGATTTCACATGATGCAAATAAATTTACCCATAGCATGGTTGTAGCAAAGAAAAACCTACCTCTGTTTTCCCTTTACTTTGACAGGACCTCCTGGTGTCTTCATCTGAACCCCATGCTGTTGCCTGAGAAATCAAAATGCACAAGTCACATGACAAGATACCAATCACCATGACTGGAGACTCCCAAAACAAGAGAAAGTCTGTCCAGCCAATTTACAGAGGCCAATTTAAAAGCAGCATTGTCACAGTAAACATGTATCTCACTCCCACTGTGCTCACAGTGCACACAAACGACAAATAGATGAGAAGTCCAGTCAGAAGCAACTGGAATGTTGACAGAATACAGACTTTAATTTACATGTAAATACAA
The DNA here is from genome assembly GCA_013397515.1 of Upupa epops. Classification (NCBI taxonomy): domain Eukaryota; kingdom Metazoa; phylum Chordata; class Aves; order Bucerotiformes; family Upupidae; genus Upupa; species Upupa epops. The sequence goes on along the minus strand of VZRI01010772.1, from coordinate 145,247 downwards.
CTTCTGATCATCATTCAGCTGGAAGGTCCAAGACAAGCACTACACACAGATCCATTACCTCCTTTTCAAAAAGAACAGAGCTGTATAAAACCATCAGTTGTTGTCACCCCAAAGAAAAACCTTCCCTACAGCAAAGCCCTTCACAAATCTGCTGGTTTTCTTAGAAAGTTATAATCTTGTGGTTAATTTAAGTAAGCCTGCAAAGGAGTGAGCTGCTAAAACAACTGGGAGCTAACAGGCAAAATATGGAGAGATGTGAAGTTGGGAGAAATGTTGGATGCTGATTTGTGATGCCAGACAAGTGGGGTCAGATCCTGAGCTGCAGTAAAATGCATCAGGCTGAAGGCACAATTGACTGCAGGCCAAGAGCATGTAGGATCCCCAGTGGGCTCTGACAGATTTGGAGTGAAGTGACCCCTTCCTTTGCAAAAGAAGTCAAGACCAGCAAAGCTGCATTTGAAAGAACTTTTAGATTTAAAATATTCCGCAACACCCAACCATTCAGTGTCTGCTGAAATTTTTCTCCCTTCAGCACCTTTTTTAAAACAGTCCTAACAAATTCAAGCAGCTATTGCTAGCTGGAGGTGAAAATACATATAAACACTCATACTATATATAATACATCATTCTGAGTATAAGAAAAGCAGTTCTGTTACACAGGGAAAGGCCAGGCTCGCAAAGTTCAGATACAGGCCCAAAGCTCCCCTAAAAGAGCCAGGATTTCTGTTTTTTTCCCCTTCAATTACCAGTGCAGGAAATGGCTTCAAAGTTCGCTCTGGATCTGAACTCTTCTTGAACCTTCTCACTGCAGCAAATATATTTTTTTTTGATCTCTGTGCTTCCACAGAAACTGCCCCCTTGACACATGATAAATTCTGGTTTTTTGCAGGAAAAAGATGGGAAACCAGTAAAAAGAGGGGATCAATTTTCCCATCCTCAGCTCAGGTCCATAATGACACTTGCTCACAACTGCCAGAAATACTCAGGAAATGCATTTGTACACAACATTTGGAGAAGGGATTTTTTTTTTACCTCTTTAAAAAAGGAAAAAACCCAACCAACCTTCTCTACTAGCTGAGCATTCAGTTCAATTTGGCTTGAAGAAAAACAGCCAAAGATCCAGTGGGAGAACTGAAAAACACAGATCTTTCCCTGGAAGTCACCTGGGCAATACCACCCATATACTACAGTCCAGTCCAGACTGAAGCCAAAAGCTTTTGTCTCAGAAGTGTTTCTGTGAGAGCTGGGATAATTCCTTGCTAGAAAGGATCACTTAACCATATCCTGAGAGGGGATACTGATGTGAGCTCTCTGTCAGTGGTGTAAGACATCACAGGAAAACAAGGAATTTTGACTTGTTACTCCCAAGAGTCCTTAACATCTGCAAAACTACTCAAGCAGCATTTTGATCCCCCATCCAAAATCTAGCTCACATCCATCTAACCACACTATCTTTGCACCTTGGATCAATTCTTCTACAGCCTTAATAAAAAATGTTCTAGAAAAGAGAGAGCTTATCTGGTGGTTCTTCATTTCACAGCCAGAGACAGACCACTCTCCACTACACAGCTCAATTTACCTTACAGTGCTTGACAGGGCAAATGAAAACAAAAATCAGTGCTGCTTCTCTGCAAGTACTCTGGGTCTTCTGGGATTGCAGCAATGTAACTGAGAAGAATTTGACTTCCTGGGGGCACCTAGCTTTTCCTGCAGACACCTGTACCCCAGAGCTTTGAGGCATGTTGCAAACACAGCTCGTGTCAGAGCACGGGTCCCCTCCAGCTAATTTCTCCTAAAGGTTTTATTTTATTAGACTACTTTATTAGAGAAGCTGCCCTTCAGCTTTCTGAAGTACTACCTTGATGAGTCTAGTGATAGCAGAAGTTCTTGGTGATGACCCAAATTACAGGAACATGTTGTTTCTGACTGCACCATTAGTCAAGGTGCACTTCATTAGAGCTAAGAGAAAAATTAGGCAATATGGCAATCCAGAGCATGCTTTACAAGTCCTAAACATGCCTTTGAGGGGACAGGGAGGAGCTACTTTTAGGGATGAGTAACTCCAATGACCTCTAGTGACTCAAAGAAAATATTCATGACCCTGTAAAGCAAATCATCTTGTCAATAATAAAAATGTAATTGAAAAGCAAAGGAGCTAACATGTTTTTAAATAATTCCACCACAAGGTAAAAATAGGCATCAGTTTACTGATCTACAGGGTAGGCAAGTCCTTCTGCTGAGATCCCAGGAGTCCACACATAACTCTCATCATGGCCTTTGGGTTGGACTTCCTAAGAGGCCCTGGGCAGTTTTGGAGCACTGAGATTTGGGCTCTCACGTGAGCTTTCCAGCATTGTTTAGTTTCTTTATTTGACTGATAAGTTGTTTTTTCAGACCAAAATATTCTCCCCATGTAATGCTCATGCTCTAATTTCTGCATCTCGCTGGTATGTCCAGCTCAGACCCTTCCTTCCCAGGTGAAATTTGCTTTCTCTACTGTAGATTAATTTTTATCCAATATCAACCAACAACTTGGACATTTGACAGAGACACCTTATCTGTCTTCTGGAGTACATTTGTGTGTACCCACACATGCTTCTCAGTGAGGCAGACATCAACTCAATACTTGCATAACACAAAAGCACTGTAAGGGATGCTTTGTACTTCTACCTTCTTACCTGACCATAATGCATCTCAATTACCAACTTCTTGCACATTGACTTATTAGGTGCCTCCTCTCTCTTTCCTTATCTACCTCAATAAACCAAATTAAAACTCTTTCTTTTTACTGCTGAAAGCTGCCTCTGCATGCTCAGACGAAATACAAACTGTACCAGTCAGAGGTTTGGTTACTCAGTTGGGTCATCATCCTAAATTTATGATTCATTGTCAGACATTTCAGTTTTCCATCTTCAGAAAACACATCTGGGGTTATTTTGGTACCTCCTGCTACATATGTCAGTCAAAAGCAGTAAAGTATATGCCTTTAGATCCATGTGACAACAGAACAACTTTGACGGCATAGGTCACGGAAAACAGCCTGATGAAGATGTGACAAACCTGGAGGCAAGGCTATATACAGACACAGGACAGTACATACTTTCTCCTAGCTGCTTCCCTACTTTGCACGGTTCTTAGGACATGGCAACACTTTTTTAGGGTGTCAGGACACCAGCAATTCCTTCTCTTGCATCTTTACCAACATCCTTACACCCTTACAGGTGCATTGCAACTCCTCATGCTACCTCCTTACAAACTCTCCAGCATCTCTACCAGCACTTCCAGAAGACATGCAGTTTATAACTGCCACTTTGAGGACATCCTCAGTAACTAGATGGCCCATGTGAAGAATGAATGAATGAACAACAGATTCCTAAGTTATGCAAATGAAACAAGCAGCTCAGGGCCACACAAACCATGAGCAGGACTACTGAGCAGTCTGTGCAGGTAGGCACAAGAGTACTGAGAACATCTTGTATGAAGTGAAAGCACAATTAAATGCTCCTTCTATTCAGCCTATCTGCATGGACACCTGGTTCTTCACATCTCTCTGTTCTTGAGTCCTATGCAAACAGATTTTCTCAATTTAAAGGGGATGCAGGGAGTGTTAATTCTGCGTCTTTAGGAAGCTGCATGAAGCAGAACAATCACAGGAGATGCAGTCATTTAGTCATGTGTATGACCATGTGTACCTGATGCAACACTGCCCAATTTAATTTCTCAAAATTAAATGAACTGAGTCATGACGGCTAAACTCAGTGTGTATCTGAATATTCAAACTTCACACTCACACACAAAACGTTAATGTGTCTTCTAATAAATTATGAGCACCATGGTTTGCTCCCAGTTCATGCTGTGGATCAGCAGTGCTCTAGAAATTCTAGCTTATCACGCGCTGTCAAATCAGTTATTCAGCAATGTGTGCTGGAAGAACCTTTAAAATAATATAAATCTGTATTTATTTAACTACCTGCACAGCCCAGTGTAGGCATCCAAAGTACCTGGCTGCCACTAGCTAGTTCTGTTATCAACTGCTGATGTGAAAATCCCCTTGAATACTATGGATCACCTTTTACATTCAGATTAGCAATTTATAACTACTTCAGACACCACATATGAACTTAATAGACTAAGTATGCACTAATGTCTTGCTCAACAGAGGTTACAGTTTTATTTGCAAAGCCAAAACATATCTTTAAAGCTGGAAAGCAAAGACTGAAAGAGAATAGGTTATGTGCACATTTATTGGGTAAATTAAACCTGTCCTTAATTTCTGAAGTCTTTTATTACAAACCTATCCATCTGTTACCAACCTCACTTCCATTAAATAAGAAGTCTGCACAAGCTACTCGTAGCTTCACATGCCTGCAGACAGACCCAGAAACACATAGTTCTCTCCTATTAAGGAGAAAAACTGCGATACTAAAACATACACTGTGTGCATTTAGAAAGTTATGACAAAAATGAGTACAGGCTTACTGCAAAATACACCCAGGGCCTGATTCTATGAGATGCCCAGGATTTCCTAAAATGCACTGAGTTCCTCAGGTTCCTGCTAACATCAGCAGAAGCCATTTTTTATGTCCCAAGCTCAGGTCTGCAGAGACTGGTAATGACAGAAGCTTCCATATCCATCAGCCTCTGCAGTGCCCACAGGAGACTTTTCAATCAGCCCACGGACAAAGCAAGAGGTGATTTTGGTTCTCTGCTTGTGCTGTGCAGGACACCCTGAGCAGAGCCTGCCAGTCACATCACCCCTTGCAAGTTATGCATGAGGAAGGAGGGCAGGAGGTGGTATGATATGACAGTTACTGTGCACTAGAGACCCGAGCTGGCAGAGTAATTTCTTTTTGTGCATTTATTTACATCTTCCTCTCCAGTAACTGTACGAAGCACTAGTATGCTCAGTGAAATCCACCTCTGAAGAGAAAAAACACTGCTTTGAAAGCAGTTTCCTGGATACCTTACACCAGCCCAGAATCTATGCATTTCTTATTTATGTTAACAAATTTTTTTTGATCAGCTTATTTCACAGCAAGGAGGAAAACTGTTCTCCAAATCTGGGTAGACAGGAACATGGAAGGACCATTGTTCTGCACTGCATTTAATATCTACCAACTTCAATGGAAATAAAACACATACTGACATAATCTAACAGACCAGTTTAGCTTAACCACGTACTGAAAGACTTTCTAAACTAGGGTGAAAACCAAGTCCTTCATGCAGTGGGTGTTCAGAGGCCAGTTCATTCGCATACTAGATGTCAGCTTCCTTCATCCATACCAGTGAACTTATTTTAGATCTCTAAAAGATCACCTGATAATGACAAATAATAACAAATCCTTTTAATAAGTTTATTTCTATATGCTTTTCAGGCTCTACACAAGAGAGCACCAGTGTCTATCTCCCTGGGGCGAATTCTATAGCATTTAAGAGAGAGTTTAAATGAGTCTTAGAGCACTTAAAAGATCTTTGAGAAGTTTTGTAGGTTGGATTGAGAAAATCCACAAAATGTTTCTGGTTTAACTTTTGTTCCCATGATGTGTACTGTAAACACATTTCTCAACACTTCAGCTACTTCTCCCCTGTTTAATCCTCCAGAACTTTTCCATGAATACTTGCTGCCTTAGTCTATAAGTGGAAAGCTAAATTCCCCTTTTGAAGCTTCAAAAAGCTTTTGTGGCTTTTGTCTCTCAAGGAAAAGGCACATTTACAGTGCTCTCCATATAATAATGTATTGAAATCTAACTTCTTAATAATAAAGCACAGTAGCTTAATGCTCCAGAGGCCATTTCTGAAGTTCCAACATTGGTAATTTATTAAAACTGTGATAAATATGTCTGATAAACAAAGAACTAATACTGCAAGAACATAATGTCAAGCTTCAATAAATAGTTTTGGTCTATACTGCAGTATACAGATTACAGATCACTGCTGCATGCAGTGACAGGTATGAGGAATGATCACAGGATTCAGTCAATTCAATGCAGGGAGAGAAGGGGGCTTGGATGAAGGAAATTGAATTGTGTTTTATCAAATTATTAATTGATTTCCCTTAAGTCATCTCAGATCCTTTGAGATGTCATAAAATTCAAGCTGCTTGCTCCATTTAAACTAGGCACCCATAGTGCCTATCAAAAGAAAGCCCAGCCTCACAGCTCTTCTGGAGCAACTGGACAGTAGGTCAGCTGAGGAACTCCTCAAAGTGTAACACTTAGAAGATGTAGGTTGGCAAACATGGAAAAATATCCATGAGTGGGTTCCAGCTCCCACAACCTTAACATTAAATCAGATTCTCTCTATAAACAAAAGTCAGGCACTTACTACACTGTGACTGATGTTAACCTGGCATTTACAGGCTGCTCAAGATGGGCACTCAGTCTGCTCATGTCAGAGCGGACATGGATGCTACATACTAGCATAGTAAGGATGGAGTAATTTATTAGAAAGGAGTTTCTTGTTTTAAGAATGACTCTTTACCTCAGTTCCAAATGCTACCATCATTGTGTATTTGCTATCTCACAGGCTTTTATCATGTCCTTACAAAGAAAAACGCAATAGTCTGGAATCCTCTGTCCGTGCTCATCTATTGTACAAAAATAGCAGAACTGCTGTACATCAGCTCCCAGTAGATAGGGAGAAGATTTACCAGGACTGACTATGTTTTCTTTGTTGGTTTCATTCTTCAGTCTCACTGATTCACATAGATTCTGCCCTCCATGTTTCCAGACTGTATGTATACCTGGACAGAGCATGCTGTGCTACACAGTGGAACAGGATGTCAAGCTCCATGTTTGGGAGTTCCACTTCCCATGATCAAGTTATTCCAACCCGAACAGGTACTGCACATCAGCTGAGTCACGGCAACCCTCTTTCTTCATGGTCCTCACTTATCTCAGATGCAAGATAAAACATTACAGTTTTTCTCCTGTGCAGAGAACAGACCCCAGTAACCCTGCTGTGCAGTAAGTGAGTAAGCTTGTGTACCTTTGTTGTGTGTCTGCACCTGCAGACACAACCTGGTTTTGACTGCAATATTATTTTGAGGAAAAGTTTTCAGCTGCTTTGAGTTCTTGGACACTCAATGCTACTGATTTTCTCTTTTCACAGCTTCAAAATCTCTTGTTATTTACTTGTATTACAGGAGCATGTAGCAGCATGAACTGTGATTGTGACCCCATATTTCTAGGCAACACACATTCTGTGGCAGAAAAGTTCTGTCTGAGAGCACTTACAAGTTAAACAGACAACACAGGCACATGGGAAGAAAGGAAAACCAGAAACAGAGAGGTCAACCGACAAAGAAAAGCCACCAAGCATGTCAAAAGCAGAAATGAACATTGAACTTTACTCTCTTGAGGACGAAAAACTTTCCGATCTAGAACAAAATGAGTCATTACACAGCATTTCTTTGCTAATATCACAAAATGTATCCACTGCATCAGTTCTGCACCAAGGGTGCAGGTTTAGAGAGTAGAACAACGGGTTGGACGTCCTGTAGTCTTCTTGAGGCAAGAGTCTTGTGTTTGTTGCATGCACAAAACCATATCTGAGCTTTGCTGCATTCAACTTCCATTTGTACTGCAGGAGATTTCCACTGAACAACATAAGGTCAGTAAATCAGACACTCCCTGCTCCCTGCAGTGTCAGGTAGGAATTTACAACTCCATACATTTCCTTATCTGAAAGGAGAATTGTATAAGGTTTAAGGGATCTGTTTCTGCAGCATACACAAATGGAGAGCACTGTACAACTACAAGGTTTTATTACTAAAGATGGTTGTCTAAGGCTTTAGTAAAGAGCATTTGATACCAAGTACTAAAACAAAAACACTGTTTTCTAAGATAAGCAATATAGATAGTCACATCCAGGTTAAAATCCATACTTTTTTTCAGATCTCTGGAAATTTTATTATACAGGGGACAGCTTACAATGGAGCAGCCAGTTCAATCTTGAGGAGATACTGTCATTTTAAAACTAGTATTTCATCAAATCGTAGACTGTATTGGGTTGGAAGGGACCCTCGAAGGTCCTCTAGTCCAAGTCCCCTACAACAAGCTGGGATATCTCTAAATAGATTGCATAGAGCTTCATAGAATCATAGAATCATTAGGGTTTGGGAAGGGACCTCGAAAGATCATCTAGTCCAATCCCCCAGCTACAGCAGGACCACCTAGACCAAGTCACACAGGAACATTTCCAGGCGGGTCTTGAACATCTTGACTTCAAATGTCTCCAGGGAGGGGACCTCCACTCCCTCTCTAAGTAAAACCTGTTCCATTGATCCAAATCCTTCATATTAAAGATTTTTTTCCCATTGTCCAGACTAAATCTATCTTTTTCTAGCTTAAAGCCATTCCCCCCATCCTATCATTCCAAGCCCTCATGAACAGTTCTTCCCCAGCCTTCTCTCAGGTATTGGAAGGTCACTGTAAGGTCTCCCTGGAATCTTCTCTTCAGGCTAAAGAACTGCAACAAGGCATCAGACAGTAGTGGAGAGTGGAGCAGAGACACAACAGAGCACAGAGGTATAAGGAAAGGTCACAGCTCACCAGCCAAATAACTCATGGTGAGGGGCTTTGTAACAAGAACAATTTTAATATATCAAGGATGGGATACTTCTGAAACATAAAGGGAATACCAAGAGAAAGCAAGATAAATCCAAGGAAGAGAAAGAAATTGACTTATAAGTTGGTTAAAAATGGGGTTAGCATCTTATGCGATATTATAAGTACGTCTGTGAAGGACCTTTACAATTCATACAAGCACTAATGCAAAGGGAGAAGAACCAGTAGAAGGGTGCAAAAATACTAGTGATCCAGCAACAGGAGGAACTATGGATGTAATGATATACCTGAACAGAAGGGCTTGTGGAAATCAGGAATGATGCCCAGATTATACATTTTAGCAATAGATTAGATTGCAGAGCTGTCCAGAAGGGTGAAGAAAGCATAGGCAAACACTCTGCTGTGGCTATATGCCGAGCTTAGACTGACAGCTACATATTTATGCAGCAATGTTAGATGAACAAGCCAACATGATACTTTGGAAGAAAAATACAGCTCTGAAGAAGCGATAAAGATGGCACTGGATTTCTGTTTCCACTATCTAGTGCTTGTATTTTTATCATCCTATGTAAAGAAAAACATCAGTCTGTGACAACTATTTCATTTTGCTGATGTTCTACCTCATTTTGCTTGAAAGTGCTTAGCACTGTTGTGATTTAGTTTCAAGTCCTGTATAGGAATGCTTTTTTTTGAAAACAACTTAATCCACAGGATACTTAAATTGCTTTTAAACAAGAAAAAGCATGGACAGAGCCCAATGCAAACTGATAGTCATAGTTAACAGGGACCGTAAAGCTCTCACCTGTCGCCAGTTTAGAATGAATAACAACATCCAGAACTGGAGAAGAGCAGAGAGGATGTTAAGAAAGGATGACTTACAACATTTCCTGTTACTAGTGATCAGAAGCATACAGCAACAGATAGAAGATTTTGCATATTGGGCAATTAACAGCCACAGTGGAATTCGGTTTCTTGCCGTTTATATTCAGTTATATTCAGTTTATAGCTTATGACAACAAACACTTACTGAAAGTGCTGGAGATAATACACACATAGGATTGTGTGATAAATGAACAAAATAAGTAAATAAGGAGCTTAAATACAGAGTAAAAAAATTATTAAAGAAAAATACCACTGCAGTCAAATGCAGGTCAGGTATATAAGTGCAGCCTGTGCACATGCAGGTGCAGTTGACACTGGCCAGATGGGCATCACACTGCAGTATTTCTCACACCACCAGCACTGTTTATTCTGTAAAGAACAGGGCTAGTTGTGGTTTGTGTTTTTTTCTTCAGTTGCTACAGACAAACTACAACAAGCTATTTCTAAGAAAGGAGCCAAATGAACAGAGCCACAGCAATGGTCACCCTTGATAAAGTGGAGGCAATTCTTCCTTCCAGGCTCCTCTACTGCCAAAATATGTCCATCTCCACCCCTTTATGGTCTTTGGCAGAGTTGCCTTTCAAAACTAAATCCCTCCTTCCTCTTTGTGGGCTCCTCTGATGGATGTGACAAGACTTCTAAGCAGCCTCCTCTTACTGTTTTGCACAATGATTTCTGGAGTAGGAGGTTCAAAAACTCTTCCAATGGACCAGCCCATATTCAGTACAAAATCAATTTACCATGGCTATAGTCTCCTTTGTATTTCTGCATCAAGCAAGGCACTTTTATTCTCCTTCATTTTTCTGCTCTGGGTTTCCTTGCTATTGTGCCTCTTTGAAGCTCACTGCTATGTAGAGATGTTAGGGGTTCTCTCTGCTATACATTTTCCTCTGTTCCCACCTCCTGCTTCTGAGACAGCCTGCATAAATCCTGCACAGTCAACGGAGTGTATTTTTGTGCACCCACATTAAGAGTTCAGCTCTGAAAAACAATCTTTCCATATACACTTCAAACCACAAACGTAATCACTGAAGGACACATGATACTCTGTGCATTATCAGCTTTCTGGAGTGGGGAAGTCTTGCATTCTTTATTCCTCACCAGGTTACATCATTGAATATTTTGTTCAGCATTTGTTTGTTTGCTTTGAGAAGGAGCTAAGCTAAGTTTAAGGAAATGCCAAATTTGGATCTGATTTTCCCAACAATTAGGCTGGGATTCAAGAATCAAAATAAGCACATCCTGCAGTATCGAAGAGACTATGAAGAACACAAGATGATGTATTCCTTGTTCTACATCTCATGTTTTTCTTCCGGGAAATCCCATCTACTGCAGTGGAACAGGGTGAATACTTTTTCAGATGACAAACACCACAGTACACTCTCATTAAAATTGTGTAAGAGCTTGAAAATGGTTTGAGTCCTGTTCTGGCTTGAAAAAAAAGGGGGCAGTGTGCAATTAAACAAATAAATGTGCAAGTGATTCAATTTATCCTATCAACATTCTTTTCTGGTTGTGCACTTCAGCTTGGTTTAGTATAACTGAAAGGAAAAAAAGCACTGGAAATATTTAATTAAGTGAAAGATGCATTATTGGGACCAAATAAAAGCTTTGAGATTACTTTAATTAGCCAAAGCAAGTTTCATGCACATCAGATTTGCAAGGCAGGATGAAAACAAGACATTCTGCTTGAGCCTACCTCTATCACGGGAATTTAAGCAAAACCAGACTCTCCCTCCATTGTAAGATAATAGCTTTTAAGCTTCAAGAATATGAGAAAAAAATAATCTAAATCCTCAGGTAAAAGAGAAGTCTTTGTACTTTTCCCTGTTCAATTCAGCAGATGTAGGCCCGAATTTCCACTTGTTTCACATATGTAGAGAGAAGATACAGACTTTTGTTCCTAGACACCAGGACTCAGACATGTACTGTTAAAGCACATGGAATACTCAGCTGCACTGTACCAGACATTTCTGCTTAAAATTATAAGGCAATTATTGCCCCAGTGAACCTGAGTCCTAAGATTTAGGTGAAAAACAATGTCTGGCTGCAAGAAACAAGCAGAAAAAACAAGATGGAGCAGTGATTGATTTTATCAAGCAGTGAGTACACAAGGTACACAGACAAGCATGGTGCAAGCTTTCCAGGAAAGTTTTTGTCGACACTTAAATTTTGACCTTTAGACTCCCTGGCTTCCACGGGATTTGGTGCTCAGCATCATAAACTGTCTAAAAATGTGATTTTTGATAAATGACTAGAAGCCAAGAGTAAGTAGGACCTTCCAAACGTTACCAGGCTGGGCTGAATGAGGAAGTCAGTGACGAAAAGTCCTCAATGTTTCGTAAAACAGATTTCAAGAGGTTGGGGTTTTTTATATTGTTCTGTAGCTACATCATGCATCACAGATCTGCTTTTCTCCACCAGGTGCCTAATGCTCTTGATAAGCTAATTACAGCCTTCTGCTGATTTCATGTCAAGCTTAACTCCCCAGTCTGAGCCTAGCTCACAGTTCTGGCAGGTTATATCCTTAATGTAAGACCATCTGTGCTCCATCAGTAAGGACCACTAAACACAGAGAAAGTGAAGAACCAACAGCGCTGAATTCCTTGTATGCTGCCCCCAGCTCCAGCATTTCCAATTAAGTGTGAAGCCAACATCTATCCAGTCCTAAGTACACTGGAATGCTTTGAGCAGGCTACAGTTACCTACAGATGTAGCAACACTGTTCATTGGTCAGTGAGGAAATGACAACTCAGAAATGACCTGAATCACTCAATTTCTTTACAATTCATCAAACATCAGAAGTTTCACATTTCAGATACCATCACATCACCAGTAATACATGCAGCAGCTGAGTTCAGCACTTAATCAATGTAAATAAAACGCTCGCCTCAGAGAAGCACAAAGGGGTCAGGTTAGGAAAAAAGCAATGGGCTTGGCTTATCAAGGATCCAAAAGATATTTCCCCAGTCTTATGCTTATTGCTGCAAAATGGAAGCATACAGCAATTTAAATTAAAACTGGACTGCAACATTAGGAAAGATGGCTCTCATGTACTATCACCAAAAGTTCCAGCGTTTCTAACCCCTACTGTTCCCATGTCACCTAGCCCAGCTGGACACAGTCCTTGCCTGCTGTTGTTGTAAGCAGCTAGAGCCCTACCATTCTACGCAGCATCAATCCACCTGGCTTCCTCCTAAGACTGGGAAACAGATGCCTCCAGGCTCCCTGCTTGGTCTGTCACAGTTTGCCTTGCTTCTGCCTCCTCTTTTCCAACACCAGACGTCAGCACCTGATGCTGTAGTTAGCTCTGCCAAGCTTCAGCTCAACAAGGAACTTAGTCGCTCCTCCTGCAAGGACAGTTCTGATGCGGTGTCATTTATTCCTTCTTCCTAACTCCTCTGTTCTGTTCTCCAGCCCGCACTCTCCTGCCAACTCAGGATTTATTTTGCTATTTCCTTTAGTTTAAGTCCTGCCCTTACATTCCCCTGCCACCTGGCTCTTCCCTCACATCCAGTACGGTTGCATTTGACCTCTAGCAAGGTCAAAGATTCCACAAATCAGTTTTGAGAATATTCCTTAAAATTAAATGAGAGAATGCAGAATGATTCTCCAGCAGGATTAATGCAGCATGATTCTTTGTGCTTCCCCTGACTCTTTTTTGGTGGCTTTCAACATTTTCACATTTATCTTCAAGTAAAAGAAAAAACCCCAAATAAATATTTTCAGGTTTTTTCTGCTTTGTTTGCAATTCCTCAGTAACTGATCTCACAGAAAAGGCTACTAAATTTGTAACAATCATGTTAGCCACACATTTTGTCTCCTGTCACTGTTTACCATCATTATATTTATGAACTATTGATCATTCCTTTCTGCCCCGTGCATCAAAAACCTCTTCTCTTTGGCAACTGTCGTTTGTCTCTTAATATTCCCAAGCAAACTTAAGAACTTTTTTGTCATTCTTAACAAAGCTTAAATCACTGAATAGGCAACAAGGTTGCTCAAAGAGAAGCAGTTGCAGCCCTGTTATTCCTTATTCATTATTTATAAGACATTCTATTTTAAAAACTAATTAGTAATTTAAAAAATTATGGAATTTGATCCCTCTTTGTGTCAGAGAAGTGTTTCTGATAAATATACATCCTTATTAAATCTTCCTTCATATTCTTTCCATGCTATTATCCTTTTTTAAAACACAATTCTTTAAATTACTTTAAGTAATTTTATCTGAAGGGACACATTTGATTGCATTTTCCACCTACCAGACACCAACTATATTTTTACATTAAAAAGTTTTCATTTTAAGAAGTTTAGAAAAAAAGCAGTGAAAATTTGGTCTATTTTAAAGATGCAGACAAGCTGAATTTGCATATTGCTTAGCTAGGAAGTACAGGTGAAGAAAAGAGCTGCTTAGTATTACACATACTATGAGTCAGAAAACTATTCAATCATGATTATGGCAAATTCTCTATATTTACACGTGCGTATCATCATGCAAAATACTTAGATCTGAAACATAAAGTCACAAAGTGCTTGGAAATGGCAAATATCATTGTCTTAGCTTCACACATGCAGAAGGGAAAGCTTGCACTGGAGATGGCTGGAAACCATCTTACCTTCCCACAGCTATCTATCAGTGAGATAGCTAGTTCATGTTATCCAGGCTGTCCTTATAGACAACTGACCTATTTTACTGCGCATCATCTTCCTTTCTGCATAGCATCTTCCACTTAACTCCCCAGTCTCAGAGTAGCTTAGCCTCTGCTATTTCACCAATAGAAAGAGTACCACATAGCTATAATCATGGTGTAGTAACTTCTGGATGAAAAAAAAAGCATTTCAATAACAATAGAATACCCATACAGTCATTGCTCCTATTGGTCACTCAAGCCATGATGGCACTCAGCAACTAATTTATACTCCACAGCCACATCCCTTACCCTTTCCAATAAACCCAGCTTTCCTCTCGTGTTGCCCACACAGCAGCAACACACAGCAGCTGCTGCCTGATGGTCCTCCTACAGCCTTGAAGAAAATCTTCTGAGCTTGAAAACTGCCATCTTTTTCCAGTCAGGGTGACTGGAAATGCTACAAGCATTGTCAAGTTTGTGCCTCACAACATGAGTTGTGCTTTCCTTGAGTTCAGTCTGAAGAAGCTGGTTGAAACCTTGAAGGCCAAATCTCTCTGAAGTTTTCAAAGGCTTCAGGGAAATCACACTTGCTGTGCTAAGACAGGATCGATGTTCTGGTGGAATAATGAGCAAAGTGTTCCTCTCTCTGCTCCCCAACTCTGGGTCTCTGGTAACAGCTGTGCGGGCCACATGAAGGACTCTGCTGTGCAGCTCCAAGCTCCAATAATCCCCTCCTATGAGTTATTCAGAACTGTTGAGTTTAATAGATGTTGTAAAACACACATCAGCTAAACTGTTACTAGCAGAAAAAAGGAGGATTATTTATCAAGGGGAAAAAAACCTCATGCACTGCCATGAAATGTATTTACTGCTAAATAATCCTTTTGTTTTTTTCTAAGAGCTCAATAGTTTGTTTTAAAAGAAATATATAGGTTCATTCAGGGGCCCTTTTAGAGAGGTGCAAATCAATAAATGGTGATTTTTTAATGGTGTCATTACAAATTACTGGATGCTATCAGGGTCCTGTGCAGAGAGCCAGTGCAAGGGATGTGAATAATTTAGATCTCTCTTAAGCTCTGCTTTGAGAATAAAATGTAGGTATTTCTCTGTATTCTCAGTCTTAAAAAAAAAACCCACCAAAAAACCCAAAAAAAACCCCAAAAACAAACGCTTGCTGCATCTTTTTTTTCAGTATTTTGCCCCAATACTCCATTGCTCATGTTTTAAAATGAAGAAGGACTTCTCATACTTCTGATTTCCTAGCATATGCAGCTCAGCTGCCAGGGATTGGTCAGGTGCCAGGTTCCATGTAGGAAGAGCCTGCTGAGTACTCAATCCTGAGAATCAGCAAACCACAGCAGGATACTAGGACCTCTCTCTTCCTCCAGGCTCTACCACCTCCACAAAGCCAGGCTTGTTGAACTGGGAAGGCACTGTGGGAGGTATCACTCCTCTTGAGGAAAGCATAAAGCAGGAGGTGACTTTGTGAACCCTGCACTCAGCGTGAAACTCAATAGGTTGCTGTTGCCACACCAACAACTCCCAGTGAAGGTGCTGCATTACACCTATCCTGCATTAAAGCCTTCACTAATGATTGCATCAGAGCATCCTAACTGGGACAGAAGCAACTAGGAAACACTTCTGGTGCTTTGCACATTTGTGGCTAAAGAATAAACTTCTCCAATTTTTAAAAATAAACCGCATCCTTAAGTCAGAAAAATAAAGAAGCAGCATATTTTTATGTAAAAGCTAAAGTAGAGCTGACATGAGGCTGATTTGCAGAGGAACTTCTGCAGAGCTGTATTTGTTGACAGCAGCCTCAGATTGCTGCATGTGTCAGGGCAGGGGACAGCCAGGGTATAAGTAAATGCAGACCCCCGAGAGCCTGCTGCAGCTGGTGGAGTTGGAAACGGTACACAGAGAAAATGGGTGAGTAGGCAAGCCAGAATACATTTTGCAAAGATATGGAGGCAACATTGCTGACAATAAATTCAAAGTCCAAGGAATTTTATCTTATTGTTGGGGTTTTTTTTCATTTTTTTCCTCTGCTTTCTAAAGTATGTTTAGTAGTTCTGACTCTAAGTTGCAAGGAATGAGAGCATTAGTCTTCATTCCCTGCACATAAAATGCCTGAGAGGATTTTACCAAATAGAGAGCTCAATATGCTACTATTATCAGTGATTCAGCAGCTAATTAAATTCTCAGTTTCTGAATCATGCTCATAATGTTTGCTGACAAAGGCCAAAACCCCTGTAGTAATTCTGGCTTTTAGGTGAGGTGAGGCAGGGAAGGAGGAAATGACAACTAACAAATTGTCCAGGAAACTTGGTGGCAATCCACAACTGACAGCCATCAGGCAAACCTCACTTCACCATGCGAGTGTAACAGTGTAGTTCCTACAGATGTAAATCAGCTCTGTGGCCATCAATGGCTCCAGGAAGGCTGCCCTGCTTAGTGCCAGATATGAATCCAAGGAGATCTACCTCCTGAACCTCCTATAAGTACTATGCAAACCTATGCATATGATTCTCCTGTGTATAGGTACATACATATGTCTGTGTGTCTATATAAATGTATGCTCAAATATGAGAATTTCTTACAGCATCCCTAAATATTCTGCTCTGGAAGAGGATCGGACAAGGTGATCTTTCGAGGTCACATCCAAACCCTAAAGTGATTCTGTGATTCTGTGAAATACCTACTTTAGAGGGCAATTGCACTGATCATAGCTCTGCAGTATACCAAACGCCAGTTTAGCCAGACTGTGAATGCACACACTGAAATGTGTTCTCACTTGGCAGAGCATGCAGCATGGTCTTAACTTGGACAATTCTCCAAGGAAATCAGGCATTTATTTAAAGCCAGACCTGGGCTTAACAGCTTTGCTGACTCTAAATGGACTTCTGACTTGGGTTCTCAGACAGGGGGATGTTGTGTTCAGAAATCACTCAACACTAAGGAGCATGAGAGGAGATTTTCCTTCTCAGCTCTCTAAATTTCAGCAGAGGAGTAACATCAGCACAAGGTTGGTTCCCAACAGCATATCCTAGCAGCTATTAAAGAGTTCCCTGCAGCAAGGAGTTGGAAAAGTGTGTCCTTCAGACATGGTCAATTCCAGCCTTGTTTCTTTCCCCTTTATCCTCCAGTGGATAGAAAACTCTCTCTTAGATAAATCCTGGGAAGGGAGGCCTGCACATGAAAGCCACAATCTAGTTCCTGAAAGTTGAAATTGTCAGAAAGTTCTTTCAGCCAATATAAGGTTCATTACAGAATAGCTTTAAACCTCTGGGCTGAGAGTCAGAGTTTTTAGGTGCAGCTTCGGAAGGTGATTTATGAATAGATTTATATGTTAATCTGTTAATAAAAAATGTCACATACTGATAAAATATGTGACAATCATAACTGAGCTATGAGCCACATATTAAAGACTGCATCTGCTATAGTAGAGGTTTTGATTATGTTTTAAAATGAGGGACCTGCTTTGGCCTAAAAATGCAGAAGTAAACGTTTTATCTAGAAATCCATACCGCATAATTCAAAGGTGTATCTGGGAATCTGCAAGAAACAAATAATAAACTGCTTTTGAGAAAACGATATCTGGAAATCGAAGCTTACTCACGAACATTTCAAAATGGGGTTCCTGTCAGGCTGCTCAGTAGTACATAAAGATAGGCAATGTATTCTCACTCTTTCTCAGAATTACTTCCCAAAGTGGAATTTAAATTGGATTATAATCTTAGCACTACAGCCAGATTGAAGAAATAAATATCTTCAGCAAAGATAGGCCTGCACCCATGGGTTCATCCTGTGTATGAATGCCTAGTTTCCTCATGATTTTTGAAAGGATTCTTTGAAAAATAGGAATGGTTCTGCCTCAGGAATATTTCTGCAAGTGCATATAAAATACAACACTTTCACCTCTTTTCCTTGACAAACTCACAGCACTTTCAAGAGTGCTATATACCTGTTTCACATGCTAGCAAACTCTACATAGATAAACCAGGAAGACCAACTTACTTGCAGGTGCCCATGGGCAGATACAGTAGTACAAGTTTGGACCCTCCAAATGCGCTTACTAAATGCATAGCTTTTGCTTTACCCATTGTACTATCTTCATCTCAACCCACAATTTTCTCACTTTTACTCTTCCAATTCTCCATTCGTCATCCCACCAGTGGGGAGCAGTGAGCGAACATGTTGTGTTTAGCTGCTGGTTGGGGTTAAACCATGACAGTCTTTTTTGGTATCCATCACAGGGCTTTAAGGTTTTGAGATAATAATAGGTTTGATAAGCATGCAAAAGATTGAATTTATGGCTGGTTTTGGTGTTTAGCTCCTAATTGTCATGCTCACGTGTTTGCAATGAGGCATGCCTGCCTAACAGTATATTAGAATCTAGAGCTTATTAGTGGGTGCATTTTTGTGTTCAATGCTTGCAGTGCTGCCTTATTGCTTATCACCTCACTCGGCTGTGCCTAGGATCATTTTGATAACAGCAAAGGTGATGTGCCTGGGCTGGCAGATGGCCAGGGCATCGCAGCTCTTTCTGTGTTGCTGTACAGGACAGGCTAGGACTAAGTGGATAATTCCATGCAAGAGTAGAACTCCCTGAAGCATCTGTGGCTGTGGTTATGTTTGTGCCACAGAAGGGCATTGTGACCCACGGAGAAGGCCATGCTGGAACAAGTGCACCTCAAAGTGACTGCGGATAATGAGGAGCTTGCTCTGTGTTTGTCAAGGATTTGCAACAGATGTACCCATTTATACTTTCCTATTCTGTTGAAATACAATTTTTAAGAAAGAAAAAATATATAGACCCTTGAAGTATTTCCAATGCTATTAACCTGATAAAACATAACTAGCTGGTCAGTATACAAACTTCACATGACTAATTATAAACTTTTTCACAAGAGATCTTTCCTTAAAACAAATGAAATCAAAATATTTTGTGAAATCCCAACAGGTTCTATTAACCTTATCAATGAGAGACCAGAAGGAAGACTTGGATCCAGAGGCTGCATTTTGATCACAAACATAAAGGTAAGGAAAGGAAAAAGGATACTCCAAACAAACCAGGTCAATCACCTGAGTTGAGAGAAATGCACACTCAAATCCTCTCTTGATGTTTCAGAAAATGAGTTGACCCAGCATATTTGCATCTCAAGTAACCATGTGTCTATCTCCTTCTCTTTTGATTTTATGAAGATGCCAAGAAGTCATGTTTTCAACTCAGTGCAAAAAGGTTGGTAACACTGGCACCTCAAAAGGGTTAGAAGAAACATTTCTCACTCAGTTCAATCAAGAATTTGAAGTTCCAGGTAAAGTCAGGGTGAACAGGGGGTAGGTTTTGCATTGGGATTTATGAAATGCCTGCCAAGAAGCCTGCTTTCAAAGCCAGAGAACAGCATTTCTTGCTAAAAAGTCTTAATCAGCACCATGCGTTTTTAAAAATTTGCTCAAAGGCTTATGTTTTTAAAATGACCCTTACACCTACTCCATTAATTACTAACTCCAGTATAAAACAGACTTTTCTATGGCCTCGCTGAGAAAGCTGCAGATTTGGAGTTAACCTTGTTTTGGACCCATGCAGAAATTAAACAGCACATGCCCTGAGCAAACATCATTTATGCAAAATGTGTTCTCTGAAGTGTCTAATACTCAGAGCTTACAGTACATACAAGAGGACTACTTAAAGTTAGGGGTGAAACACAGTGCAGGGATTTCGTTTAAAAGACTTGCTAAAACATATAGGAAACAGTACCCATTTTTAACCTGTGTTTCTTGACTGCTGCAAGAACTTAAACGTTACATGCCAAAGCTTCCAAAATTCCCAGGTGCTTTTCAATATTCTATCTGGGGCATCTCAAGGTGTTGATTTTTAGAAATTCTTTAACAATGTGTCTCAATGTTGGCAAGAAAGATAAGTAGCAAAATCTCAAGTAGTCCCCAAAATACCTTGGCCTCAATTTCCTTCTGGCTATTGACATTCAGACAAAAATGTTTCTCACCAAAAATTTTAACCACAACCAAAGAGACTAAAACTCATTTGGTGAAAGGTTTCTCAGGTCCTAAATGGTATTTCTGAAACACATGACAGAAACAAAGAGAGTGGAGAAATATCTCATAGAAACTGGGGTGTTTTGTTCTGCAGAGCAGGAAAAGCGGTTCTGCTGATTCAGGTTCTGCCCCACTTCCTAGTTCTCATGTAAAAGCTCAGTGCTTCAGTTTTAGAGAAACAATCACAAAAGAACCAACAGAAAATACAAAGTGAGGAAAAAGCATCAGCACATGGTAGAGCACTTGAGAGCTAAGAAAAGTCATTACCCCATGGTCCAACAGCTGGCACATCCTTCAATCTACTCGCTTCCTTCCCTTCCCATAAATCTCTTCTGTTCTATAGGTTAATGCTGTCTTTTTGCACAGATTTTATCCAGCAACTTGTCCATACAATGCTGAATTTTATCTTTTAGCAATTCCAAGAGGATAACTTCCTATCCAACCTACATGGAATGGCTACGTGATAGTCCAGAATGTTCTTTACAGTAAAGATTACAAAATTAGACTTATAATACTGGCAGTCCAACACAGAGTAATAACGTAAGTTTAGATTCTGGAACTGAAGACTCCTAAAATGTACATTCATGAGTGACAGTTTGACAAAACTGTCCTTGAAGTTGATGGAGAACTCTTGTTCATTTTCATTGATTTTGCATTGGGCTTAAATGAAAGGCCTGCACAGTCATTCAACAAGCAGAAGGAAAGAGCACAGTCTTTTAAAGTCTGGGAACTGAAAATAATTTTAAAATGAGGTGAGTAATGACATAGTTAACACGGGGTTTGTGATGCTCAATATTCACAAGGGGATTAAAATCCAGAAAAAGAAGGATTTATTCCCATTGGAAGGCAATCAATAAAGTAATGTTGTGGTGAAAAACATTCTGGCCTGCTCACTATCAGGAAATACTGATTTCCTGGTTCAAGATCAGGTAACTGTCAAGGAAAACATGCGTTAGGTAGGCTGAGCTAGGAAATCTATCCATTACAGGGTGAGAGGCTAAAGTATTGAATTTGCTGGGATAGCAAGCAGTGGCACAGGGATAGTGCTCCTGTCAGATGCTGTTGCTAACTTAGCTGAAAAGACAGAAGTCATCTCCTTCACAGGTACATCTTGGGTTCCTCTCCTTCCTAGGAGCTGTGGGGCTGAAATATGCCCTTGCCTTTTCCCTGCAGGCCAGTGCAGCCCAGAAATAGGGCTAATTGTACAACACTTATTGAAAACCAGCTTTAAGCTTCACCTTGCTATGTTGTAGAGCAGTATATTCCTCATGCTGTCAGGCTTTGCCCCACAACCAGCATATCTTGCTGTCTCTGTAGACTGCGCCTCTCATATTTCCACCCTCACTTTATGGAAGTATAAATGCAAGGGAGAAGGCATCTGTCAACAAAATACTGCATCTTGAAGCTGATTTAGCATCAATGGCAACCTGAAGAGTAAGTCACATGGGCAGAAATAAATCAGACCACAATCTCAAGATGAAAAACTATCCCCAAATTGGGCCTGTCAAGATCTATGTTGTATTTAAGTTATAAACAAGGAGGAGAAACAAAGCAACCCAAAACTGTGTTGTGATTACTCTTTCAACTGACCATTTACCCCTTATGGAACTAAAAATTTCTTGCATTTCTTGTCTTGCTTTCTCATCTGATCTTTAAAATTATGCACAGCAAAGAGAAGAAGGAAGGGCTGCCTTTAAGCTGCACCATGTGCTTCATGGAGACAAGCCAAGCAGCTACTTAGGCAACCATTAGATCAGGAAACAATCGCTTCCATCATTCCCAACACGTGTGTCAACATAATTCCATGCTCTCTTTGTCATGCAAAAAGCCCTGGCAAAGTGACCGGATACACCCAGAAAGCAGGAGCAAACTAAGCTCATTATGTTAACTGGAGATCCCACAGCATCCTCCAGTGCCATAGAAGGAGACTTCCCACATTTTGCAGTGTAGAAAGGAATCGTGCTGCACTGAAAAGGTCCCGAGCCAAGCCTGACTTCAGAAGTCCATAAAGGAGATTCACATTTGGGGTTTCATGGAAGGGGATCCCTGGTCTGACAAGCCCAAGAGGCTGTCAGGCAGTGCAATAAAAGGCCTTGCAGAAGGTAACAACGCCTCACATAACTACAGAAACATCCTGCTCCAGTGTGCTAACTGGAAGCCTTCCAACCATGCTAATACGGCTCTGCAAAGCAAAATTGCTGCCAAATGGAAGTATCAGCTTCTCTAACTCTTTATTGTTGTCATTGGTAACTCTGGACTTTGTTTTCCTTTTAAAGGAAGATTCAATGCATTTTACAACAACTAAACATCTTTTCTTCTCCCAGTTATACTTGTAACTCTTACTAACTGCAAAAGACTTGTGCACATAAGAATAGCTGGCAATTCCACCCTAATGGCTTCTTTGCATGGACAGGTACAGGAGGTATGTCCTTCAATTTGTCTGAAAAAAGCTGAATACCTCTTTGGTGCTCTAGCAACTGAAGAAAATGGTAAATATCCCAGAGCATAAGTATTTTTTAAAGATAAGCAGTTGAGGTTTTCACTAACAATTTTTTCTGCATCTTTCAATTCCAGATTCAGTACAGCGCTAAAACTGCTAGATATTTGTAAGCCCTTTCATACTTTATCTGCTTTGCCTTGATTCTGCCACTAGTAACATAATTTTTTTCAATCCATTTTGTCTCTTGAATACTTGTAAATCCAATCTCAGTTTTAGTAATGCATTCAGCAAAACACAGCTCCCCTGCAATCCATGCTCACAGAAGCCAACAAGGGCTAAAAAATGAGGATGGACAAGAATAATAAAAGCTTCTCCTACACGTTGCTGACATCTCCTCTAACGAAAGCCAAGGATTTCTATTGATTGTTGTGTTTAAGCCTGTATCAGTCACACTACATGCTTTGTTTCTTAAGATGCCATATTTTTGGCAGATCCTGTTGGCCACCCAAGCACTCAAGAATCAAGAGCAAAGCACTGTCCAAATGGGCAAGTGTAGAAAAGCCCTTCCCCCAGTGTTATCGTTGGAGTGGGAATAAGCATCTGGTTCTGACTTTGTCTTCTTCCTGCTCCATCACTCTGAGTAAATTTGCGCTATAAGCTTTCTGAAAATGTACAACAAACATTCATCAGCCAGTCAAATAAAAAGAGAGTAAAAAAGTGAACATACCTGAATAAGAGAAATGTTGTGTAGACTGAGTCTGAAGAGGTAGTTCCTGCATGAACAAGCAGAAAAAATGCAAACTGTTAGGCTATCAGAGAAGGAAGGTGAAAGTTGCAAAAGCAAGTCATACTTCTTGGTCATTCATTTCTACAAACAGCGAACTTGTGTTGGACACAGAATGCAAAAATAGTATTATGTTCTTAGTGAACCTTGTAACAAAGGCCTGAGTAAGTCTGGCGTAAAGTGTTCCAGAACCCATACTGAAGAATCATAATGAAATCATAATTACACAAGGGACTGTTTGCAAACCCTCAAAGAACTTTACTTGGAGTCCTGTATGGTCTGCACTTACGTCTTTCTCTGCATTCTGTGAAAACTGGGGTTGGACAGAAGTCACCTGGAGACAAGCTGACTCCTGTAGTATGCTCTCTCCAAGCCTGCCCTCCCAGTCAGAACTTTGTGCAAAAGAAATAGAACAGATATTTCTCAGCAGAATCTCTCTGCAGAGAAAACCAGCAGGGAAATAAAGGCAGTGACTGCAGGAATTCCCAGTCCTCCTGTCATCGCATCTCCACAAGTAACGCAAAAGAATTCCTGACAGAAGTCACTGCAGCATGAGATAGCATGTATCAGCTCAGCTCCTGTAACTCTCCTTCTGCAAGTTCATATCCAGTTACAAACGGGGGGGGCGGGGGGAACATATTTGCATAAACTTCTATGGATAAGGTTTAATTAACAGGGTTTATAGCATACTTTTGCTTGCAAAACCAATGCATTTACCACAAATCAGCTGAGATGTTGAGTTATAAGGACTTGTTTATGAATTTGCCAGTTTTGGCCACATCTAACTTCATATGCTTGCATCCCACCTGTCAGGGGCTCTGAAGGGCTGTTGTTATTTACCAACATCCCTATCATCACAACCTCCCAGAGGTGCATACATATATTATACCAGGTAAACTATGTTTTTGGAGGTGGCTTTATTTAAACCGTAGAAAGTACAACTCTGCTGGTATAGATTCATCTGCTGTAGAAGTGTCATCAGATATTCCTGTAGCTAGCAAAACTGCAAATTCCAGTATTAGGTCAGTGAAGTGTGAGAAATCAGTGGAGAGCTCCTATAGTGATGAAAATGTTCTGAGGACTCTTTTGAAGACCCTTGTTTAGGGTCTGTGGTCAGCAGCAAACTTTGCCCAAGCAAAGGGAGTAATTCCAGTTTTGACATACAAGAGATTCATATTGGGTCACAATGACCACTACAAGGCTCCAGTGATTATCACCTAGGTCATAATCATATAGTTGCCTGTATACTTTGTCTCAGTTCTATAAGTAAATCAAAACCTCTCAACTGCGACTGTTTGACAATAAAGGATAGGAACAAGGATGAAGGGAAACTCAGGAAGTGAGTCTCATGCTACCAGAACTTCAGTTGGTGTAGCTGTGATTTGTTCCATCTGAACAAAATCTGTCTGCAATTATCACAGCTCCTGTAAGTATGCAGGGATGTACACGCATACACAAAATCTCCATCTTCTCTCCGTGTCCTATCACTGGTGATCCAGCAGTTCTTTGGTACATTCTGAAACCCTATTCTGTCTCAAAGGGCTCATACTCTCCCAAGTAATTTATTACCAACCCTTTAGCATCAGCTACAGACTTCCATATTTTTATGTCCTGCAGGTGCATGCAGCAGACTAGAGGCACTAAACTTACATACAGTTACATTTCAAAATGGAGATAAATTCTCATCCAGTGATGCTCTGACAGGTCCCGTAGAAAAGCACATGCTATTTCACGAAAATATTAATGCAACTCCAGGACATGAGATATCATGGAACAAGCTTTCTCCTGGAGACATTAAGCATGTCGCCAGCCTCTAATCTTACAACACCCTAAGGAGAAAGTTCTCATAACTAAGGAGTTGGAAGTTGCTATCCTGTTGTTAAGCATGCTATTTAAATGCATTGATTTTGGAAGTCTTATAATGCAGATTCCAGATCCTTGTTCTAGTCTTGTAAAAAAGCTGGACAGTTTGACTGAGTAATAAATTTTAATATTAGGTTACTTCCTCCGATAGCACTGCAGAGCAAATTCAACCAAAATATCTTTAATGGAAGTGACATATCTAAGGGACACAATTTTCAATGCACTCAGTCAAAACAGATGTAGCCAGGAATAGTGTCCATTTCAATAAAGCCAGTCTCTGTTCTCTCAGCATCTGCTCTGTAGCACCTGGACAAATCACTCAGGTAACTGAGACCTAAATCTGGTAGGAACACAATACTAATGTTCATAGCACAATGATCTTCCAAAATTTTCACACTAACTTCACTTCTCCAACTGTGACCTTGCGGTATTCTTACAGAAAGGAAGGTTTCCCTACAATTTTCATCAGCTTGCCTCACCTGGCCACTGTCAGTTTCTTTTGGCTTTTTTGATCCTTTTCACATCTCATCAGCAGAAACATTAACACCAGTAGGCAGGCCAGGCTATCAGAGATGCCTCCAGACCACCTGCCCAGCTAGACCTCACTAATCCTTAATTACTAATATGTTCTTTTAACCATAGTTGTTCTGTAAAGCTATACAGGGGTAAAAAAATCAAAGGGAAAGATCTGCTGAATAAGACAGTGCTAGTTTTATGAATTGTGTTTTAAATGCAATTTCAGTCTAAGAATGAGCAAGGTCTCTGAATGACAGGCATAGTTTATTGTACCCAGAATTGCCCCATTTGTGTCCTTTTTTCTGCTTGTGCTTGAAGTTATGTCTGTTTAATACCTTGCTGAACTATAATTTAAAGTGGCTGAAAGAGTAGTAAGAAATATATGAGAACACTGAGATCCCTGCATGAATGGATGAGGTGCCTTGGCCTTTTCTTTTTCTTTTTTTCTTCTCCCGTTTTGTCATGTAAGTGAATATTTGCTAATTCCTTTCTCTTTTAAATTAAACCCATCTGCACTAGGCCAGGAGATTGATTGCTTGGTGCAATTAGCTATTCTAATAACTTCCTTCTGTGTAAAATGTTGGTGCACAAACTTGGAGCTATAGAACAAACTTCTTACTTACTTTGTGTCCTAAAAGGTCATGCAAATTCACTCCGTGGTATTAAAACATGAGCTTTGTTTCATCCCGGAGTTGCCTGTGTTCAGCTATCTTCAGAGCAAGCAACTACACTCCAAGTACTCTGGAGTGTACTAAACAAATCGTTTAGGTTTTAAAAGACCTTAAAGACCATTGAGTTCAACCATCAACCTAACTCTACCAAGCCCACCGCTAAACCATGTCCTTTACATCTTAAAACATGTCTCCAACTACTAATTATTATTACCACTAGCAATATTCATAAAGATCAGTGCATGTCTTGAAAACACCCATGTTAAACAGTAATATTCTAAAGTCTCAGCCAAGAGCGTGGGTTTGTTGCATTAAGACATAAAATGAGATGATGGTGGTTCCTCTGGAGATAGAGTCACAGCAAAAGCCTCTTTAAATAACCTGAAGGTGGATCCCCTCTCTGTCATGTGTGAATGCGAGGAGTTACCATTCCCCAACCCAGATATATGAAGTTAGCTACTTTGAAGACCCTCCTGCTCTATACAACTTCATCTTGCAATATGTAGAAAAGAGTAAGAAATAGACATTGTTCTCATCTAAATTTAGAGCAAAATAGAGTCACTTAGCCAACATCACAGAGCATATCTGCAGCACAACCAAGAATGAATGTCCTGGTCCATTACTCTATGCCCTGGTTAGGAGAATAATTTGCCCCCAGAACTGGGGCACAGCATGAAAACCTGTGCTGAAGTGTCATTTGCACTCATGGAAATTGGTAGATGTTGAATTACTTTCCCAAATGAGGCCCTTTCAGCTATATATATGAACAGAGCCAAGCTGCAGTATAAGTCTGTAGATGAAAGTATTTGTTAATTGGCTTCATAATTTGTACTTGGCTGCCTTGTAAAATGATTAAGTGCTCACTGTGCCTGGTACCACAAAGTATACATAGCAGAACTGCAGGAAAGCAGCTGAGATGTGTTTCAAGAAAGGGGGGAGAATATATACACTTAAATCTGCTTGCCGTGACATTCCCAAGTCAAATCTGCTTAATAAGTGTTTATTTCACAGAGGCAAGTGCACCTTGGATGAACTTTCTACCATGGTGCCCACGTGCTTGTGCACACATCAGATTCACAATTTACAGTGAAAGCAAAGCACTTAATCTGTGATGCCACTGAGCAATAAAGCTACAAGACAAATTAAACCCTTCCAGTGGGGAACCACATAACAAAACTGTTTGAATAATAGCAGTGACCCTTCCTCTTAAGAGTTCTGAAATTATATTGGTTGCAATGTGCTTCATACAGTCATTCCAGGCTCCTTTTCTATGCCTCTTTTCAGGCACTACATCTGTCAGTATTGTACTGGCTGATTAAAGGTGATTCCTTCTAATTAAAAGAGAGCATGAATCTCTGTTCTGCAGTGGTACAGCAATGGGAACATCCCTGAAGCTGACGGACTGAACACATAAAAATGAAATGCTACTCTAGCTTCAGATCCTTTTTTCAATTTAAATCAGCAAGGTTTGTTCACATTTCCCAACTCTGTCCCCCCACTTATACCCATCAAGCAGGTAAGATAACCCATCTGTGCTTCAGAAGAACCCCTGTCAGCAAATCAGGAGCCACAAGATCCCTATACACAACCTCACTACCACAACCTCTCAGGACTGACACGCACAGAGAGACCAACACCACATTGCCTTGAGTCAGCTAGTCTGCATCACTTAAAGACTTGTACACCTGCCTACATGGTGCTATTTCAATGCTCCTTACAGTAGATGTAAGAAGCTCACCCCTTTCTCATTGCAGGGCAGATTATCTCAAATCCACTTTCTTTGTAGGCAATTTCCCTGAAAATAGAAAAACAGATAAAAAAAGCTAATAGTGATGTTTGATCGTGAAAATAAAAGGCACATCTAGGGAAAGCTGATAAGAACTGAGTGAAGACTTACTCTCTCCTTTGGGGGAGTTGTCTGTATCAGACATCCAACACAGCCCAAATGAAGTACTGGAGACTCAAGTAGGCTCATGGTGCTCAGGGAAGATGTTCCCTGCACTGTTGGAATGCAATAGAATAGAATAGAATAGAATAGAATAGAATAGAATAGAATAGAATAGAATAGAATAGAATAGAATAGAATAGAATAGAATAGAATAGAATAGAATAATTTTAGCTTCGGGCATCCACCAAATGTCTAGGAAGCCTCTTCCGGTGTTTGACCACCCTCTTGGTAAATAAATGCTTCCCAGAGTCCAGTCTAAATCATCCCTGGCACAGCTCTGAGCCCTTCATACATATCCTATCACTGGATTCCAGGGAGAATGGATCACCCACCATTATGTCCCCTCCTTAGCAGTGTAGCAATCAGGAGCCAGGTCTGCAAGAGGGACTCACAACAGTCACAGCAGAGATAATAAAAAAAATAATCAACAGAACAGGATCCTTTGGGTAATAGAAAACAAGGCACAAAATTATGCAAGTGACAAACATAATGCTCCCTTCTGGCACTCCTGGAAGCCATGCACTGGGCCTGAGCCTCAGGCTAGGAGCCAGCAACTCCTGTCAGATCTTCCTATCTCAGCTCCTGGAGGCCTGAGATATACTTTGTACTTCCACAGTACATGACACACACAGCTTAGTCATGCTTCACAACAACCTGGGAGCTGTTAGTGTCATTCCCTCCTTATAATAATGGAGAAAATGAGCCAGAGAGAGGTTAAATGGTCTTCCCCAAAGCACACAGCAAGTAAGAGATGGAACTGAGATCAAATCCCAGGGCTCTTGCGTTCCAAATCTCAACCTAGATTAACCACAGTATCTCTACACAGGTCCACCTGTGGCTGAACTTTTCAGGTGGTTATCCACATTTGTGAACTAGTTAACCATCCCAAACAGCCCAGCTCCTGAAGGATGATTCTGGCCTTTGCTCTCAGAAGGAGTTAATTGCATGTCTTTTCTTGAGTGGGATACAATGATCCATTTGCAAATGCTTCTCCAGCAATTCATTTGAAGGGCCTGGCATACATGTACTGGAGCAAAGGTGGAGAACCAACATATTGCTTATAAGCTAGATCCTTATTCACCAGTAATTTTGTCTCTATTGAAGGAAAACTTGTTCAGTACATCATTCTTCCTTAAAAATCAATAGATGTTCAACAGAGAAACATACTAAAAGGCATACAGCAATATGATACAGTTACTATATGAGCAATTGCAGTTCCCAAAGCAACATTTCTCAGTGATAAATCCAGACAAGAGCTAGGGAGGCATCCTCTTAGAACAGAGTCCTTGTGCAAGCAGCATATCAGTGCGATTATGCAGCTTCCAAATGAAGCCAACATCACTGCTACTCTTTCTGGTTGCCACAGAGACCCATTTAGGACTTCTCAGCAAAAACAAGGATGAAGATGGAATCATCTATACTCTAGTCAATGGAGAAGAACTACCATCAGCTCTAATAGCACAGGGCACAGGACACAGATCTGCAGAGGCTCAATGCTGGATACTCTGAGCCAGCTCTAGGAAGAGTGAAAAGAGGTAAATACTTACAGCTGCAGATCATGCAGTGCAATAGCAGAGTCAAGGCACCCCTGACTATACCAATATTCAGCAGTCTAGACAGATGTCTGCTGCTGTGGGAGGTAGAAACGGGGAAGGCCCTTGGATTGATCACCATGTCCTCAGCAAAATGGCACTGGTGTCTCTGGCGTTTTCTTTAGGGCAGGAAAGGCAAAGCTTCACTTCAATGTGATCCCACTGGCTTAAGGGTAACTGTGTTTGCTGTGCTCCTAAGACACCTTGAACCAACTGTCTTCTGGAAGGTAGCTCTATGTACACACTGCAGAGAACAGGGAGCAGGATTTTTTTTCTGTAGTATTGTTTTGAACCTATTAATAAAAGGTGAGCCAGTAGCCTTTTTTTGTTTGTTACATTTCCCTCCCTCTGTTTCACTAGATATGTTTATTCAAAACCTTAGAGATGGAAACTGAGCCAAATTTTCAAATCTCATGCGTGGGTTTGTTCGTATTTGGAAGACTGAGTCCATCTCTCAGACCATCACATATTATCCCACATGCCACCTCAGCTCTCTCTTGTCATGCAACTGACAGCTTTTCTCCTCTCTTCCAACTGGCAGAGTCACAGAGCACTCAGAGCACCCTTTAATGTCCCTGAGCCACACGAGTACTTTTGATCTCCTATTTGCCATCACTTTTAGTTGTGCTTTCAGAACGTCATACTGTAAGATTCCTCTTCTGATGCACTGCTTATCATTCAAATAGTCCCTGGCAGCACCCCCAGCTGCCTACTTAGCCTGATAAACATAGTTCTGTCAGGCTTTCCTCAAAATCTGGATGAGTTCAACATGACTTATATGCAAATAGTGATAGAACTGGCTGGTGAGCTTAAGCTATTGCCAGCCAATCCCTTCTCTTTGCCTTGGTTTTGATACCTTTGCAGAGGCACAGAACAGTAGGCTTAACACCTAAACATCTGGATATAAAATTATATGCAAGTTATTGTGGTGAGCCCTGCCATATAAAACTGATAGATCACCAACTTAAACCAGCGCAAGAGAGACTATTTTCAGCAACAGTAAAGTGCTCTGCAGCCCCAGCATGTGATGCCTAAAACAATTAGCTCCATGGCTTTTGCCAAAATATCCTGACTCTGCGTTCGTTTGCACCCCACTCGCCAAAATACAATCTTCAAACGTAATTATTGTCAGTCTGTTACTAAAGCAAGTGAGACTCTCATGGGTGGCTGCTTTTGTGTTATGTATCACCAATTTTCATTTTATCTGAAATATAAGATACTTTCCCAGTCAGACTTGCCATTTGTAAAGACACTTTTGTTAGCCTGTGCTAACAAAAAGAACTGCACATCCAGACTGCACCCTGCCCTTCACCCAGCACTGGCTATGCAGGCAGTGGCCATGGGTCAGCCAAAAGCCTGGTTCCTCTGATGAAGGACAAAAGACTGCCAGAATGGAGAGGTCACTTCCAAAAAGGTAGATGGTATTGCTTTACAGGTGATTTGAAGGACCATCTATTTCCTCTGCCAAAGAAGAGAGAACAGAGCCTGCTGTTGCCTCATCCTCTTCTCCATGTACAACATCTGGAGCAAAGCTGCCTCTTTGCTCTCCTTGTGATTTCTTCTGTGCAGCAGTCTGGCAGTGTTGCAGCACAGCATTTTATTTATTTATTCTGAGTTAACTAAAATTCACATTTTGTGCTCAAGGAAAGCATAGATTTAAATAAAAAATACAGTTTGAACAAAATTTATGCCAGGCACCAATGTTTCCAGAATCCCATAACTGCAGAAATTTTCTTCCTGACCTTTCCTGTTCACATCGCTTCCCCTCCTCCCCAATGGCTGTAACTCAGAGACAGCACAGACCTGGAGTATAGCAAATTCAGACTCCTTGCAGAACAGCAGAAGAAAGCAAACTCTATAGGTAAGACCAGACACTCCAGTGTGGCTCCCTCCTCCCCCTCCACACTTATACTAGAGCTGAGCTGACCTCACCTGGCAGAGTATCAGAGAGAAAAATCTCCTTCTGAACTATTGCAGGCTCAACCAAAGAGTTTAAAGCATGCACTTTAAATCACAATTTTGTACCTTGTGTGAGGAAACTGAGCAACTCCAATTACAGATTTAACTAGTCGCCATGTCTAATCGCAGGTTTCTCACCTTCACCATACTCTTTACCATGCAGATCAGGTAGCTTCTTTAAAAAACATCAATGATCGTTTGAAAATTGGTGTTAATTTCAGACCGATTCTCCCTTTTTTTTCCTCACATCACCATGTTATCTGCCCCCCTGCAGCCCCTGGTGCAAGGATGCAACATTAGTTACAGCATTCTTTTGTATAATAGGAAAAATTCAGAGAGAGAAAGGATGGCATTTGTTTTTCTAGGTTTCTCTGCAGCAGTGCTCTCAGCTACCCTCCTACGATCTGGATATAATCAAAAACATTATCATGCTCTTTGCTTGCTCACGTCCTCATTAATACCTCAACTGGCAAGGTAATTTCTCAGCCAAACATAGCTTAGTAGGGAGTAAGGCTGGCACAAGATAGTGTGATACTGATGCAGGCCTTCAGAAATGGCAGTAGTTCAGTTCAGGCAATTCATCTCAGCAAGGCATCAAGTCAGACCCTCCCTGTAATCTGAGACAAATGACCTGCCCCTTCTGTCTGATAACAAGACAAGACAGTGGACTATTTAACTTTTGAATATACCTACGTGGTTGAGGCCAATGTTCATTTGTTTGCATGTTAGTCCCTCTATGCTATAGGAGCCTTGACTTTTGCAACTGTTCTGAAGCCCCACTGTCCCAGACACAGAAGGACAGAATTGCCTAGGTTGGAGAACTGTTTCATGATCATCTGGTCCAACCACTAAGCCAACACTGACAAGTCCTCAGCTAAATGATAGCTCTAATCACTCTGTTTACATCACTCTCAGAATACCAGAGGGGACACTCCACCACTGCCCTAGGCAACCCATTCCAATGCCTGATAATTCTTTCAGTTAAGAAATTCTTCCCTAAGCATATGTGTATGGGACTCAGCCTTGCACAAGCATTTTGAAGATTTACGTCTTCTTTGGAGATAGAAGACTGAGGGCAAGTGACTAAACTACCTGATGGCAATACAACAGTAAAAGGTTCAAATGCTACCTTTTCCATGGGTTTTCTGTGAGTCCCTAGAGAGCTTGCTTTGTGTCCACAACAGCCAACTGCAGAGATCTCTGAGGCTACAGGTGCAGACTTTGACTGGTACCTTCAGAAAGCACAGTCTCACTGCAGGAGTAGCTGTGTTAGGAGCAGCACTGCAATACCTTTCTGATCTGCTATAAAATCATGTGTCTCAGCATAGGGTAGGCTTCTTTTCAAACCCTCTGGACCTTGGATTCTCATCTGTACTATGAAATGATTAGTGCTTTCCTGTCTCATAAAGGCCCTGTGAGGATAACTGTTGGTGAGGGGACCTGATCATTTGGCAACAGAAATTATTCTTGACAGAGTTTAGACCCAACACAGATAATCTGTGGATCAACTCTGACCCAACTTCTGCCATTGAATTTCCTGGTTTTTGCAAAGTACTTTTTGCCCAGGTAACAAAACATGCAGAGACCCATTCTCATCAGGGTTCAGGGGCTGTCCAGATCCAGACAGGATTGAAGTTGCCCAAGGGTAAGGGTGATATTTTCTGAGCAGGCCAGATTTTGAGAGTTATACTGCAGT
The DNA here is from genome assembly GCA_013397515.1 of Upupa epops. Classification (NCBI taxonomy): domain Eukaryota; kingdom Metazoa; phylum Chordata; class Aves; order Bucerotiformes; family Upupidae; genus Upupa; species Upupa epops. The sequence continues at coordinate 111,641 of VZRI01010772.1, read as the reverse complement.
GCTCTGGAGCTTTCTGCCAAGGAGGCCGGGAAAAGCCTGTGTTCAGCCAGAAATCTGCATGAAACTTGGTGTCTGACATTAATCTATCATACACTAGAGACTTTCAGTAAACTCAGGGGGCCAAACCTGCTGGTTGAAGGGTCGTAGAGTATATTTACAATTTTCCATATTTCTGCAATCTGCAACTTGAAGCAACTCTTTTGGGACATCTGTCCTTCCATTCAGTCTTCAGCTCCAAAGCCTGCAGGATGCAAATTCTAATGCTTGTATAGCCATAAGAGATAATAGCCAGGAAGGGGTGTACCCAGGCTGCTGTGCTCCCTGTAAAACACCCCTCAAATCAAGCATGAAAATCACTCCCATCAAAGCATCCAGACTTGAATCACCATCAGCTTGGTAGCTTTGCATTTATCACAGAGAAGTCTGGCGGTCCTGAATGATGTGCACTTTACTTGCTTTGGCAAATACAAGTCTGAGTCCCTTGATGCAGCCTTTGCTCACTACCCTCCACCTGCAGATTCTTCTGGGTAATCGGTGGTTGTGATGAGGGCTCCTGAGCTGCATGACAGCCATGAGATATGACCATTTCCTATCTTGTGATGGAGCTGACAGTCCTCTTGGCAAGAAGAACTGTAAGGGCTTCTGGTCACAACGCTTTCTGGCTGGTTTTCTACACCTCCATTCCCTGCGAATGGCCAACCCTCATAGCCATGCTTCTCACATCCACAGCCCCAGCAGGCTGCTGTCCTGAGCTGACACCCCTGCAGTTTCCTTCTGGGAAAAGTCAAATGTTTCCCTTAGGGCTTCCCAGCCACTCTCTGTGCAGCCATTTGTTTGGGTATCATCCTCCTGTTGTCCAAGCTGTTTCCCTTCAGCTAGCTGTCATGCCAGATTGTCACATGGTGTCTCAACCATCCTCCTTAAAACCTTTTATGTTCTCCTCACCAGGGAGCTCTTGTGAAGCATGCTTTCTGGCTTGACTCCAAGCAGGGTCTTTCATATCATCATTTCTTTACTGGCTGCTGTCCTTGCCCAGACAGTAATGAGGTAGTCTGAAGTAGGTGGGAAGTCACAGCTACACTATGTACCTCCTCCACAAAATCCACCCTCCCCAGGGACTGGGCATCCTGTCTACAGATCAAGAGAGAAAGCAGAGCACTACTTCCACAACACGCAGATGAATTCACTCCAATGAAAGTATTTTCTCAGTACTAATGATGTCTAGAAAATTGTCTTTTCTCCCATTAAAATGAGCTTAAATAGTAATCACATGTGCTCAAGGGCTGAAAAAGCAGCAAATATTTCAAATCACTCATTCACATAAGAAAAAGGGTACGTTAAAATACTAACACTACACTTAAAACAAAAACAAAGCATACAAACTATGAGTCAAAATGAAGGTTATGAATTTTTCAAATGTGTGTTTTTATACTTAATAAAATGTGGCTCATAATATGGTAGTGTGAGATTTACAATGCTCTAAACTATTCATATCCTTACTTGCAAGTGTTTGGATTTTACAAATGATGTGACAAGTAAATACGTTGCTTAGAAACCATGGTGGGCTTTAGAAATGAATTCTTTTGTTTCTAGGATTTTGACTTGGCAGGTGCTTGGTGCAGTGGAGTTATCAAACTCCTCTGGTTTGCACTCAGAGAGCACCAGTCGTTTGGGAGGGCTCTCAGATAAGGATAAAGCTTAAAAATCTGAGGTTTGTGTTATTCCAGTTCCCTGTCTGCATGGCATGCCCTCAATACTTCTTACAGTTTCAGTCACGCTGTGTCCAATTCCTCAAACCAAAAGCCCTAGTGAGCCCCAGGATCTTCTTTTCTTCTAGGAAGCATTTTCTGAGAAGCTCTGAAATGCAGCATAAACTAAGCCAAAGAGATGCTGTGGTGAGGTCATGCTGCTTTTAAATAGAGAGAGAAAGAACCAGTCTGAAATAATTTATAATGCTATCATCTAAGAGAATGATGTTAACCAGGAAATTGAGAAGTGGGAGTACTTATGAACTCCACCCCGATCCCAAACTCCTTCCATAACCCCAGAATAGCTGGCGTTACTACTAATATGATCTACAGTAGCATATTTAAACATAGTTAACATTTAAATTCAGGTTTCATAAATTACACCCTGTAGAGATGGATAGAGACAGCTCCTATCTCTTTGAGGTATTGTTTCATTTGCAAATTCAAGCAGATGGTGCACGAGCAACTAATGACTCAAAAAATCACCCCTAAAAATAGTCCAGAACAAGGTGTGGATTTACCAGGGAAGGAGGGAACAGAAAAGGATTTACTTCCCAGTGCCATTTCTCTGGCACAGTTCCAAGAGCTCAGCATACTCAGAGCTGTGCAGCACTGAGGACCCCATGCATATCCCCATACTCAGGCACCAGTCCCTGTTACCCTGCATAGGGTAGAAAGGAAATGGTGGACAGGGAAAGGGCTCAGCACTCCCATATCAAGCCTGTATCCAACCCAAAAAAAGCATCCTGGAAAATTGTACCTCCATTAACTCTCACAAGAATTGTTTGGCACCATTGAAACTTCCAGTCTCCTAGTCAGGTGAGCAGTGCTTTGTGAAAACTGACTTATCTGAGCAAATCCTGTAAATACATGTTACTGTTTCCTCGTGAAGCAATACACTGCAATAGATTGTACTTCCAGCAGGAAGCCTAATTTGCTGTCATTCCTCTGTTTTTCATGATATTGTAGCCTTGTGTCTAACCACACTCATACAAACTCTTGCAGAGGTGGAGATTCCCTCCAGGACATGTTGCTGGGTTTGAGCAGGGGTGAAGTATGTCAGCGTTAGCAGCATCTGCACAGGGGAGACATGCCGTGCAGACAATTTATGTAAACCACAAATTCCTCAGAGCGATGTGCCTGGGTTTGTGCAAAGCCTGGCAGAAGACACTGTTCACAGCTGTCCCCAAAGCAATGCCATTCTGAAGTAATAAATATTAACAATTGCCGGTTAAAGAATCCAGCACAGGTAAAGCTGCAGCTTGAAAACTAAACTGTTTCTATATGAAAAGCAGGAGGGCCTCTGGCAATGTGAACAGCTACAGGAAGGTAAGGGTTATTATTTACTGCACAAATACACAGAGAAAATGTATATTAAATATCACTTGAGTTGTCTGTGTGAAATAAAAATCTCTCCCTCTGCTACAAGTCTTGCTCTTTTCTCTTGTTTCTATCATGGATTCTTCCAGCTCTGCTCCTCACATCCCTGTCATCTAATGCTGAATAACCTGGGAAGAGAGCAGTCTCTTCCTCCATTTCATTAATAGCAGAGACTGCTACCACAATGTTATCTGATTCTAAGTGTTACACTTAAACTTATTTGGGTTGTCTTATCTCTTTATTATGCAATAAAATAGTTGCTGTTGGGGCTCATGATTCAGCCACTCCTGACATGTATTACTTGAAAGAGCCATAGTTCTTTTCCCTGTTACAAATGCAACTCTAAATTTGATAGTGCTTGCCTAAGCTCATCTAGTGTGTTTCCATCCCCCTCTCTAGGCATCCTAAATAAAAATATTTTATAAAATGAAGGAAAATGTGAGCTAATTATATCTGATGGGCCAGAACAACACAGTTGCACCAAAATGCATTAGGTGAGGATCTGGCTGTATCAGCAAGACAAAGTGAATTCTAACAGAGAATGAAGCAGTCAATTACACTAGCACTATCACTTGCACAAAGGTGCATAGGTAAACCTGGCACAAAGGGAAAGTCTGGGCACAGGAAATAAAACATAAAGTGAAATTCTGTGTTGGCAGAGGGATGATGTACAATGATGCACTGTAACTCTTCTAACATTCACAATATTGAGAGAGATGCCAGAATTCTCCTTCATTAATCAGTCATTTTGACTGCATCTTTTCTCTTTCTTTTTGTTTAAATTCTAGTAATTTTCTTTTCTTTGCAACTACATGACGAGTTTGAATCCCTCTACATAAATTAGAGCTTTCTTTTTGAGGATGAGACTGGCCACATAAGCTGCAAATACACTCTCCTTGGAAGCCAGAAACTGAAGGGCAAGAGCTCGAGAAGCAACCCTGGACTACTTAAAATACTATCTTTACCTTGCTCCCACAATGAGCTGGTTCCTGTTGGCATCCAGTGCAAGCTGAGAAAAGTCCTGCACACCCGGAAAGGTGAAATTTGACACCCAAGGCTTCAGATCTGCAATGAAAATGAGAAATCAGAAAACAATAAAAGTGCTCTAGAACCAGTGAGTTCACCCAGACATGCACTAATGGATTTCCTACTGAGTTATCTGTCAGGGGAAGACTAATTAATAATCTATGTAAAGGGTTTCTATTTATTCCGATCCTTCATAGAATGTGCAAAAAACCACACATAAACACAGGCCTGTCTCAGTATCTATTTTCACATCCAAGATGGGGTGTCAGCATTGGTTTTCAAGACAACAGCAGCTCGATTTTAGTTCTTTTAAAACTGGGGAACCATCTTCAATGCCAGGGTTAAGTGGTGGAAAGGACTAGGTTGCTGTAAGACCTCCATAGGCTTACCTTCTGTGCCAAGGTGGGGTCAGCCCATTTAAAACCAATTTACAGTAGAAATTATTTGAACTCAACACCTGGGAGCTCCCATAAGAGGTTAGAACTTCTCTTTCAGATTTTAGGTTCTTGCCTAGGTTTCACTTCACCTAGCATCTGGGATCCCTATCAGTTAAATCCTTCCTTAATTTAGATGGGAGGCAGAAGCATATGACAGCATCTCAGTGGCTGAAAAAATGCACAGGACTGAGACTGGTACTATCAACCAGCTTGGATTTGCCAGTCTAGACAATTGTCCAAACTAAAATCACATGGGTTAAATGCAAAGCATGTATTTGGCTATGCAGAGGAGACAAAGCCCATCAGAAGATACATCTATTAACACAACATGATTTGAGAGATCGGAGGCAGACAATACTTATGTTTAAAGAAAAAGGTTAGTTATTCTCTATAGAGTCCACTCAGGCATGATGTTAGGGCATTCACTGAGTCTCAGCTTTCAATACAGCTACCAATATGAACCTTTTGTGTATCACAGATCATAGAATTTCAGCCTTTTCCCTTACACCTTTACTGCATGAAATAACTGGAGATAGATTCATGTGTATCTTTCAGAAGGTCACCCAGCTTTGCTGCTCTTGTCTAGAGACTTTGTTCCATCTACTCTGGTTGTTAAATATAAGCCAAATGCATGAGGGAATAAGGCACAAATGGGACCAAATCAGTATATCTGCAATTCCCCTGCGGCCTGTTGACAAATGTACTTGGCGTCATTCAAGAATAGATGTTGAAGATCCAGGAGACTCAACATGCAAGGTAATATCTTCTAATCTTGTGCCAACAGGATACCAATACAGAGCCCAATGACCTGATAACTCATAGCAGTGATGCAGACCAGGCCAGTTCAAAAAAGCACTAAAAAAACCATGCTCCATTGTCATTTTATATCCCTAATGATAAATTGAGAAGTCTTGCAGAAGGCACTCAAGTTTGAATGTTTACAGGCATTAGTTCCCTTTTACACAGGGATGAGATGACAATGCTAATGAGGAATCTCATTAAAGCCTTGGGTGTCCAAGCATGCTTTGTAGGGTTACAGAGCATGCTTTGTAGGGTTACAGATATGCAGTGTTAAAACCACTTTATCTTTGATGCAGGGATATCTGTTAAGCAAATTCAAACCCCTTTTCCCTCCAGGGACATACGAAAACTAATCAAGCCCTTCAGTTATCAAAACCTTAAGAAAACACATACAGTTTTGGGCCTTAATAATTTTCAAGGTCCTTTCCAAGCAGAGCCTTGTCACGATGCTTCGGTCTCTGCTTTGAACACCTCCATGTTTCATAACAGTTCTCAAGCCCACTCACCACAGAGTTGAACACCACCAGAGCAGGACCTCTCCAACGAGATCTCCATCCTCACAATCTAAAAAACCTTCTGCCAGCAGCTGGACGCTTCCAGCCCTTCTCAAAATTCCTGTCACACTGCATAACCACACACAACATGTACCTCCTCTGCTCTTCAATGAAATGGCACGAGGAGTTAAGGAATAACTTAGCCCATCTAACCTTCAAGCATCTCCACCTCCTACACTCCTCTGGGACCCTTAATGATGTACTAGCACTATGGAGGAATGCAGTTTCACCTTTGGCATTCTTCTAACTAATGGGGCTCTGTCTTCTCTTCCTGTAGCTCTTTAGCTGCAGAGCCAAGTAGCAGAAACAGCAACAATGCCACCTTTCAGGCAGGTTAGCCAGCTGACATATGCTGCAGATCTCCTGGCATTTCTCTAGGCTGACGGAGGTGGGATTAGGGGATTGCTATATAATGATGATAACTTTTAAGGATCCTGCTTTTAGGCCATAATTTCTCTTGTCATTTTATCTCCTCTCCTATCAACTTACTAACTAACCCACTATTACAGTGCAGCAGCAGGAAGAATATTTCTTCATCTACTGGTCTAAGCAAAAACTCCTCACTTCAGAAAGGCACATGCATCAGTTCTTCCTTTTAATGGCAAGCTCTGACAAGTTACAGGAAAAAATAATTTAAAAAAAAAATTAAAGGCAGGAGGTGGCTTGGTTTTTTCCATGTCGGCTAAAATGTCAATCCAGCCTGAGAAGAGGCAGTGTCTTCATTTCTATTACTACTGCAGGTGGTACAACTTATAAAGAAACCCTTCCCAGTTATTAAATTAAAGGCTGCAAGGCATGCATCCTCACAGCAAAATTAAGCTTTTTTAGGCATGTAGTTGAAGATTATTAAACCCAGCATGGTCCCAGATAAGAATGTCTAAATGTGAGTTGTCAGAATTAATGCCAAACAGCACATTTGCCTTCCCACTTTTCTTTCTTCCTGTTAAGAGGGAAGGGATAAAACAGAATGGAAATGCAACCACAGTCAGTACACGGGTCTTTTTTAATTTGACACATTCAGATCTACTGCTCAGACCACAGGCATCCCTACAGACAGTTCCAGCCTTTCATTCTGAAACTAGCTCTGTTCTGCAAGGTAAGTGCGGCTCTGGATCTGCCCCATATTAGCTGAAGTTTACACATATGGACCCAATGAACTCCAGAGTTTGCTTGTATTTGACCTCTCTCAGAAGGCTGATTTTTCCAGTGCTGACTCTAATTTGGCTGGAAACCTTCAGTGCTGGGGCATGTTTACATTTGCAAAAGTATCTATTTAAAAACATTGTGAAAAATTAAAAACCAAGACCCTGGCTTTGCATGTCGGCAGCAGCAGGAGCTGGAAAGCTTGGAACCACGTGGCTTAGGGGCAAAATGTTCATCAAGGCTTTCTTTGTGCTTCTCATTTCTAACCATTTCCAGGGGGCTAAAGATCCATGCTCTCACTTCCTCCACAGGAGGGTGGATGAACAAAAGTTTAATAGTTTCCAACACCATCCATCACCAAACATTTGATTCAGAGCATCTAAAGCTCTCTAAGTCCCTCCACAGCTCAAGATGGTTGAGGTATCCAGCTGCAAAGAACACAAAGCCTTGCAGGAAATTTAAGTCTGCCAACACAGCTGTGCGGCGGCCATTACCCAAGCACAAGACAAGGTGAAAAGAGGCCCTCTGCCATTTTGGAGGGTGGTCCCTGCAGCTTGCTCACATGCGGTACTGCACTGGCTTCCTAGAAGTACAGAACTGGGACAAGGATTAGCTGCACAAAGGGCAGTGTGACAGATTGCAGGAGCTGGGTGTAAGGGCCTGATGCAAAGGCTCTTCAAATCATTGGCATTTTTCCACTGAACTTGATGAGTCTTGGATCAGCTTCTAAGGATGTGGTAAACCTGGTAATACTTGCATCTTCATCTCCTCAAAACCAGCTGCTCCCCACCTTACCCTTACACTGTGTGTTTTAGAGGAAAGAAGCACGTAAACAGTGAGTTGAGACTTCCCTGTCTGACGGACAGCATTTACTGCTCCATCTTACTTGAGCGTGCTTGTAGCTCCCACCTCCAGCAGGCTGTAACAACTTTGTGCATCCAGCACACATCATGCCAGAGCAGAGGTTAAATTCCCATGCCTTGAAATTGCAAAACCACTGCTAAGTGCACAGAGCATGGCTAACTACTGTGCTACTCAAAAACAACTCTTTGGAATAATTCTTAGCATGGATTTGCTAGTTCAAAGCAAAATAAACTACACTGAACAGGACCAAGGATTCTTTGTGCAAAATAAGGATATCCTCATAGACACATCCACACATGCAGACTAACCACGCTCCTATCTGACCATGCTGCTGTCCTGGGATTGCAGAGAAACCCTTCACAGGTGTTGTAAAGAAGACCATAAAGGAGAAGGAAGAGAAGCCGAACAAGAAAGAAGATTCAGAGGGATTCCATTCCAGAAGAGACAACCTAAACCTCTTATATTACATAAAGCTGCTGAAAAGTAAGCTGATTCAAAAATAAAGGTTTGTACAATGAAATAGAAGCATATATAGCACTTGGGGCCTTCCCAGCTCAATGGGAATGTATACCTATTCTGCAAATATTCAGATCTACTTTTGTGCAGTGTTAACTCGACCACACACTGAGTGCTTCCCTTACTGCTTTGATATGGTTTCATAACTTCTCTTCCCATCTTTCCTCACTTCTGTAAAGCGTATTCTTCTCCCCCTTTGGTTCGTTTCATCCCTGTAACAGGGAAAACAATGTAAGGCAACCATCAGACACTCCAGTTTACAACTACTCAACTCCAACTCCAACAGGAGTCACTGTGTAAGACCCCAACTACGACCAATAGATGCAAAGCACTTAGATAAGTCAAGGTCTCAGGGTGTCTCTTAGAACAGACTGCTGTCTGCTATCGGAATGAAACCTAACATCTGAAACCATCCTCTGCTTTAGTTATTCTCAGTATTCAAAGCACTTGTAATGAAGTACAGTCGCCTACTAAGACTGAGGCCAGTTTCTGTTCTTTATGGGCCACTGACCAGAACTCAGCAGAGACAAAGCAAAAAAGACTGTAATCAAAGACCAGAAGGCTGCCCATATTACCACATGCCTACTCACAGCAAGTGTGGACACTTACAAGAATGCACAGAAGTCAAATTACAACATTACCTTTATTAGCCTGACAATTAATCATTTTTTAATATCCGCTTAATTTTAAATTTTGACTCTCAATTTTAGATCACACCACAGGTTACTGCAAAAGTCATTGAAAAATTACTATCACTTTGAACTCCTGCTGAAATGTAAAAGTAGCCTCCAGGACACAAAGCCACTCCACAATTTAGCAAATTTATCAGGCGAAGGTGAAATCTTTTGCTGTGCAGGCAGAGCTGAGCAAACAAATGTGTCAGCACTCAGAGCTCAACTTTACTCATGAGGCCAAAACATTCAAGCTGGCTTTACCCCAGAAGTCCTCCTACACGCACATATCACCCTGATGTCTTGTCTTCCCATCACCACCTCCACCTCATTACTGGTATACTTTCTTCCTTTAACCTGATTCACTGGAATCTTTAATTGTACATTAAATGTGTCCTCATCCCAATTGCTGCAATTTCTGTCTTCAATGACTCTTTAAACCTCTGATCTCCACTCACAATTATGAGGAGTCAGAAGGCTATTGACAGAATTCTGTTAGCAGTACAAAATGGACCAAACCAGCTGTTTTCTTCTCTCTTCCTTCAACACCCAGATCCAAATCAGATGTACTTCCAGCTGTCTCATTTTCATGGTTTCATTCAGTTTACCCTTCTGAACACACATTCACTTCTCCTACTACTCTTGCTTTCCTTTCCAGTAATCTTCACCTTCTGTTCATCTTTCTACATCATTTTCTGCCCACTCAATCAATTCATCCTGTCTTGGCCAACTACAAAACTCCTCCTCAGTTAAGAGAAACAATGAGTTACCCATGAGTGGCTTGAGACTCACTGTGACAGATGCTTGCACTGAGCCATTCCCTTTCAATAAGGTTAAAGAAGTAAAGCTGTTGCTTATGTCCCTTTCAAACCTGCTCAAGAATATGTGGATAGTAGGTGACTGCAAGAAGAAAGAATGAGACGTTTTCTCTCTTGATATCAGCTACCACAGAACACAAGAAGAAAAGACTGTGCTCTTTATCACCTTGAAGAGAGAAAAAAAGAACCAAAGACTCGGGTTGTATCTTCACAGAGCTATCGGTATCATAATAATCATAGTAATCTAAACATGTTCTCATTTAAGGTTATGTGCAAAATCATATGGACATCCCCTTTTCCCTCCTGCCTACTGAATTGATCTTGCTGAACTTGAGATATGGAGGAGGCATTTGCAAGATGCACAGAAGGCCACTAAATCATACCCAGCAGTTGATTCTTTATTGCCTACATATTAATAATTTCTTCTAAATAATTTAATGCTGAAGTGTTTCACTATGAAGAAAAACTCCCAATGTAGTCCAAACATAATTTCTACTAAAGTACAATTACGACTGCCTATTTATTTACTCTCTTATTATTAATATGGACCAGCTGGCAAAACACGCCAATCTATCAGGGAGAACTTGGGAATTCAGTCCCAAATAAAGAAAAACAGTAAATAATAAGCAGAAACTAGTACTCAAGTTCAGTATGGGACAATGTACTGTTAAGTTGTCCGGGAACCCCTACGAAGAAGGAGATCAAAGGACTGCAACTCACATGGCACATTTCTGCAATTATTGAACATTTCTGCTTCAGGGGCCAGTCTTTGCCCATTCTGTGTTTCAGTTGGGTTCATGTTGGCACATGGTGAAGGGCAGACACAAACTCAATAAAGACCTGTCCCAGTGGAGAGCTAGAAAACTTCCACTTGATGAGTCCTCAGGCCAGGGATTTGGAAAAAAAACATGTCACATGAGAGAGGTTCTTCCCTCTTCATCTCTTCCCTATTGTTTAGATCCCCACAAAATCTCAAATCTCAACTAGCATACAATCATTTAGGCTGGAAAATACTGTTAAGATCACAGAGTCCAACTGTAACCGTAGCACTACGAAGTCCAACGTTAAACCATGTCTCAAAATGCAACCTCTACAATTCTTTTAAATACCTCCAGAGATAGTGACTCAGCATACAACACTGCAGATCCTCACTGGCAACAGGCGATCAAAACCAAGGGAAAACACCACAAGTGCTGGAAGTATCAGATACAAATGCATGTCAATAAGTAATACCTGAAGATGTGTGTTTGTTTACACAGCACAGGACTTCACAGAAAGAATGGTTTTGACCATTCAGGCCACCAATGAGGGCAAATACTACCCTAGAACTGCCCTCCCCAACAACCCTTCTCAAAAGCCTTGCCCACTACCCCACATTCACTACTGCTGTAATATCCCTGTGCCCCACCACCACCTTGTGAAACTCAGCTAACCAGTGCCAGACGCTGTCCCACTGTGAGCAAAGCCGGAGATTTCTTCTTTTCTTAAGGATATTGCAGAGTGTTTAAGTATTGTGGTCCTTTGTTTACAGAGACAAACCCTGTAGCTGTCACACAATCTCCCTGAGAAAGATAAGGTGAGTGCTCATGCATCACTTGTAGCTTCCTACCACATTCTGATCAGTATAATCCCTCTTTTCAGACAGGAAAGCAAGCTGTATCTTGGGTCCTACTGTCACTGCAGTGTGGTGGAAAAAAAGCCCTCCTTTATGATCATTCAATGTACCTCCTCCACATCTGGAGGCAAATTATTTTCTCCATCCTTACATTCATAGAATCATTAAGGATCAGAAGGGACTTTGAAAGATCATCCAGTCCAATCTCCCTGCCACAGCAGGGCCACCTAGACCAAGTTGCACAGGAACCACACCAGTCATTTCTGTCAGCAAAGATGGTGCAAGATTCAGGACAAGTGATTTCACCAGTGAGAGCACAAGGACAGAGCAGAGAAAGCATGACTAAACACTCCATATTTCACACACAGGGAGCCAGATCTTCTACAGTAGTAGATATGCCTGATTTTGATGAACATCTGAAACCAAAGTTGACTCTCTTTGCTGGCTTGGCCAAGACTGAACTGGAGATAGCAAGTCAAATGCAGTACTTTTTAGCTATGAGAACTCCTGTCTTCCATGGATAAAGGTCTCACCATGAGTCAGTTACATGAATGAACTGGAGCAGAGGCTGTAAAATCCTAAAAGTCTTGTGAAAAGAAATTATTCTCATATGGATCAGTGTTGTTAGTATGGAATCTGGATAATAGTAATAAAGGACACTACATTTCACCAATGACCTCCACTCACATTAAAATGATGTGAAACAGACAACTCCCATGTATAAAATGCAAATCCAAATTTTGCAGCTCAAGCACTTCCATTAAAATACATTCTAAGAACTGCCCAATGTTATAAATAGGAAAGGATGTGTGATCTATAAAGTCAGAGTTTTTTAAGCCAAAGCACAAAAGAGTTTCTTCAAGACTTTATCTGCCCCTCCTAAAACTAGAAATGATCATAAAAACTTCTTATCCAGTCTACTGTGTATTGAAGATCAGACTTTCAACCAGCTAGTACCCTCCAAAGCTAATGTTCCATTTTTTAATCACTTGATTCATCCATGTTAGAGGAACAACTTGACCAGCTGGACCTATGGTAGCAGAACAGTCTAGAAACAAACTGATGTGCTAGGTTTTCCATTTACAGCCTTGATGGTCCAACACTGTGCACTTTGACTGTAGCCCAGCTCAGCACATGAGCATTCTCTTTGTTTCAAGTGCATAAACTCATTGACTTCAAGGTAAGTATATATTAAGAGCTTCAGTAAGCTGAGACTGTTCATAGTTTTTCAGAGTGAATCACACACAATTAAGCAAGAATATTACTAAGAGATTGCTAGTACTAAATTGAACTTTATCACAACACAGTAACAATCTTGAATGAAAGGTTTTAGAAGAAAGTGATCTAATAGCACTCATCAGAAACAGATGTGTTACATAAATGAGGTCTGCCACACCACTGGCTCACAGACCTATTCACCCAGGGAACTATGCTAAGTAAACTTTAAAACTGAGAACGGGGGTCTCTGTAAGGCATGTCTTTGCTTGTGCTGAACCACAGAAAAAGAAGAAAAGCATTTTGCTCTGCTTTCCACTCTGTATCCTTTCTCTGAGGTGTGCCTGGGTTCTGAAAAGAGGCAGCGCCTTTCTACCTCTGAGATCCAACCACTGTGCCAGAGAAATGACCGCGTACATATTGCTGTTAACCACAGTTACAACAGTGGTACCTCTAGAAAATATAAATAAGTTATCATGCTGCTAACAAGAGTTTTTCATGGCTTTGGTCCATGCATATTACACCGGTGTCCTGAGTACCTGTTCATCCACACTGTGAGGCCACCTCACTCAATCCTGCTATTGAGAATATCCTTCCTGTCAACATGATCACTACTCTTGTTCAGAGGCTGCTTCTTCTTGAGCACTTGAGCTACAATATCTCTTTAAAGTTTTACCTTCCCTCACAGTATGTAAGAGTTACTCAACCACTTTGCTTCTTGAAACTTCACGATAAAGTCACCTTTTGACTCCTGATGGTCATGATTCACTCTGTCTAAAGCAATTAATGAAGGGCACTCCTTCCAAAACCCCTTTTCTTCTTGAGGTCCCAAGGAAGAGCACACTGAACAATTCTTTCAATCAAGTCTCTCTACAATTATTTGTGAAGAGCCTTGGACACAATTAATGGGGGAAGTATCAAAGAATTAGCATCATTATCATCATAATTATCATTATGGGACTAAAAATATCTTGAGAGCTGTTGGGTACAATTTTCAGAAGTTTGCCTGAGAGCAAATTAATTCCTTAACTACTTGTAATGATTTAGTTGTGTATAGGATGAACCATATAGGATGAACCACAGAACGCTTACTTGCAAAACCATTAACATTACTTTATATTTATGGCTTTATCAGTCACAATTTTTAAACAACTCTCCAAATCAAAATTCTAAATTGATGCAAAAAAAGAAAAACCAACGTTGTTTGCCACAGTTCCATTCTTCAAGATTATAAAGAAAATTGGCACAAGGCCTGTTTAATTGATACAAAATCTGCAGTAAAATGCACTGAAGGAGAAGTATACTGTATCACCCACAGAATGCCACCAGTTTCTGGTCAAAACTTCATTAGCTAATGTTTACACTCCCTGCATGGAGATTCAAGGGCAGCAAAGTTACGAGGTAGAAGACAATTCTCTCATCATGTGTTTTGCCTTCCCTCCTGGACTTCACCCCCAATCTTCACCCTTCACTAACTAAATTTTTGGTTTGGATTGTCAAAATCTCACTTGCTCAAGAAACATGTAATTCTTTGTCAGAATTTCCTGAGGGGTATCCCTAGCTCACCTTTGGAGCTGACGGGTGTTAAAGTGCTTTCTTCTCATCAATATACAATAAAGAGGATAATGTGTTAGTGACCAATTCAGCAATAGTTGGGGGTGTTTGGAAAAGTGTAAAGAACCTTCAAAAGAAATAAATCATATCCTATTATCCCTCAGCCCACAAAGTTAGAACAGCATTTGCTTTCAATACAAGTGAGCATTTAACTGTTCCCCACAGATTTCAGTGTTTGAAGCTGGCTGTGTTTCAACAAAATGTTGTATAAAGAAAGAAAATATTGAGAAAATATATAGCAAGCCATATTCAAGCAACCTGAATCACATTCATCTGGCAGGAGGTAATAATTACAGACAGTCTGAAGTAAAATCGCAGCTTTAAATACTCCCAAACTAATTCATTTTGAAAACCTGAGGCAACAGACAGAGCAAATTGTCTGTGTCTAGGAAAGTTTGAGCGATATAGATGATGGGTCAAACACCACACACTGAACTCACACCAGCCATGACACTACAGTCTACAAAGCTAATACTTGCAGTCCTGAGAAGATCTGGGACATAAACTGTTTAACCTGGCTCTCCTGTGCTTCATCATGGCATCAGCTGAGTTGTTTTTACTGAGGAAGATTGGCTGCAATTATTAAAGCAGGGGCAAATCATATTCTTCCAGCATACACTAATAATTGCCATGACCCAGGGCAGAAAGCCCTAGGAGGTAGAACAGAGGAAAACCTGGGAAGTCTATCATACTTGCTCCTGAGCATAGCAATTTAGTGGACAAAACTAATGAGAAATAAATTATGTTAGAAACTGCAAGTGAATACCTGTCTACAGCTCATTTCCAGTAAGGCTGTGCACATCCAAGTGATTCACATAACACAGATGAGTCTGCAAACTTTCTAAGTACTTCCTTGGTAAACAAGCTGAAACCAACTGCTCTTCCTCCATTATGAACATGTGCATGCCGGTCATGGCTCTGGCTCTCACAATAACAAATCTTACATGGTATTGCCATGGCAGAAGATGTCTGTGGCTCTCTCAAGAGACATGTTACAAAGGAACTCCAAATGTCTTCAATGAATAGCAAAGGTTCTTTATGTCCGAGAAACAGATGTGTAGCATTGAAGTATAGTGCTAAGAACCAGGACAGTATGGCAAGGGCATAGCCCAGTTGCAAATATAGGAACTGATCTATTAGTTATAACATGCATATGGGAAAAGCAAGAAAGGTGAGCATGACTGATCAGTACTAGAAACAATTTCTCCAGTGTTTGGCTTACTAGAGTGGTCCACAGTGGACCTGTGCCAAGATGACATACCATTCAGTAAAATGGACCTATGTACATGCTCATATAAATTAAAAATTATGCACTAAGGATATACTGGACTTGTTTCACTATGTAAACTCACTGAAAAACAAACAAGCATGTGAGATCCTTAATGTAGCTACCCACGCATGGACATAATAAGCTAATAAGACACCAGAAACAGCCTCATGGGAAGTTAAAGACTATTTCATTATTGATCTAACAAGGGAAATAAAAACTTTAACTGGATTTCCTATAAGAACAGAGTAGAGTAATCTAATTATTAAAAGTCCCATGTGGTATGTTATTATTGTTGGTGAACTGTACAATAAGAATCATTCATAAGCCCCAGGGAAATCCGGGCACCACTGTGTTGGTTTGGTGCTGTGCAAACACACAGGATGGTGCTCACAGTTCAAATTCCTAACCTGTCCCTCATGATCACTATGTACTCTGCTAGAATAAATTACTCAATTTACAGCTCTATCCCAACTCAATCTCTCCCAGTA
The DNA here is from genome assembly GCA_013397515.1 of Upupa epops. Lineage (NCBI taxonomy): Eukaryota > Metazoa > Chordata > Aves > Bucerotiformes > Upupidae > Upupa > Upupa epops. The sequence goes on along the minus strand of VZRI01010772.1, from coordinate 95,481 downwards.
ATGCAAATGTTATCTTTAACATGTAAAATAAGCACATTTGGGACCAAAACTGATGTTCCTTGACTTGTCTAGACTGTTGTTTTCTAGGTTACAAGCAATGGCAGGTGGTCTAGGGAATGCACTTTGTAATGCAACAGGTATTTCTTCAGGTCCAGCACAACTAAAGTAAAATCTTTTGCATACATAGACTCCTTTCTGCCTAAGTAAATATACTCTCATTCTTACTCCTTCTGTAGCAATACAAAGAGATTAAATGAAACAGATAGTTGACTAGTGTGGATAAGATACAATAAGCAAGAAATTATATATAGTAAATGCATAATTTCTCAGCAAATAAGATTAAAAGTAGACAGAAAGTATTTGGATTCTTCCATGAAAAGGATAATAAACAGTCAAGTGAATGTTAATAATATGATAATCTGGAGGAAAAGTACAACAAAAAGAGAGGCTGAGCACAAGCAAGGTGCGAACTGAAGACTGGAGAACACAAAAAGGGTTACAGCATCCCATTTGTCTTGCTGTGCAAAGCCTGACTAGCCAGGTTGTGAAGAAGCAGCTATTCAATCCCTTTGTAACATGAACTGTTTTGTTAATCTATTCACCCTGGCAGTAAATTAACGTATACTGATGACTAAATGGTCTAGGGCTTTACTTATTATCGCCACCCATCCACTGAAAATTGCTGGTGTAACAGAATCCTCTTCCCTGGCATCAGAAGCATCAGCAGAGTTTCTGCTGGGATCACTCATTTGCTGGCTTGGCATTCTCACTGTAAACTAGGTTTATGAACAATCATAAGGAAGCAGGTGCTGGGAAAAACAATAACTCTGAACCTAACTTCGGTTTAAGAGACCCAAATGATAATCTGGGTAACTTTCTGGATATGTCTGCAATTTCAGTCTTTTTTTTTTTCATAATTGTCAAATTCTAATTAACTCGTACCAGTTGCCCTCTATCATTAAAGAGAAGAAGGGAAAAAGAACACAAAGGGAAGGAGGGTTTTGCTATGAAAAATTCATGCATGCTTGAAACAAGGTAAACTGGCAGATGATGGGTGTGTTTACATAACCATCAGTTGTGCAGAGAAGCACTCATACTGAGTGCCTAAACATGCCCACCAGTTCCTCAACATCAGGAATCAGAGCTCTAATATCCCCTGCAGAACAGTTTATTTCAGTGATGAATCCCACAAACACTTCCTCTGCTCAAAACTCAAATTTGGTGCCCCTGGTTAATAGAAACAGCACATGCTTCTTCTCTTTCCTGAGCACATAATATCCTCATTACTGTATTATCAATTTAAATACCCAACTGAGTCCTACCATGTTTTTAACCACACCATTCCTCCCCAGTTAAACAGATGGTTAAACTTATTTAGCAATTAAAATCAAGGTTTATTTACCCATTTCACTGGAGCATGATTAGAGCCAGTGCCATATCATGTAGGTTTCAAGATTCTGCTAATTTACTTTAATCTGCTTAAATCTTTAAAGCATAGGTAATGGAAAACTCTTACACTTTCCAAATTAACAGACATGAGTTTCTTCCTCTGCAAAGAGTAAGACTCTCCAGAAGAACCCTGAAAGGTCATCTAGGAAGCCTTTAACTACTTTCCTCCTAGAAAAGGTCACAAAACCACAACTAAATTGCCTTTAGCAAAGAACCTAACTAGAGACACAAGCAAGGTAGTTAATTGCCTTAAGCAAAGACTGTAACTGGAGATGCATTACAAAGCCTTAAATGGGAACCAAAATCAATATTTCAACATTTCGGAGGAAACCATTTTTAGCAAGGAGATTCAGCAGCTGATGATGCTGGCACACTGAACTTAACACACTAGTCTGGGGTTGATTCAGAAATTATGGTGGTACCAATATAATGATCTAAGTCTTGTATTGGTAAGTGAGCAGATTGAACAGACAGGAGTACATGTACATTCATGGAAAATCCAGCTGGGATAAGGACAAGAGAAATCCCACAGTGAAAAAGAACAGTAAAAAGATTGCCCATTGCCACTCTCATATTCTGTCAAGGGAGAGGTGTTAAGTACATGACAAAACCCAAATGAAAAACCAACAAACAAACAAATAGGCAGCCACACCCTACAATTTTAAAACAATTTACTTCTCTTGCATTCATGTACGCCCAAATTCTCTATCAGTGTTCACTTATTAAGTGCCTGAATCCAGCCAGCTGGGTGAGGTACAGAAACATTTCTGAATTCAGTTAGAGAAAAGGAAACCAAAGCACAGTTTCAGCATAGCACATTATTGAAAGCCTGAACCAGAATTTAGTATGGAAAATCTTACACCAGTGGTCCCAAAACTGCCTGAATGAAGTGACTGCTGTGAAACCTCAGAGTTAAAATACAGTAAAGCATTAAAGACAATTTGATTCACCAGGCCACTTGCACTGGTCTGTGGATCACAGGTGGAAGGAGAACAGCTCAGACTAAATCATCATCTGTAACAACACCAAGAAGGTCTTCAAAATAGATCATCCCACTGGAACTTGAAACAGGAACAGAAGGTCTTACCTTCAAAAGCAATTGTGGGGTGTTCTTTCCTGACACATTGCTGATGTTCAGCTTCAGAGTATTCAGGTACATTCTGTGATGCTGAGAGATGAAAAGCAAGAAGAAAAAGGCTTGGCAATGACAGGAAAATGGCCTTTAATCTTGAAACAACCATGACTGAAGGGCAGCTGCAGATCTAGCTTCCAAGGTAGGCCCAGGGAGGATACCTGAAATACAAATAATTCCATTTTCAGAAAGATGAATGCTTATCCACAGTGTGGAACATCGGCAGAGAAGAGTGGACGTTCCCCTTTCATCCTAACCTCACTTTTTCTAAATACACAAGATAGCATTCCACAAACAGCATCCAAAAAACCCCAACCCAATTTACCACTGTATTTGAGCACTGCATTTGAACTTCAAAGCACAGCTCCCTAGATGTCTCTGTCCCTTTGGGGTAAATATCCTTATAAAACAGCTGATGTGCAAGACCAGCTCTGACAACATGAAATCTCACATACTCAGATGTAAATATTCCCCAGTGCGGGTACCTCACTCACTGGTGAGGAGCTGGTGTGTCTCTGGTTGAAAGTGATGCTACATTCCAATGCTGGACACACGTTAACGCTGTTCTAATGCTGTTTTAAATGCCTTGCAGCAAGAAAACCAATTTAAAGGTGTTGTCAGGAAAGCATAACACAAGGTAACATAAAAATTAAGAGCTTAATGGGGAAAAAGTTGACAAGCGAGTAAATTGCCTGCATTGCAATGGGATGGCTACAGTTCCCAGTCAAAAGAGCTGGGCACAGCTAAAGAAAAGGAGCGCTCACTCTGGCTGGGAGAAGAGAAAGTAATGCTTTTTGTACATGAGCATTTTTAACAGCAGCAGCAGAAAAGATGAAGCTCTAAAAACACCCCAGGGCCTACCAGGCCTGAGGCAGGGGTTGGTTGGAGGATTAATTAGTTCATGCCACAAGCTCCCCAAGACATTGCTGGAGCTTAAGAAAATCTGCATTGCCAAATTTAATCTTACCAATGTGCATATTGTATTTTCCTATGTAACTTAGTTACTGCAAACACATGTTTTCAAGCAAATGAAGTCTCTTACCCTTAAATCTTATCTAGTGATAAAGCTGATTCTGGTTAAACTCAAACATAACAAGGTTTTAAATTCCTGTGGGTATCCCAGTGATTCATAACGGTGGTGCATCAGCCAATACCTGCAGCACCTGATAACCTTGTGTTTTCATCTGGAGTCTCCAAAACACTTCCAGTGAGCTTAAGTGCAAGGCCACTGATACACAGTGACATACTTATAGCATGGAGCAAACTTCAACATAGGCAACTCAAGGAAACAGAAGTTTGCAAAGGTCTTTGGGCATCATATGAGCAATGAGGGACTGTTTACAGCAGCAAGGAGAGACAGCTGCTCTGGAAGATGGATCCTATGTTTTATTCTTATCTGTATTTCTCTATGACTTTAAACACTGGCATAAAGATGAGTTGCCAGCGCATGCATTATGTGTGTCCTCAGCAGCAGCTACATGCTGCTGACTGAAAATAGCATTGGCATTCGGGATTTGGGGTAGTTCTAGAGACTTGGTTTCCAAACTAGCATGAGAGATTACAGCATTTCACATTTTTTTCCAGCTGCATATACATGCAGATTTTATTCAGGGATGTATAAAATTTTCTTCTAGATCTCCAAGGAAGGTTCTACAGTACTTCACTATGGAGAGTTTTGTGGGGTTTTTTAAACACAGCAAATATCATGTTAAATTAAAAAACAGGACCAGCAGAAGAAAGAGATGTGAAATCATTCAAAGCTAAGGCCAGCATTTAGTCATTAAGCAGAAGCATACTGCAGGGCGTACACTAGTGAGTACTGTGGCACCTCAGATGATGGAAATGTTGTGCAAGTCATGCTGTAATGAAAATGATTGATGTTGAAGCATCAGATTATATTTTTAACCGTTGGTTTAATTTATTTTTTTTTTTCAGTACAGATCCAGAAGTGATCACAGCACAGATATGTGAACCCCAAAGAGACGCATTGTGTATAGCTTTTGGAGCCACTTTAAAGTTCCAGAACAGACAAACTTTCCTTAAGAGGAGATGCTTATTGCATGCCATGCACAAGAGGCAAAAGAACTCCTTAGTTAGATATCCTTGCTGAAAACTGGAAGGGACAGTCATGGAAACATCACTACATGCATGCTCTACTCCTCTCAATGCAGCCACTACTGGCTAATCTTAGAAATAAGGTACTAAACTAGACAGATTTTAGTTTGAGCCAATATGACAGTTTTCATGTACTAGTCATCCAAAATAATGATCTCAAGCTAGGTGCAAAAAAATCTTACATCAAAGAAACATGGTAAGAGTCCCACACTCCTCTAGGGCTCTTTGCAGTCTGCAATTGGCAGAGGAGTAAATTCAAGTTTCACACTCATCAGGGTCATGAAATTATGAAAACTTTGATACAGGAAAATTTCATAACATCCCACAGCCTATTTTGTGTCAAGGCAGAGAACATTTACTAGTGTTTTGTCTGAACTAGTTGTAACATGTGCCAAGAAGCTGGATTTCTGCCACTTTCCCCAGGAGATTTTATCACAGTCCAAGAGACTTCAAAGTTCCTTAGAAAGCTGTAACCATTATTTGGGGTAAAGTTCCATCTCCTTTTTCCTTATTGACCTAGAGATACAAAGTGTGCATGAAATAAAGGTTTCAAACTTGATGTGAAGCTTTAAGATGGAAAAGAAACATTATAAAAACCTTGTATGCTTCACTATGGCCTCTATCACCTACATCCAATTGTATCCACCAAACATGTGGAATTCTCATGTGCTGAGAAGTTGAACAAAATCAGTGTCCTGTGCAGCCCTGAACTGGTGTCTACTGGAGTCACAGTCAACGGGTAAATGCCGGCTTCATCAAGGGCAACAGAAACCAGAGCCCTAGAGCACCAGCTGAATACTGCTCAGACTGCAGGTAACACTGCAGAAGGTTACTGCTTCATTCTGCCCCATCCTGGGCTGCCTCGCTCAATTTTTTTCTTCAATATTTTAAGAGAAACTCTAACTCAGTAATTGGTATTCCCAGCTTCTGCAGCTTCATTTCTGAAAAAAACCCAAACTCTGAATATGAAGCAGTGCCACACACAAGAGCAGGTTAATTGTATACCAAGAACAAACTAGTAACTGCCTGTGAGAGTCAAACAGCTAGTTATGAACTGTAAATGTTTTAATTCTACTGAAGATGGCCAAACTCAAGCCTCCAGTTATGCCCAAGTTGTAGATCATCACTGTGAGAGACAGAGGGTGACCAGTGTTTAGTACCAGTTCTCATCTAGACTGCTAAAACACTGCACAGCCCAAGCTAGCGGTGGTCTGCTCTGCTGAAACTTGCCCTAGCATTAGGCCACTTGAATACAGTTATATGCTATTAAAAGAGCTGTTCTTACTAGACTCTCTGCTCAAAATGGCTTAGAGCTCAAGAAATCAGTTGTCAAGGTTTCAGTGCAGACGAGAGACAAGCTCAAATTCCTGGTTAAACTCCAATCTCAGACAGGACACACCATTTCAATTCTTTATTTGCTGATCTTGATGTGTCTTATCACCTTAGTTATTCCCCCTATGCAGATGCATTAAAAAATAGAGGGTAAAAGCATCCAACAAGACGAACTGCCCATGTTTGTCTAACCTCTCCCTCATGAAAGCTTGTGCTCTTTGACTCTGCAGTCCCCAGGTCCAGTGGTGAGCTTTCTCCTGTCTACTCATCACAATCTCCAGAAAAACTCCATCCAAAAAGTCAACCAATTCTGGCTCCGGAGATGGGTGTAATACACTCCTGAGATGGGTATTTTGTACAGTTCCACTTCTGCCACCATCACCTTGTATCTGAAATCAGGCTTTTACCCATGGGATGTACAAAGATCTGCTCCTCCCAGATAAAGCAGGAGGTCTGCACATCAACACTGAGATTTGCAAACACAGCACTCACAGCCGCTTTTCACCAGGGACATTTCACGGCAGCCCAATGGGGACAGCATATAATTCGACTTTGCCCTGTGGCTTCACCCCCTCACACAAGCATGGTATTCAGGGCATCACCCACACCCACAGTCCCTCCCTTATTCATTCTTGGTGCATGAGGCTTTTCCAACTCTCTCTGTATTGTATCATTGTAACTGCATTGATTTCACAGGAACTAATCCTGATTTACAGAGGGTAACTCAGATCAGGCCCCTTTTGACTAAATCTCCACGTCTAAAAGAAAAATACCTTCAATCAATCTTCAGGGCTTTAAAACAAAGCACACTTTAAAAATGGCTGTACCAGGAATTCATATCCTGCTTTCCTCTGACTGTAACTATCATTTTGACTTAATAAAACGTGACAGTAAAGTTTAAGGATAAAAGAAAATCCTTTATCTTTCATTTTAAAGGAAAGAAATGCCTTTAAAAAAGACTAAAAAAGGAAGCCTCTGCAAAAGCATTAATTCTTCTGTTCATGATCTTTTGTGTTTGGTACAGTTATGATTTTATTAGAATGGGATACCACAGCGAAGGAGAGCAATAGAAAGAGAGTGACATTAAAGTATTCAAAAAGTACTGGAAGAATAAGGGAAATAAATATAAACATTAAAAAGTGAGACAGTTCTGCAGTGCAGCTATGACAGATTGGCACAGACAGCTCTGCCCTAGAAAACTCCCAAGGCCAACAAAGCCACAGTCCGCTATTCATGTGCTGTTCCTTGTCCATCTCTCCCACCCTCAGCTGGAAATCATTCCACCAAACTGGCTCCAAGGGCAGTTTCACACTATCTACAAAAAGGCACAACTTTTCCCTTTTGCCCTGGCCATGCTGTGCACTCAGCCCTCAGTCATGCCTGTGTTGGGGTGGTGGATTAATCTCACAGCTGACACACACTGTGCACATGTGTGCACATGCATGTCCACACATCAGATCTTGTGTGCACTCAGACTGGGCTCCCACATAGCAACATTTTCTCATTTATTTACTTCAGAGACAAACATATGGCAATGGTCTAACTCTCTTAGAGATGAGAATCTGTGAAGAGATCTTGTTCTGCTTTAATTAAATCACTCTATAGGCTCCTGAAGACTCAGCAAGCCCACCTCTAAATCATAACACCTTACATGTTGCAGCTCTTGTTAGGGCTGGATTTTGACTTGTTTTCATGTCCCGTCTTGTTCAGGGCTTCCCATGGCCTCTGCAACAACAGCATCTAAAAAGCTCAATCTGAACTCACTCTCACAACACTTCATGAGAACAAAACCACATTTTCATGCCTGTAATCTGAGGGTTATCCTTTAAAAAACCCCTACAACTCAGAAGCAGGGTGGATTGCAAAAGTGTGCAGGTAATACGCAGGAGGTTGAGCTCCATGCTGATCACTGGGACACTCTCACAGCTCCTGCTTAGCACAGTCTGCAAGGCACCAGTTGCAGTATCACAATGGCTTTGTGTCAGAAATAAAAAATCAAGATCTCACAACATAGGTCATTTTATGGCAACCTTTGTGTTATCTCTATATAAATAACTCAAGTAACTCTTTCAAAGGAGAAACTGGTTTAGCTTAACATGCTGGTTGGTTCATGGCTTGTGAAGCCTGTAGTGGAGCGAAGAGTAATAGTCTATAGTTTCATTTTCTTAGAAATTACATCCCAATAAAGATTGAGAGTGCGCTTCTGGGTGTTTTGTTTCTCAGGCTCTTTCTGATTGCTGCTCAAACCCGTCAAGGACTTGTCCAGGTCCCAAACCATGGGATACCACAAAACACAATGGGATGTTCTAACTAATAGAAACAGAAGTCCTGACAGTGGCTCAGTACAAAATGAATTGGTCGGTGTCTGTCTACTTCTTTATGGACCAGCGTATGCTCCCAATAAGCCATCCATAGCTCCTGTTTGGTTACTTGGCTTCACAAATACAATCAATGGCTGCAAGGTCCTGGAAACTGAACTGCTTCCTCACCTTTAGAGGAGGCCCTCCAGAACAGGAACCTATTATAGAAAGCTCACATTAAGTAAAGCTGATTCAACAATAAAAGTCTGTGTAACAGAGCAAAATATACTGTACTGCTGGGATCCTGCCAAACCCAGTGGGCATAAATAAAATACATGCTCTGCTAACTCTGAGACCTGTTTTTGAATAGCACTAACCTGACCACACACTGAGTGTGTCCCCAAATACTTCATGAGACTCTCCCCAGAGGGCTGTAGATCTTTTTTTTTTTTACTGGCTACACTTTATGTAAAGACATGAGGAGTTTTGTTAACATTTGTTTGCAGTATGAATTTAGCATGTGTGAAAGGTGCCTTGGAATATGAAGTTCTCTGTTTATCCAAAGATCATATTTGGCAATAAAGGCTTACACACATTTATTTCTCTGGTGGTATTCCTCCACCATTCTCTAGAAGACTACCTCTACTGTGACGATGGAAAGACCTTCTATTTGCTGATCACAGAATGGCCTTTCTGAAAGACTGTTAACAGAGATGCCAAAGTGGAAGTATTTAGGTAGTTCTGGGATGTGGGATGGCTCTGGAATTATTTTGCATGTGCTCTAGCTGTGAAACACAAAACCAACACAACAGAAGAACACAATGGATGTTATGGTGATACTTACCATGACTGCAATTTAGACATTTACTGCAGCCTAGGTTAGAAATCAGGAGCTCATGGCTCCCAGTCAAATTCTCTGGATGCTCCTTTAGAAGGAAAGGATGAATGAGAATAACATAGCCAGAAAGAGAAGACATCCCAAGGGACAACAGCAACACACAAGTAGTAACTACTCCAGAGATCCTGCCTGCAGCAGGGAAGTGTGCCCAGGGCTCAACATTCCTTAGAGGGCAGTCACTTTTCTCACTGTATGTGTGATGTGGAGTCCTCTGCATGGTTGCTGTAAACCCAGGGTGCCAGCCATGATCAGCTACAAAATTTAAGTACACTAGATTAAGCACCAGACTTACTGCAAGCAGTCACCTGGTTGCAAGAGCTTTTTCCAACTTGAGGTCTGGTACACAAGTCCATAGGCTTTAAACCTATGGCTGCTACAGACACTTTAGCACAGCAGCTTTTCTTCAAGTTGCTCCCCTACACAATGTGGGAATGGTTTGAAAACTTGCAAATCAGCAGAGTCACAGCCCCTAACACCATACTGCACAGCCTGAGTCCTTCCAGCATGCTCTGGTGCCTAACAGTCTGGAAACGCCTCTCTATTTCCAGTGACTTCCAGAGGTGTGGTTCTCCTGCTCCCACAGCGCCCCACTGCAGCTGTGACACCACAGCTGGGGTAAGTCAGGCATGACACAACTCTGCAACAGCCACTAGGAACTGCAGCTGATTCTTCCAAATACTTTCAGTGTGGAGCTATTTTTGTATCACAGCTTAGTAAGTCTCTTGAATTTTTGACTAACCATTGTTCTCCTGGAACCACTTTTTTATTCAACTCTAATTATAGAGACATTCTATGGGATTTTTAGTAAGGAAGTTGGTTTCAAATTGTATCAGATCCGATACAGGTCAGTAATTTGCAAGGTTTTTCTCTTCAACACTGAGGGTAAGTCAGGGATAAATGCAGTCCCCAGATTTTGTCAAGCAGATAGGCAATCCCAATAAACTTCATAGCAGTCACTATGGTGATCCTGTATGGTGACCAGCTGGGAAAGCAGTAAGAAAATGAATTTTTTTTTTTAAATTCATTTAATTGTCCATTAACTTGAAGCAATCTCAGAATTCAAGTCTCCAGCAGATGAAAACTGAGCAATTAATATCCACACCCATCAACCTCCTGCCTAAGAGTTGGCCATAGCATATTGACTTGACTCTCCATAGAGCCTTGTTTTTCCAATTTAAAGACTTCAGTGCTAGCTCCAGGACTACAGCTCCACCCCACATATCCTTTTGCATCATTCAGTCCCACCAACTGGCAGTTGCTGCATGTCACAAACCCATATCACCCCTCTCAGCAGCTCCTTCCTTTATGTTGCAACAACAGGAGGCAAAGAACTTTTCACACTTGCCCATGAGGGACTGAAGAACCACAGACTGTATGTTTTTGTTAAAGATTTGTGATTACCCTGTGCCACATAACTCTAGAATAAGCATAAAATATCGGGGCAGTACAATGCCAGGTTTCAGCCTGCTTGGAAACAAGAATACATTTCACTGCAGCACCTACTTGGCACTGGACAGCCTCATTTATCATACAGAAACCTTCAGCTAGAAGGCATTCAAATGGCCCGTATGTGGCCCACATCCGAACAGACAAAATAATAATTGTCGGCCAGACTTTTTTTCCTCCTGTCGTGCCCTGCTTTTCTCATATTTCTCATTACCTGTTGGTCTCCATTAACTTTTCCAGCAGGGCTGCTTTGGTCTGCCCTGGCTCTTGTAGGGCACTTGGGATACTGCAGAAGAAAGCAGCTCTTCCCAGAGCTACCCAGCTGCAGGACAACACTGATGGGAAGCAGTGCAGAAAATACACAGCTCACAAATGAGAGGTTATTACCGACTGCTGTGTGTAAAAAAATAGGACTGATTCCTCATCTGCTGAAAACAACAGTGACATCAATCTTCCCCTGAAAAATATCTGGCGATCAACAGTTTCTGAAAAGGCTGAGCTGAATTTTCCTCGTCTCCAAACAACTCCTACACAGTTTTGCTTGATACCAGGAGCATGGTATTGTGTTAACTGCTAACTGAAGCCCACCAGCCTAAAAACACAGGTATTACTATGCTGAGTCACAGCAACATCATATGAGAGCTTTTCTCAGAAAACAGTATCTAGGCAAAAGGAAAGCGAAGCAGGATATGTGATCTTTCCATGGTCCTAATTTGCACTGTCCACGGTTTTACTCTACCTAAGCAGTACACAATACAGTCCTCATCCTGTAAGGTGTCCCACTCCCTAAATTCCCAAAGACATCAAGGTGATCCAGGACTTAACGCAGATCCTATGATCTATGACTCACTTAAGCATGGAGCTGCTGGAGTGGGAAGGAGGAATATCTAAGATGAAAGCCAGGATCATCCTCCCCATCTCACATTTTTCACAAATTCAAATGTCCAACCAAAAGTGGGCCTTCAAATCTTTTTCCATCAGGCAGGAGATGCAGCCTGCCAGTGGACACTGCAGCATCAGGGTGCCAGCTCTTCTCCTTAACAAGGCACAGAAACCCCTCCAAACAATCCCACTGAGAGAAACCTTGTTGTCACCTTTCAGGAGGCAGGGTCTGAACAAGTGTCTGCAGGCTGATATCATTTTAATACACTCTGAGGCCAGGCTTTCTGGAGAAGATGAGTTATTTGTAATGAATTCCAATCACATGGCACTCCAGCCCCCACACCTTCATCCTGCATATATAACCAAATTAGTTTAGGAGATGTAAGTTATTCAGGGACTTAGCTGTTCAGTCTGGCCTTGGAGGATTTGCTCTCATTATGGCTTTTATGCAAATTCTGTCCTCCAAATCTCTTCTGAATCAATTATTACTAGATTAATTTAAACATGTCCACCTGGGGTGCCTGTATATCATGTGCCTCATGTTAAAAAGTAAAAAGGATGATAATGAATTCAGGAGGTGACTGAAACAGATTCCTGCTTTGTGGAAATGTGACCTTTTTGCATAATGTCATAAAAGAAAGAAGTTCCCTTAAGAAACATGGCAGATAGGGTTGTTCGTTGGATCAGCTGGGCTTTCAGTCACTCTTTGGAAATTAGCATGATACAATAAAAAATTAATACGAAAAAAAAAATATCACTTCAATGCTCCAGACTATTAAAGTCTCCGATAGACTACTAATTGAAATGTAATGCTTAATTTTTAAGCAATGCCATTTTATTAATGGTAAAAACTTGAATTAATGTCATTAACCAATGTTAATATTACAAATCCCCTGGGGGATAACAATGCAATTATGTTACTCACACAACTGAAAGGAGCAGGTGGAAAGATATAGTCTGTACATGGCTGCACTGCAGCAGTGGAGTGTGATTCCATCTGCATTCCCTTTGCTGAGAAAGGGGGGTTGTTTGTTTGTTTGTTTGTTTGAGCAAAGAGAAGGGAGAGGAAGGGAAGGGTTTGTGCTAAACTAATTACTGCTGATTTTCAGGCACTTAATAGCTAGGAAATTATTCTGTTACTTAAACACCGTACTGTGGGGATCTTGGAAAAATAATTTGGGAATGAGAAACTGATTTCAAACCCTCCTTCACGGAGGCCTCCCCTGCACATGCCTGGGTCTTAACCCAGGCTACAACAGCCTTTATCTGATGGCAAAGCCTGATACAAATAAATGTCCCCCACCTGGCAGTAAACAGCTTTGTGGAGCTGTTCTAGTTTGCATCTGCCAGAGATCACCAAGAACATTACCTTCTGTGCTACAGAATGCACTCATGTCCATGCGAGGACATATATATATA
>VZRI01010772.1:0-82456 GCA_013397515.1 Upupa epops | reverse complement strand
TATATGTATATATATACATATACATATATATATGTATATATATATATTTATATATATTTTTATATATATATAAATTTATTTTATACAAGTTCGGCATCTTGTCAGATCCAGTGATCATACATCAGGATGGATGGGCAGGAGTCACAGTGCTCATGGTGAGTTAGAGCTTTATGTGGTATTGATATAATACTGTATTTTTCCCCAGAATAACCATATTTGAGATAAAACTTTAACTAATTTATTTATTGTCTGGCTGATAATCCAGAGAAAATGTGGAGATTTGGCAAGCCACAACACAAAGATTTCCCAAAGGAGCTACAAACCTTGTTGTTATTCCTCAGATTCCCAAAGACTTTTGTTTTTTATTTATAAGAAATGAAAGTACTGCACTGCACTCACCATACCATTTTCATGACTTAACACAAATGCCTGTTTCAGTGTTCACTTTTCAAGGCAAACTGGCAAACACATCACAAAATCACAAACATTATTAATCCATGGAACGAGTTACATCTGCTTCATGTACATGATGAGGATCTGCCATAAACCAGGTCCCAGGACGCTCAGGAGATACTTGTGATGCTGTTTAGCCTAGCCCTTTTTAAAAACTAAGTTCACCTCCTTCTTAGAGGAAAAAGAAAAGCGTTGGCATTAATTACTGTGAGATTTCCTATTTATGTTGCACAAGGTGTAAAACCTCAATAATTACCCAAAACCAATCAACTGAAAAAAGACCAAGGCTTCCTGTGGAATGATAATCTATTCCTGAATTTGGCTGGATATAATAACAGGAATGCATATGTTGTGGCTGGGACCAGGATGTCTGTCTATCTTTGTAGCTCAAGTCCAGAGCACCCAAGTACCTATTTTATGTTTCCATTCAGGATATAGATACAGCTGTAAAACAAGATTTGATTCTGGGATTTTACTTAAATCGATGTATTACTTAGCAATGTTATTATAAATGGGAGAGTGAGCAAGAGGAAGAATTATTGCAGGGTTTCCACTGTGCTTACCAATGAGGTCCTGCATGCAGCAGGCTTCAGTCTGTGAAGCCAGCTATGACTTTTCTCCTGAGAATTTGCAAATCATTGCATTTTCTCTTCCACTAATGGTTTATATCTTACCTTTTGTCTCCCCCATTTCCTCAAAGAACAACATTAAACCTCCCGTGTAATATCTCCTAAGTCCATTCTGTCACTCTTCCATTTTTTCTTCCACCTCCCCACTCCCAATTTGAAAACAGAGGGAGGGTGAGCCACTGAAGACACAAGGTCAAGGCAGAGTGAGACAAAGTCGAACTCATGCTATCATTTAAAACTGCTAGCCATCAGACCATTACAGAGACACGAGACGTTATAGATTGCAGCTTAATAGATCGCAATGGAGGATGATGGGGGAGAGAAGAGAGAAATGTTCGTCTGGGTTGAGACTTGCTGATTAAAGTGTATGAGTGGGCAGGGGACAACGACAGCATTTGTGTTCATAAAGCTGAGACTTAATTCTCGGTATTAATGGTCACACCATCGTCGCCTGACACAGTGTTTTGTTATTGTGTGATTAATTGAAAGTCTCACATGATGACATATTACAGGCAGGATAAAGCTGTCACTGGAAAGCAATTCTTCACAGGAATTCCTGCCAGTCTCTACAATCTGAAATTTCATACCATGTTACAGATGACCCTCAAGCACAAACACATTACATATCTTTATATAAATAACAGTGACTAACAACAGCAGTCTGAGGTAATCTCTGTGGGATATGAAATAGAGAAAAAGGTAAGAACGAGAAATTGCCTTTGAATATTAGTGAGCTTGTCTATGCTAATCTGCATCAAATGAGCCATTTCTCTTTTCCTCTAAAATAAAAACTGTTCTTGCTGGAGACACATGAAGTATGATAAAAGGACATGTTGTGGCATAAATGACAACTAGAAGCCTTTCTTCTTCTAAAGGCCACTAGTTCTAAATCTTAAAAACTTATCTTGATCAAGACTAATTAAACTTCAACACAGTTGCTTTACCACTTACTTAGGTCAGTAAGTAAGTATCAGTAACTGGTCCAGCTCACTTTTTTAAAACCTCCAGATCAAAGACTCTTTTATATTTCTTTTGGCAGCAGCAAGAAGATATCAAATAATTAATTTTCTCCATGCATTTTATTTCAGTCAGAATCACTGCATTTAAAATACAGAGTAGAAGAAAAATCTAGTATGCTCAAGGGAAAGGACACAGCCCAGGGGAATATAAGTGCCCAGGAAATAGCTCCAGTCACTTCTATTTTGTGTACAACAAATTCACAGCTGAATTGCCAGTAATGATACACAGTGGCCTAATTGGCGTTTAGCGCTCCATTTCCCATACCATTGGCTAATGGTTAGATGTGTCACAGTGCTAGATTCATTTTCTTGCTATCTGAACATAAATTGGAGGCAATACCCCTCTTCTCAGATGAGCAACATTTTAAAGACTCATCATCAGATTGAGTAGCATCATCCAAGAACCTCTCTTCTTCAGTAGCTTCTCCATTAAGGAGCTCCCTTGCATGATGGCCAGAGGTTTTGAGCCTTTTCAAGCTTGCCCATTTTGACTTTCAGTTACCAACCACTTATAAAATAAGGAAAAGTAACACAAAAGTCTTTACCTGTTCAGAAGATGGTGTCTTGTAAATCTGGCCGGTGACAGGAGCCAAGAGAAATAAAGATAGGAAAGCACAAAGCCTGGGCTGTCCTGTGGCCTGAGAGGCAAATAGCAATTTCTGTCTTCACCTAACCCAACCAGAGCTCTGTAACAGAGTAAATCTGTGTCCACTGGCCTTTTTAACAGTCCCTTAATGACCGTTAACTTTTTTCAGCCAGCCATTGATTCTAATGGCATGTGCATTCACACACAATAATACCTCAGACGGCCTTCATTAATTTACCATGCATAATTTCTCCAAAAGCTTTTGCCAATAGAATACCCCTAAACTGACTCACTAACTCGTGAAGATAAAGCACTTTCTGTGTGAGACCATTATGCAGATTCACAGCATCTCCTCAAATAAGTTAAAAAGTATGTATTGTTCCCTGGTTATCCATTTTTAGGGCTTGCAAATACAAAGCTGCTGCTGGAGTATCCGGTGTGACAATGAATATGTAAGATACTCCAGGCTGGGTAAGGAACAAGAGAAAGACAACTTATAAGAAAAATCCTTTCTGCTCTGAAGTTCCTTGAATCTCTTACAGATTTCAGCGATAAGAATTCAGTCCTAAAAGTGAAAGGCTGTTAAAATACCAAGGGAAAATGCAGCAATACAGATATTCACCAGCCTAGGTTCATTCATCCAGAGAGAGTGGGGGGGAAGACCAGCCAAGGGAGTGTATTAGAAACAAGCTGTCCCAGAGAATAAGGGTTGTAGCTGTCAGGAACTACAGTGCTGCCTGTTAGCTTTGCAATAAATTATAGTGCTGTCAGCATTTTCCCATTATAAATCTCTCAAGTCTTCCCTTATGTACACTGATGCAAGACTCAGACCTTAGTCCCGTGGTGGCAATGAAATTGCAGACCCCTTTAGAGGTGTAGAAGCCATAAATTAAAGCAGCCGTCTTATAAACTTTACAGTATGTTTGTTTTAGGGAATCAAAAAGGATTTCTTTGTTTTATTACAATTAGTTGGGCTTTAAGCAAAGTCATAGGGTGACAGGTGAGAAGCTGACTGAAAAGGTGATGGAGAATAGGCTCTTCTTCTGCAGAGCACTCTTTTATTGACTTCCAAATCACTTATCCCTTTCAGGAGGATACATCAGAGAGCCTACAAACACTGCGACTCCACATTCAAGGTTATAGGTAGCAACCTGACCTATGTAAAATACACCTTTCATAGACACATGTGCTTGTTATGCCCTCTAATATTAAACACAGAGGTGAAACAAAGATTTTTTTTTAAATTAGATCTGAAACTTGATCTTCTCAAATTAGGGGTTTGGGCTCTCCGCAATGAGCAGTGAACCACTTGCAGAGAGCACAGGAACAAATGCAGCCATAGAGCAGGTGGATTATATGCAGAGCTCTTCAAAAAACCCTCCGATAGAAAAAAGCTTTGTATTTTTAAGAAGTGTCTTTTTTGTGGTTATTTCAGAATACAGGCTGCAAAAGAGGCCAAGTGGAAAAAAAAATAAAAAGAAGTAATTGAAAACTGACAGCATATGTGGGGGAAATATGCTCACATGAAGATACCTTTTTAAGTGAAAACCACCAGAAGGATTTTGGCAACATGAATTTAGTACAAAAGATGCAAGCCATTATCAGTATAAAGGTAATGAAAACTTGGGGAAAACACCACTGCTTGGAATTAGTATGGCTAAAGACCATTAATATTGCCACTAATTACACTTGCTTAAATACAGCTTGGCCTGCAACTGGAACATCACTAAATTGCAAATAAACTGGTCTGTCTAGAGAGTAACAAACTTTAAGAACCCTAAATATGTCTTTACAGATGATATGAAGAAAAGTGATCTCACAGACCTGAAGAGGAATATTTGCCCCTCTCCTCTCCTTTGTAAGTTCAGCTTGCTTTCATGTGAAAGGTTGGTCACCGATGCTGGTATCCTGAGCTTGGCCTACCAAACCAGGGAAAATGTGAGCACGGGCTGCAATTCTCCAGTTATTCAAGTGGTAGTACTAAATCTTTGGACAGCATACATGACTGCATGAGGCATCAAGCAGTGCATGTGCTGGAGGATTTGAGGGTAGAAGCAGTCTGTCTGCACCAGATAAAGTAATAACTCAAACATGAGGCAGGAGACGCTCAAGGCTCCCAGTGTGTGTAACAGCCCAGTAGAGTTACAGCTACCTCCAGCCCTCCGTTCAGCAGTAAGAGCAAATCATTTGAAATCATCTGTACATTTTCCTAACCCTTTAACAGTGTTTCCATACAGTACTGTCCTTTGCACTTAGCTTGTGTAGTAGAGGGGAAAAATAGGACAATGTTTCCCTTTTTAATCTTTGATATTTACATTAATTTTTTATTTAATAGTTTTTATGAATATCTTGCAGAATACTTGCTTATAAAGTAAACAGCATAGCACTCCACTTCAGACAAAATATCTAACAGCAGAATAAAATTCTATCCATATGTCCGAAGCAGAAGAGGTTCCCAGTCAGAGCTCGCAAATGGTGTGATTAATCCTGACTGCATTTAGGTGAAGACAAATCTAGAAATAACGTACAAATTCTCTCTTTGTGAATTACCACTTGAGAAAACTCCCTGCTTGTTCATATACACCCAAGGCAGTTTTTGAAGATTATTTACAATAAATCAAACTTGGGACAGTGCTTGACTGATGAAATTTCAAACACCATCTCTTTATTCTTTGGGTGCTTCTTTTATAATGTCAAGCTAACAGAAAAAACACAGCGGATATACAGACGCCAGACACATACAAAGGTTTCCATCTGGGCTTTAATTACTATCACAGTTGCCTTACCAAATTAGATATGTTCCTTCCCTTCCTAAGGGCTTTGCCTTATATCTGATTTAGCTTACTTTGCCTTGATGAGCAAAATCTGGTGTAATCATTTTCTACAATGCCCCGGAGGAGCATCATCCCATGTATAAACTTGCTTCCCTGTAAGTTAGCTTTTTACATTTCTTTCCCCAAACTTAGAGAGATTCTTCTTTCTCTTCAGGAAATTATTTTGGAAAAGTCCTAGACTACATTTTCTCCAAAGGCCATGTTTATATTAGATTAGGTCACTGCCATTATTACAGAGTTTAAAAAGAGGCAACAATGTTTAAATCACTTCTTCCAAATACAGAAGACAAACAAAACCCTCTTTCTCCCACTCTACACAGCATCACCTGGCTCTGACCCCACTGACCAGTTCATTATTGCTTTCAGATGGTAATTAGTGAGTCCAGACAGCCTGATCTTTTCCATCACTCCTGACCTATTAGGCTTGGCCTCTGTTATTACCGGTGTCTTTCTATAGGTGTTTTTAGAGAGCAGGAACAAGTAAGTGCACCATCTGTTTTAGCTCTCCTGATTTGAGCTGTTAAATAACGCCATGTAACATCATCCACAAAAATACCTTTGTTAGGGTTCTGCAGCGAGCTCTGAACCCTTTATAATTAACTGCAGACCTACTCGTTGGTTTCCAATAAGGTCACTCTTTCAGTAATCAGAGGTGGTCCCGGGAGGTAGCACATAAATAGCCTATATTGAAGCCTAAATTAGGCTAACTCAGAACTTCCTGTACTCTTCACTGCAAATAAAGCAAATATTTATAGACTCTTGTAATCTTTGAGGTTCCTGCCTAAGAATTAGAATCAGAGCAGCTATTCTTGCTTATGGTAAATCTGAACCTAAGCAAATGTCCTAAATCTTGGTTTCCTCAGCTTATCATCTTCATTTGAAACTCCCCATGCCATTCTTTAGATATCCTTGAAAAAAAAAATGACAAAGGATAATTCAGAAGATAATTCAGAAGAAAGATTAAAACAGACTGGGCAGGAAAAAAAAACATAGATTCTTGTTAAGGCATATTGTCACAGACTCAGAACATCTGGCTTCTATTCTACACGTTGCCACTGACTTTCTATGTATAAGCAAGTCCTTTCAGCTTTAAGCTTTTCTCACTTTCTTTCCTTTCAGGCAAATAAGAGTTTTCCTTTCTTCTCCCTCTGCTTTCTCTTTTGACTATCCAGAAACGTGCATAATTTTAAAGAAGACAAGTAAGAGCATTTTTTCACTAGACAGCATCATATAAGTAGACACTTCTCTGAAGGATGGAGGCTTTGGACTGTAAACACTTCAGGGTAAAGACCATCTCTTAACATTTGTCAAGTCTTCTGTTTTATAGACCATTTAAAGAAGGCTAATGGCATGCTGTAGGAGTTTCTGGAAGCAGTTGGCTGAGTTTCTACTGGAATCATCATTTTAAACACTGTTGGGTTGTCATTGTTTTATTCAGAGGTGTCAGAATGCCTAGAGCTTTGGCCAGCCATCTTTTCTCATTAGTAATTTTCACACAAGACTAAATAAATGTGTTTGCACTGTGCCCAGCATAATGCAGCTCCTATGTGCCACATTAACACAGCTAATAAATAAAAAATACTATTAATTATATTCTTACAACAAGCCAGCAATAGAAAATGGACACCCATAATGGAAGCAGGAAGCATTAGTGGCTGGGGTGGATGGTGTTAGCAAACAGGCTCCAGCTGGAAGTGTAAGCATTATAAGTAACTTTATCATGGACTTTCAATAGCTAACTGTGCATTTCCTTGCCCTTCTATCACCCCATGGTGAAAAGCACAGTACCCATTTATCCTTGGCTAGCCTCTTTGTTACATTTTGGCCTGCAATCCAGGAGCAGACCTGAATGATCAGTGTTCTTCACCTTCTCCCTGTACACAACTATTAGTGCAAAAAGGAAGATAACAACAGGCAATGAAGAACACTGCTTCCTAAATAGCTGCCACCAACATGCTAGTTGCTTTTCAGATACACAATACACAGCCTAAAAATGTTGTCAGAGAGCTCTTTCAGACAACACTGGAACACAAAATTAATACAGAGGGGAAATATCTCTGTGAATACATCAGTGAAACTCCATGCATTTTATCTTGACTGCACCCAACTGTGGTCCAGCTTCCTTAAATCTCTTTATTGTTATTCATCCGTCTTACATGGAATGACAAAATGATCATGTTTCATAAGGAAATGTTTTACGAACGGAGACTTCACTTTGGAGCCAAATGTGGTTAATTATTGTAGCACATTATTCCCCAGAATGCGAAGTTTCAGACAAATTAGGTTATTTATTTCATACAGTTATCATAGTTAATGGGCTTCCTGATCCATAGAATATACACATTTGCACAAGCATATTGCAACCACAGCATCCCAATGAACTCCTTCCAGGCTGTGGACTTACACAGCAAACGATACCCTGTCTTCAGCCAGGAAACTAGCTCCTTTTAGGGCCAGGTTCTACCAATGTAAATAATCATGTATTAGCTTACTGAGATGCACCAAGTCTTTCACAGAAGCAATTTGAAGGACAATCTGCAAAAGTTCCCCTTCTTTGCAGCCTCGTTTCCTCTGCCTTTCTCTTCACCTTCCTAGTTCCACAGATGAGAAGCCCAGCTCCCCAGCTGAGACAACTACATTTTTCCATAGCAGTAAAGCTAATGTTACTCCAAACAAAGTTCAGGAGAGTTACAAGCAATATTCTTGGCCAAGACCCCTTGCCTATGAAGACATTTGGCAGAAGACAAAGCTGAAGTCATCCTAACCATCAGCCTTGCAAAAATACAAGACAAGAAATCACTTACCTGTGCTCATAAATAACACTTTGCTGTTGTGATTTTAGAAAAGAAGCTACTGAAATCTTTAAGAGCTAATGAAAAAGGAGTCACTACGAGCAGCCTTCTGTGAATCCTGAGACTATGTTAGGTAGATCACTATGAAGATACCAGTTGCCCTAGAAACTTCATAAGCAAGAGTGGCAGATAACTGCAAAAGACAAGATTTGTCAGAAAACGTCTGGCACCAACAAATTAATGTTTTGAAAGCATGAAATTACTAATTGTCTGTGTTTTCTTCACCATATCAGACAAAAGGTTCTCCTGGTAATGAGAGCTGTGTTTCATCAGTGACTCATTTGTTTCAACTATAGAATTTGAAGCTTATTTTAAAAATTTTAACAGTTTATTTTGTTTAAATGAAAGTATAGCAAGTAATGGGCTTGCATTCGTTCCCCTTCTCTTCCTAAGATCAGAATTTAGAAGAATGGTGTCTCACTGGCCCTAAACCTTACTTAACATCACCATAAAGATGCCACACAACCAGGCACAAATCTTGTTTTCTGGTCAAGAGACAACCAAGACAAAGTAATATTTGAAGGCCTGACCTGCCATGCACTGAGGCACAGACCTTGCTTTAACCAGATTCTGACTTGTCATACTGACGTACAGAATCATACAATTATTTAGGTTGGAAAAAGCTTTGACATAATCGGGTTCAACCATAAACCTAACCATAACAAGTTCACCACTAAACCATTTCCCTATGTACTACATCTATGTCTTTTAAATACCTCCAGGGACAGTGACTCAATTGTTCCAATGTCTGAAACCCTTTTGGTGAAGAAATTTTTCCTAAGATTCAATCTAAACCCTCTGTGACACATCTTTAGGCCATTTCCTCTCATCCTATTGCTTGTTTACTTGGAAGAACAAACTGACACCCACCTTGCTTCAACTTATTTTCAGGTCGTTTTAGAGGGCCAAAAGGTCTCCCCTCAGCCTCCTTTTCTCCAGGCTAAACAACCTCAATTTCCTCAGCCACTCCTCATAACACTTGTTTTGTGGTTTGATTACTGAAGGTGACCACAGAAGTGACAGAAAATAAGGTTTGGTTCCTGGTACCAGAAGATACTGACTTTTGCCAAGCCTAATAAACATCACCTAACTAGTCATCCTACTAATTTCTCACTACAGTAAATAAATAACAATTTTGAAAAAGATATCGTTGAAGTTTAGAAAGAAAAATACATTAACTGTAATGCATTTAGACTTGTGGTTCCTTATTTGGCTTCTTTGTGTCTGTTTCTCATTCTCTTTCCTTCCTTTTACCTGGCTAGTAGCCAACAGGGGATAAAAGAAGAAAAAAGGAACAAAAATTAATTATAAGCCATAAAAGTAATTTAAACTTCTGATGCCAGAGCAGGAGAGGAAACTCGGGAACACTGGATTAGCTATACTCTTCTTTGCAGGTCCCCAGTGATGCTGGTATATCTGTGTAACCAGCACAGAGCGCAGCTGTTTGCATTCACTCTGTGCACAGGGAAACAATTTTCCCCTTTCATACATTATTCACAACGTGCTGCAGCCATTCTGCAAATTCAGTACATCTCCTTTAACGCAGCCATGAGATTGAGATGCAGATTCTTTCCCTTGGTTTTTTTTCTTGAATACTGAGAACACTAGATATGGGTTTTCTTTCTATTTAAATTTCTCTTTTCAATTTAGAGCTGATTTAAGCCATGCATAATGCAGACAAGCAACAAGTAAGGATTTCCTGCTCTGATCTATGCCTTCTCCTCCTGTCAAACCTGCAGAAATAACCCTCCAGACTTGGACACAGACACATCCTCTACAGTCCAAAGAGATAATCCCAACTACCCCAAACTTTCCAAATTCTTTGTGCATTGTTAGTCTTCAGAGAAAATGTTGTCTCTTTTTCCTCTCTATCGGTAAAATCATAGTCAATTCCTTTGCAAAACCCAAATATTTAACACTAATAGCCATTACCATTAATAACTCCCTTATTTTGAAAAACCCCTAGACTGAAGCCTCCAAAATTTATTTCTATTTGACATTAAGATGACAGATTTGCCAACAGAATTGAGAGGCAAAGTGACATGGGCCTCTTGCTTCCATGGTCAATTTCCTCAGTAATGTATTGTAATATCATGAGTTGAAGTTATTTCATGCATTTGATGTAGGAGGAAAATGTAGCTTTTCTCACTTTCTACAAAAGTTTTGATTTAAGCTCTATTGTTCTGTTTCCACATCCCAGAACAAACAGGCCAAAGAGTCAGATCCACTCCTCGTTTCAGCTTTGGCTTGGCATGATGCCAAAAAGAAACTGATTTTCCTTCCATTTCTGAGAATCCTAGTTATTTCCACAGTTCAGGTTTGGCAGCCACCTTGCATGTCTTCTCCAGACAAAGTGGAGTGTGTTTGTTTAGCTTTGAGAAGTTAATAATTTTATCATCAAGGCTTTGTAACATACTGCATAGGAGTGTCTCTGGAAAAAATCCAGTGTCTCAACATGGTTGGTTACCTGTTCACTCACTACAGCATCACTGCAATATCTACATTGTCAAGGTTGTTGACACAAATTGGATTTCATTTCAATATTGCATTGGTGCTATACCCTGAACATGAAACAGCAGTTTGCACACAGCATTGTAGGAGCCAGATTCATACACTAGTAGCTCAGCCTGAGTTCACTGACACAGGAGCAAAAGTGGATCATTCACATCAACAGATCATCTGGCGCAGGTCTGTTGTTTTAGGGCAGGACTGGCAGCAAGAACTCTGGATTTCAATCTCAACACAGGCTGGTCAATTCTTTTAGTCTCTCTAAACACTAATTTGCATTTTGGAGGTGTTTATATTGGTGGCCACTTTATGAAAAGATCTTGGTTACTTATTTCTGTGAAATGCTTTGAGATTTCAGGGGAATTCTGTGGGGATTCAGATGTGAACACATGTGCTGTGCACTGTGGAGGGTGTTACAGTTCTGCTGATGTAAGAATGACAGCAATGTTCTGCTCTTTGTAGCTGGATATGACTGGCTACACTTGATACAAAGGACTGAGTTTCTGGAGGAATTTTGTAGTGTAAGCTCCATCATCCCAGTCTCGCTACCCACATGACAGATGTTACCTTTTGTGAGTAATTGCAGTGACCCACCCACAATATTCTCTTTTCCTTGTGAAGATTATAGATTCTGTACAAGAGGTATGAAGTAAGTCCCTTGTTCCCACTGATGTGAAATCCTCTTAGGAAAAGTTGCTAAGCTTTAGACAACCTGCATGCTAATCCAGAAAGCAGAGCATCTTGCTAGAGAAGTATGTAAGCCTGGGTTCTTCACTATGAGTGAGGCTCAAGGCTCAGATGAAAGCCTTTTTTGTTTTTACATGTTAAATGTGAGCATCTTGATGGTGAAGTTGGGTCCAAGTTTAAATTTTAAGGCAGAAAATCCCTGAGTAATTTCAGTAGTGCTATTTTCACTGAGTAAATGCTCACACCAAGTTCAGGTGAAACCAAATGCCACATGCACAGGCTGCTATGACATGCAGTGCGCAAGGGTTTCTCCACCAGAAGAAAGTACATGTAGGGGAACATTTTCAGGGGGGACATTTATGTGTAGGGGAATGCACATTTTCAGGGGAACAAGAATCAATCATTTACCAAGTTATAAATACATCTAAGGGTCATCTAAGGCAGAACATCTACCAAAACAGAGCATAGCCAGTTACAGGGCTCATGTTGTACTTCCTCCTCTAGTGAACAGGCTGTTAAATGAACAAAACCAATTTGATCTCACACATCCAACTAGTACACCGGAAAAAAAAAGCTCCAGAGCAGCTGCTGCCTACCTACAATTCTCTAATTCCAGCCCAAACAATCTGTTTCCCAGTTGTGGGAACGCAATTCACAAAAGGACATGACAATCAGTTGGAGTCAGCAGAGACATGACGTTGTGCCTCCAGCTCTGGCATGTACCTAATTATGAAGGACAATTATTATAATTAATGACAGTGGATATGGCCAAGTCTCCCTGCAACTGTGGTGGGGAATTTCTACCCCTGCTTCAACCTAAACCATCTGTCAGACAGGAAAAACACAAATAGAACCCCTCCTTGCCAAATATTCTCAGTAAAATGTTATTGCCACTAACCTGGCAGTCACAGGGAGGTCACAGAAGTTTCAAATAGCAACCACACTGTGAAGTGAAAATCCCTGACTTCATATTCTCCACCTCATCAGGTAAACAGTCCACTGATTTATGCACCAAAAGGCTATTGCTGAAAACATGCAGGGATGGATAAGTTACACACTCCTCTTTGTCCCAAGCTGGTTTGGTTTATATAGAAGAGCTGGCAGCAGGAATCAGCAAGAGAAAATGGACTGGAAACGCTGCTACTGCACAACTCTATGAAGGTAGTGAGTATAGCAAAAGCTGCTTGTTAATGGCCACTTGCACATTTACGTTTTATTGTCCTTGTACCTCAGTGACCACTTGAAAGGCAATAGAAACAAGGAAAATTATTAATGCAGACATCATGTTCCTGACTTATCCATGCACAGACTGCTAAGAGAAAAGTTTTGCTATGCAGGAAAGTAGTCGGCTATGTCAAACTACATTCTGTGCAGCTCAGAGAAACATAATTGTCTGTCATGGCACTCTGATTTCTTCTCATCTCCCTTCTCTTGCTACATCACTGCAGGTAAGATCTCTTCAAAAAGTACCCACTCATGGGTAACTCTTTATCTACTTCCTTCAACTTCACTTGGCCACAGGCCACTGCAAGAACTTTGGTGGTGCTGCTCAAGGACACGTGAACTAGCTGGGACTTAACCACTTGTCCTCCACTAGAGGACAAAGCAAATGACCAAGAACAGAGCAGAACATGAGAGCTACACCTTGACACTCCACAGTCTCTGAGGAGTAGAAAAGGCAAAATCAGAGTCTGCTGAGGAAAGAGGCACTTACTGAATCCAAAGCTCAGGTCCATGCTATTCACTTCCATCAAACTATTACAAGATCAAAGAGGAAGTTAATTGGTGTTAATATGGTTGTAACACCTGATTTGTCTCCTAGCTGTACAAGAGATAACTTGCACGATTTAATGCAAGCAGATAGATGACATATAGGCACCATTAAATGCTACTACGTGCAAAAGCATCTGAGGATGTATTCCTATTCATCCCTGTTAATTGCAATAATTATTACGATAGACATCTCTGTCTGGAGAACCTCAAGGGTCAGAGTTAAGGTGTCTTCACAGGATATTTTTGTAGAGGTATAATGAATTATGCACATATATTGATCTGAGCTGAATGAAGATTTGTTCTTCTAAGTTCTTGTTGATGTGCCACTATGTAACATTTGACAGAAGTTAATTAAAAACTGCTTAGTAGTCTTCACACATAGGCTAACAGTGAATACATCTGTAAAACTGAAACCATTACACAGGACAATTGATTTGAGCTGGGACATACACATGTAGATTTTTGTCATACTAGAGAATGCTGAGTTATTACTCTAATTTAAATACTTCATAGTTGTGACAGTCATGTATTTTTCAGTCCACTTAAAATACTTTCATTATTTCCCATCAACATTTAATTATTTGCTTGATAATTATTAACCCCAAAAGAGAATAAAAGGCTCCAAAGGAATAAGGAAAGTAACTCATAACTTTCAAGAATAATCTTGCATGACTTCCAGTTAAGTAATCCAAGCACTTCTATGATACAATCTCAGCAAGGCAATATATCAATGATGCTTGTTTAAGGGTTTAAATGTAAAATTATTCACAAAAATCTAACTCATCCAGTTACATTTAAAGTGACTCTTGCTCAGGCTAGTCAGACAAAATAATCTTCTCATCCTTTTAAAAAAACATGCAAAGTAGAAGGCTGGCAATTCAAATGTTGGTGTGGTTTTTTTAATGTCTAAGATTACTTCTGTTTCAACCTTCATTTTCATTTCTGAACAACTAAATCTTCATATCAGGCTACCTGAGCCTGCAGAGAGGTGAAAAATAGAGAAGTCCAAGCCAAGGAAAGTAGTTTGGTGTAATAACTAAGCACACACTACAGCCATTGCTTTTAAACCCACCTTCCTGTCAGATAACATATTCATAAATCCATCAGCACCAGGTCACCACTGTGTCCCTCTGGGGTGCAAATGTAATTGAAACCTCAGACACTTAAAGCTGTTCTTTTTCTGTTTTAAAAGGCTGGAGAGATTCAACTCAACTGCTCTCATAGATCAGATCAGGCTGACATTTATACCACCACTGTCCAACTGAAAAGCTCTTTATAAGTCTGCAGGCAAAAATTTTGCCTCTGATTTGCATTGGTTGCTGTATGTGCACATCCAGATCACTTGGCCTGTGAGGGTCAGAGGACATGAGCTTTGGAAGAATATAATAAGACAATCAGTTAGCGGTGCTTAACATCTGTTGCTTAACTACATTATGTTTCATCAATCAGTTTTCATACTACTTCCAATTGCTGTTTTTCTTTGTCACTCTATCTCCTTTCCATTACTTCTGTTCAACCGAGTAAAGACAGTAGGTGAAATATTGAAATTACTTAGGATTTTCAACTGTAGGAAGAGTGTATAGAAACATTAAGAGTCTAATTTTGGTGTAAGAGGATATTTGGGTAAATCAGAGATCCTAGAGCAATTTAGCAGCTTGGAATTGCAAAAGAAAGAATGATTTGCCATTCTCTTCCAAGAACGGTGAAAAGTTATGCACACAGCTGACCTAGGTATGTTCATTTTATTTGTTCTCTGTTTTGTGTTCTTTCCTTTCTCTCTCCTTTCTTAAAATTTGCTTCTTTTTCTAAAGCAGTGTTTGCAACACAACTTAGCCACAAGTGGCATCTAGCTGCATTTGGAATGGAAAAGAGCCATGCTGGGACAGCATGTACACATCAGTACATGTTAGCTTTCTAATTTGAGCAGTTCAGCACAAGCTGACTTCTGACTTTACTGATGCAGGTTCCCCAAACAGCAAAGTCCTTGGAAATCCAGAATCTCATGAGTTCAGTGTGGAGGACCACAAGCATTTTGTCCCTGTGTTAACAGCTTTCTACAGTATCCAAAACCAGGAGATGTGCTGCAGCTTTGAAAAATAGGAGAAAAAAAAACAAAGCCACAAAGTCAAGTTGATTACTTTCTGAGGAGAGCAAGAGGTGGAACTGTGGTGCCTGCAAGTCTACCTGGACATTGACGCCTGCCGTGCTCCCAAGGACAGCAGTGTGAAATCAGCCACTACAGCATGGGCCAATTTCAACCATCTGCAGTCCTACCCAGTTTCACTCTGCTGATGGTTCTGGATGAAAATGGATTTGTCCATGTACCCATGGCTAAAGCTGCTGCAATTCCACAGCTTGCACAGGCCTTTCTCCAGCAAATACCTTAAAAATTCAGAGCCTCACCACCATACCAGCATCCCTGCCTCCCGCACCAATGAACACAGCCAATAGTGCCTGGTGTCCCGCAATTATACAACCTGAGAGCAAAAAATACACAAAACTTATTTGAAAGTTTTTCAAATAATATTTCACAAACTGAGTAAAATTCTTCAGGATATTTAGTCTTTCTTTGTTCCAGGGAAGTGTCCCTCAGCAGGTGATGTCAGGATTGGCAGTGCTCAGTCTGACACTCTCCAGGCAGAATATTTCAGGCAGATGCTGACATCCAATATATCTAGATCTTACAGCCAAGTCGTCTGTATCAATTCTGTGTTACTTCTCTGTTCAATAGGTGGTGGGTCAAGAAATTACAGGAAGTCAAATGGCCCCCATCGCCTACATGGTTATTAGATCAAAACTGAATGATCGCTCAGTTGGCTCAAATATGTGAGGAAAGAAGGGGAAAATACCAGACACTCAAATATATAATAGCAGTTAAAAGTGAAAGCAGAATTAAGTAAGTAATGAGGAAAAAAGCACACCTATTTTTCATTCAAGTTCTATAGCAAATCATAGGCTCGCAAGGGTGCTTTGTGATAGAACAGAAGAACTCATTAGCAAAGCTTATTCTAATTCTGAGCAAATTAAGACACACATTTTTGTAATGTTTGGCGATGGGCTTACGTAAATATTTTAACTGGATTTATCCAATTAACGGAAAGGATTGAATTGTATGGATTGTAAGTGATGAATATAATGAAAATTGAGAATTTCAGCTGCATTATTTCAATTTACCCTGACCTTCACTGATTCCAGACTTGGCCAAGTCATTCTGTTTCTGCTACCTTTGCTGCCATCCCTGCTCTACTCTGTAGAATTGACAGCTTATTCCTAACGTCAGTCATTCACTAAAAATCACTGTCTGTGCTACATCAACAAGCTTCAGGGCACCAGCCAGCTCTGATGGGTGTGAGTCAGAGGAAGCTCCTTTGTGGCATTGTAGTTTCTTGCATCTTCCCTAAAGCATCCACAGTTGGATACTATCACTGGCAGCACACTAGGGAAGAATGATTGCCAGTTTTATCTGGCATGGCAATTCCTATCCTCCTAACAAGTAATGAGAGTTGTAAGCATGCCTCAAAAGTATTGCTTAAAATATGCACCCTTAATTGTTGTGCCAGTAGCCTTCTAGAATCCCGTAGGCAAATACAACCCACAAGAAGGATACGTTGTGTCAAGTAACTGGCTTTCTGCTGAGTAAGTTATCTTCAGATAAGTACTAAAAAACCATGCTGGATACCATGTACATCTATACTCACTGCACAATATTTGTATCATTCACAAGAAAACAAACACCCAGCTCTGCACAACCAAAGTTACTCTGGGAAAACAAATTTCGCCCTGTTACCAGGCAGCTTCCTAACTTAGCCTCCTTGGTGCTACCGCATCCCTTTAAAAGCAGAATGAAAATAGGTTTTCTCCTCTACATAAATGGAGGAGCTTGCAGTGGTCATACAACAAAAATAAAATGTTCTAACTTGGAAAATGGTTTGTTTGAGTGTGTGAACATTAATCAGAAATAAATAAGAAATATCAAGTTATCATTGCACCGTTGGCCTGGCTCTGATGTTTATTACTGCCAAACACATTCACTAAAATATGAAATGCCTCAAAGCTGATGATCTCTTAGTGCCAAATGGAGTTGAGGCAACAAGGATAAAAGGTTATGATGAGGGCAGAGGGGAGGGGAAACAAACATAAAGAAAATGCAAGGGTATGAAAAAAGTGGTAATTTACTCTGGAGAATAAGGAAAGAACAATGCAGAGCACACTCAGATCTGTCACAAAAGAGCTTCGGTGACTCCCCACTCCCTTCCACTCTTTCAGTCCTGACAGATAGGGACAAACAGAATAAAAATCAAACCCACCGAAGGAAAAAGAGAAACAACATATTCCATGCATTTTCATATCCTACAATGTGGTAAGAACCCATGGAGAATGGCTGCATGTGCAATAGCCCAGTTCTCAAGCTGCAGTCTGTGCCCACAGACTGGGTGAAAGTCACTCAGAGGCAAGACAGAGAAAGCAACCCATTAAATGGAAAACTAGAAGATCAAACAAATAGAATCTTCAAAATGAACCACCTGCTTTATTGGGAATCAATTTTGCTCCCTTAGGAAAGAAATATGAAAAGAGCCCTACTCCTGAATTCTGTAAGGAGGGCAGCATTGAAGGACACCCTCCAGCAGTGACTGAGAATAAAAATGGCCAGAACCAGTTGAGATGGAATAAAAACAGACATCACACTTCTGTGGTACCACTGAAATGAATAGTCTTAATTCATGTGGTCAGTCTGTCTACCTGTCATACACAGCATTTTTCTCTAACATCACCCTTTGCTTCAAATCAGACAATTTTGCTTTCTTCTTCTTTGCAAAAATGCAAGTTATGCCTTTCTACTGCTTCTATCCAGCCTTGTCCCAATGCTTTTCTAGGCCAGTCCCTCCACTGCTGTATCTGGTCCTGACCCTCTTGCAGGTTTCACTTCAACAGTACTTATCTAATCAATGCTCCTTTAGAATTAACCATAAAACATCACATCAGCAAATCAGTGACTTCCAAATGTCCAAAGTCATGTCCTTCCTATTTCCCCCCATTCCTTGTCTGCTTCATGTGGAAGCTCCTGTCTGCTGGATCTCCACCACCTATCATTTGGTCTACCTCTCTTCTGGGCTCTATAGTTCTGGTCTGTTCTACTCAATCACCGAAAGTTAGACACACCAGATGACAAACCTCACTTGTTTTCTTACAGCTGAGGTCATCACTTTCTCTCCTCAAAATAAAGTCTGAAACACATAGAAGGCTGAAACAGCACACCCCACAACAAAACCTCAGGCTCACAGATTAGAGTTTGTCCACAGGTAACCAAGACTTTGCTGCCTGTGATACCCTACAAACACCCCCCAAGCCCAGATTAGCTCCAGAGCTGACAGCATCCATCAACAATATGTCAAAAGTAGCACTAGGCTCAGAAAGGGTCAAAGCAAAGTTGATAAAGGTTGTATGCTCTGGACTCTAGTGTATTATTTTGACTCTTTGCAGCAGGCATCAGCCAGGAGAGATCTCCTTCTAAAGCCCAGTCTCGTTGAAATGCAACAGAATTTCACTGAACATTCATTCAGTTCTCTGTGCTTTTTGCCCTTTTTGGCAGGAAAAGGAGCTTTTGATAGCTTGGCTGTTTAATAAGGAAATTCCTCAGAGGGTCTTTGCTGAGAACATACAAAAATCTACTGACAGCTGCTGTGACGGTTGCTCATTTTTGGGTTAGTGCACAGTATTTACACAGGAAGCAGTTGAGGAAAAGGTACAATTTATTAAAAACAGGCTCGCTTCCAAAACTTACATTATGATACAACACATGGCACAGAGACAGCACACTCCCACCACAGCTACCTGCATGGACAGGCAACCCCAAATCCCCACTGCTGTATAAGCCAGGCACAGGAGCTGCAATTACACGGAGGGGGAGAGAGGGACCCACACCACTTGCAGTCCTTCAAAACTACAATGCTGTGATAAATTCCCTTTTTGAAAGGCACATCTTGCTTTTCCATGTCGTGCAAACTGAAGCCAAATCTTTGCATTTCTTTCTACATCTTTAAAGCAGCTGTCAGTCACAGAGCTGTCTCTCTCAAGGACTCACATCATAGCATTGCTGTAGCACAATCAGTTTTAACAGCATCTTTACCCCAGCAATTATCTCACTGAAAAAGACGTTTGCACATCACATCATCCTGTCCACCCCAGCAGTGGGGTTCAGGTGGACAATCCCTGGGATTGTTTAGTCTGGAGAACAGAAGGCTTAGGGGAGACCTTATCCCTCTCCAGAACTACCAGAAAGAAGGTGCAGTGAAGTGGGGGTTGCTGTCATCTGCCAAATAGGATGAGAGGAAATGGCCTCAAGTTGCAAAAAAGAAAGGTTTAGTTTGGATATTAGGAAAAAATTCTTTCTTGAAAAAGCAGACAAGCATTGGAACAGACTGCACAGGGAAGTGGTGGAGTCATGAGCAGATGTGGCAATTCAGAATACGCTTTAGTGAGCATGGTGGTTTTGAGATTGATGGTTGGGCTTGATCTTAAACAGCTTTTTCAACCATAATGATTCCATGATTCTATGATGGTGGCAGCCTGCCCCCTTCCACTCTTCTACCCCAGAGTGGCTGCATTGCTTCTGGGGGGTTAATTCTTGTATGTTACAGCCTGTGAACCCCCCATGGGGCCTCACACTGAGACCACTGTAAAATGCACATCTCTGTTTGGGCAGAGAAACAATCAGAGCCCTGACAGGGCACACCACTGCCAGGCAGCTACAGTGTACACTGGTACAAGGTTTGTGATCCATATTCTCTTTAGGCAGCCAGCAAAGAAAACCTGAGTTCATGAAATGCCTGACATCTGCCTAAATGAAATAGTGACAAAGTGATCACTTCCAATAAATGGTTGCTGAAAAAAAAGCTATGAGAATTTGCCATCCACTTCAAAAATTCCCACTACCAGGTGGTGACTATTTTACTCACTTCACAAAAGTGCAGAAATTCCTGTCTCCCGCCCTCCCTGCCCGTGTCAGCAGGCTCGTCTGGATGTTTGCATCTACACCCACATTTGTCTTTCCCTGCATAATATTACAGAAACATCTTGTTTTGCTCTTTTCATATGCTATGTTCCAAAGAATTTTGTCAACAGTGAGCTGCATCCCCAGCACGAGCTCATGCATGCAGTCAACTGGTAGGCGGCCATCAAATCCCACATACAGCCAGAGCCTGGTTGTAAAAGAAGTGGATCAGCATGAAATGATGACACACACAAGCACACATACAAGCACATACATATCCCTTACTTGCCCTCCCCGCCAAGGCTTTTTGCCTATTTTGAGCTCCATGTAAAGTTTAATGTATATAACAAAATCTCAGTGATGTTTCATGAAGGTTCGCACTGGGATGCATACACCGAGAGCTCGGTCATGTAAATCTGGTGTGGCTGGCTGCTGTACCCACCAGTGCCATGCACAATGAGATTTGACATCAACATATAAGTGGAGAGAGCACTAAGCACAAGACCTTCATCAGGGGCATAGAACCATGGAGGAGGAAGAGAAGCAGTTCTTGCCTGGAAGAGGTAGTACTTTGCATTTTTTTCACAATTAGGAAACTCAGCAATGGATGAATGAATCCATATCAGAAGTATCAAAAAGACATTTTTTTTTTCTGCCTTTAGAGAAAATAGCATCCCAAGCGCTAATTTTTATTTAAGCAAATGTAAAGAGCAGTCTAGAATGAAATTGCCATCTGAATCTTAATTATACCTTCACATTGAAACACTGTACTGAATTACATGTAAGATTTTAAAAAAAGGAGTGGTATTAACATATAATGAGCTTCATCAATTACTATGGATCAGGAAAAGTAGCCTCCATATTATTGAAATAGTTCAATTTGCATGAATGGATGATTCAGATTCTTCTTGGTCATTCATTCAAATCTTTCCAAAAGTCATAGCTACAGACAAATGTCCTGTAACAGGCTTGGCCTTAAATAACTAAATTAAATACACTGTTAGTTACCCTCTCATTTTGCAGTAAGGAAATTGGAAAGTTTTCCCACAGTTAAGTCTAGGGAGGAACACTCTAGCAATTACTGAGATAGCTGTATAGGTTTTTAAGATTAGTCTGATTTTTACAGTGCAGCAGTATGTAAAATGAACTGAATATTTGAATTTAGCTTCTTGGGAGCCAAGACACAGCCCCCTGGAAATGGGAAATGTACCCTAGCACAGGATCACGGTGTCTCACAGAAACAGTTTGGTTGGAAGATGCCTTAAAGAACACTGACTCCAACCATCAACCCAGGACTCCCAGGTCACCTTTAAACCATGTCCCTAAGCATCACATCTAAATGATTTTTAAATCCCTCCAGGGATGATGACTCCACCAGTGCCTTGGACAGCCTATCCCAATATTTGAAAACCTTTGCAGTGAAGAAATTTTTCCTATGTTCAATCTAAACCTCCCCTGGTGCAACTTAAGGCCATTTCCTCTTGTCCTTGTTACTGAGGAGAATTGGCTTGTTACTGAGGAGAATACACTAAGACTCTCCTTCCAGGTAGCTGTAGAGAGTGATAATGTCTCCCTTCAGCCTCCTTTTCTCAAAGCTAAACAATCCTAGTTCCCTCAGTCATTCCTCACAGGACTTGCTCTAGAGACCTTTCACCAACTTCATTGCCCTTCTTTGGACTCTTCCAGTACCTCAATGTCCTTCTTGTATTGAAGTGCCCAAAACTAAACACAGTAGTCCAAATGTGGCCTCACGAGAACACTATAGGGAGATGACCACTTCCTTACTTCTGCTGGCTACATTATTTCTGATACAAACCAGGATGCCATTGGCCACCTGCTCACACTGCTGGCTCATGTTCAGACAGCTGTCAACCAAGATCACCAGGTCCTTTTTTGACCTGCAGTTTTCCAGCCACTCTTACCCAAGCCTATAGCATCGCATCATCGGGTTGTTGTTTCTCAAGTACAGGACATAGCACTTGGATTTGTTGAAACTCATGCTGTTGGCCTCAGCCCATTGATCCAGCAGTATAGGAAGGGATGTACTTAAGGAGAGATCTGCATTGCCACCATTTGTACTGGAGCCCAGCAATCAATAAACCATGCAAAAAATAATAAATTATACTCATCCAAAATCACCGAATACTTTGTGCAGGAAAGGACCTTCAAAGATCACCTAGTCCAAACACCCCCTGCAGTGAGCAGGGACATCATCTAGGGCCCCATCCAACGTGACCCTGAATGTTTCCAGGGTTGAGGCATCTACCACCTCTCTGGGCAACCTGTCCAGTGTTTCACTACCCGCATTGTCAAAAATGTCTTCCTTACATCTAGTCTAAACCTCCCGTCTTTTGGTTTAAAACCATCAACCCTTGTTGCGTCACTAAGGCCTTACTAAAAACATTGTCCCCAACTTTCTTATAAGCCCCCTTTAAGAACTAAGATAGCATGTGTGCTTGGGTTTAGACAGCCGCTGTTAATGAGCAGTTGTCAAATCTGAGACTACAAAAGCACATAGAGGGGAAGCCACATAGAGGTATTTCCTCCTGCTTTGCCAAACCCTGGCTTTTCTTGGCTATCTTCGGCAGTTTTCCCCAACTGCAACTGCAGTTCCAGCTCCACTTGTTGATGATGACAAACAGCAGGATGATAAGTAAGAAAATGCAATTCAGGAGCTGCTCAACGTTGCCTTGGACATCACATTTATCGCCTCTGCTTTAATATTCATTCTCAAGAGTTACTTTATTTCCTCACTTTGCAGGAACACTGAGAAAATTCATTTAATACTGTTGAGCAGATTAAGATATTGGATGAATCTCCATCATTGAGCTCATTCTGACTTCAGTACCATGTACATATATAGGCCAATCTTCAAGACACTTTTGATGATCAGCACTGACCGTTTATATTTAATGAAAACTATTTTAGAAACACATTTGAGTTGAGTATCATTCATTCATTTCCAGATTCAATCAGCAGACTAGTGGGGAAAGTTTGTTTCCCTTTCTGCAGATTAAAGGTTGTGTCTGCTTTCAAAATTAATCACGTTCTGCTGTCATGAAGTACTCCATGAGGCAAACTGATGGATTGGCATAAGGTTGACTCACAACGAACAGATACCCACATGCCTGCAAGCACTTGTAAAGGTTAAGGATGGAAAGGTATTTTTCTAGAAGTACACAGAGTGCATCATGAGTAATGGGATGAGGAAAACAAAGGTGAAATCTTGTTTTAAAATGCACTATGGAGTGTTTATTAGAGAATAGGGCAGGGATAACCTTCCAAAGGAAGCCCTGAAAATTTGGTCACTTGGATATAAATAACCAGACAAAGCACCTGAGAACATTCTTGTCAGGTGTGCTCAGATTTTGTCAGGCACATCATTTAGATGACCTAAAAAGATCCTCTTCCACCAGATATTTCATTAGAATCATTAGGGATTGGAAGGGACCTCGAAAGATCATCTAGTCCAATCCCCCTGACACAGCAGGATCACCTAGACCAAGTCACACAGGAACATACCCAGGCCAGTCTTGACCGTCTCCAGAGAAGGAGACTCCACAACCCCCTGGGAAGCCTATTCCAATGCTCTGTTACCTCACTCTGAAGAAGTTCCTTCTGATATTTATATGGAGCCTCTTATGTTCCAGCTTGCACCCATTGCCCCTTGTCCTATCACTAGATGACCTTGAGAAGAGCCTGGCTCCATCCTGCTGACACCCACCCCTCACATATTTATAGACATTAATTAGGTCACCCCTCAGCCTCCTCCTCTCCAAACTAAAGAGGCCCAGCTCCCTCAGCTTTTCCCCATAAGGGAGGTTGTTCTACATCCTTCATCATCTTCATTGCTCTACTCCGGACACCCACACTCCAGCAGCTCTGTGTCCTTCTTGAAACACCCAAAGCTGAAAGTATTATGAGCCCTTGTCCAGGGAGACCCCACACCGAGCCCAGGATGCTGGTAAGGGAAAAATGAGGGGAGGAAGGAATGGCATTTTCCTGGGACACTGACAATTCTCTCAAGCACAGCCTAGCCATGCACCATGCCCCTCCTTCTTTGCCTCAGTCACACTGCACAAAAAAAGAGCCTGCAGTCATTTATTTCCTTTAAAAACTCTCAATCTGACAAAGTGACTCCCTGGATGCATCCTGGCTTTAAATCAGAAAAATGGCAGGACATTCACTACCTCCCTGTGTATCCTTTGTGGTCCACAGGCATCCTTCTGCCCTACCTGAGTCACTTCTGTCCACTCGAAATGCCCTTGTTGTGGGCAGCATGATAACACAGCATAGATAATTACTCTAATTAGGAGGTGTGAATGTCATTCTACTCCCACCACTCTCTTCCAGGTCACTATGGATGTGTTTGAAAACCACTGGCACAGCAATTTAAGGATAATTCAGATTTAATTTGCACTCTGTCATCTCTGTTTTTTCTATAGGCTTTAATAGTTTAATTTAACAGTCTTAAGCACTGTCTATATTACCGAGACATAATGTGTATTTCAGATTTGAGCAGCTGCATGGCATAAAATAATATTTTACATTTATACTGTGCCTTTCATGCTGAAGATGCTTAAAAACTCCATGACTGCTATATTCACACAAGAATCAACTCATCTATCACTGAAATGAAGCCACTTCTAGGTTGGAAACTTCATCAGTCTTTAATAAATTAGGCAAAATAGAGCAGAATATTCTACTGAAATGAGAAGGCAAGTTGAGCAGGTAAAATTAAGTTATCCAAAACTGCAGTTGGGCAGGGATGTCTGATATGTTCACCCTCATTATAGGAAGGGTTTTTTCTACTCTCAGCTATCTAATAAAAAAAACACTACCTGCTGGAACAGTTTCCTTTACACGAGCATCAGTTTATTACTGCTAAAGAGAAGGAAGAGTCTACCGTCTGCTGCACGGTTCAGCAGCACAGCTCTGTCTTTCCCCTGCCACTGCCCCTCCCAAGCTGATGACAGTCAAAGCAAACTCCTAAAAAGTAAAGGAAGCAGTGAAATGATTACCGAGGTTTCTCGCTTCCACACTGCCCAGGCCAGTGCAAAGGCCCGTGCTGATGACAAAATGCTTTGAATCGGGCCCTAACAGCTCTCCCCATCATCCCTAAAGCCTGCCAGCATCACCAGCTGCCAGTTTTCTAACTGAATAGGTGGCCAAGGACAGCAACTTTAATGTCTCAGGGAGCTCTCTGCTTAAACTTTCAATTACCAGCATAGGGGACACATCCCTTATGCATGCAGATGGAAACCACTCAGCAACGAATTTGGCTGCAAAGGCAGAGTCCCACCTGGTGCAGGTGCCCTACAACCCCAGTTCTGATCAGCAGGAAACCATGGTGTTACAACCTGTTCCTAAAATCTCATGGTCTCCACATCATGGCAGCCATAGACGATGGTACTTTCCCATGTACTTTCCCAGTTAAAGCTTTGTCTCACTGGTGCATTTTTGCGATAGTGATCCAGTGACCAAGTAAGGGAGTGGGCAAATGGGTGGAAAACAACTGCGTCAAGCTTAATACAGATTCTCTCTATTTTCAAGCACACTATCATCTATGTTCATCACTTATTAAAAGCCTTTCATTTATAAAGTCTTTAGAACCTAGTTTAATAACCTGCAGTCATTACTTGAATCACAAAACTAGCTTTTTTTATTATATTGTGTAAATAAAGCACTGTAGCATTTAAAGTAAATTATTTTTTCCTCTCCCTCTTTTATTGCTGATATGAGACATCATTATGGTCAGGTTTTTCCTCAATCTACCCTAAAAATGCACAACACAGTATCTGTGACCTAAAGATATGCTGTTCCTGGGATTTGAGTATAGCAACACAAGCACAAAGATAATAAACCAGGCTTTCTCATGTGCTTGTCACCTCTGAGGTTTCTGACTGGACTGTTCAGACCATTGTTGTTCCCCAGGGAGAGCCTCAAGCTTTGCTTATATCCAGAAGACATAAAAAGGAATTTGTTCATTATTAATACACAGTCTGCAAGCAGCTTTTCCTTTAAATCAAAGTACAAGTTCTGCAATGGAATTGATATACATGCACACTGAGAATACACACTGATGGGGTCTCCTGGTGTTACAGGCATGGTAATGAACCATCAGATTTGTGGCTGGGGGACTGGTCAGAAGCTGTGGCCATTTCAGGCCACAAAGAATGACATATGCAGTTTAACTGGAGGACTTCACAGGGACAGCCACCTGCCTGCGTAGATAGCACAGAAATGTTTACCAACCCAGAGTCTATCTAGTACCTGCTCCCCGCCTTGTGTATCAGCACATCCTGCTACCAGATTAGTTCTCTGCAGGCCCAGCAGGACTTGTGGCAGCCAGGTCTCAAGTCTGTCATGGAAGTCAGTCTTTCACCACTACAAAATGAAAACACTAGAACACCTGGAGTAAAATCAGAAGGAAAAATAAAACAGGAAAAGAATTAAAAACTGGAAACTAGTTCAAACTAGAAAGCTGAGAGATGTGGATCCAAAATTTGGAGCAATTGTAATCAGGGTTTTAGTTCTGGCTCATCTGTAATTAAAATGAAGTAAAATCTGTCTGAGACAGTCAACAATCTCAGCTGTTTCCGAGATCTGGCTTTCATTAATTTCATTAACATCTTAAATGCATTCTTATTGCTTGTTCTTATGCTGAAGAGCAAGAGAAATAACAACACATCATGAACCAGTTTATCTTTGTCTGTAACAGAGGAGCAGATGCAGTATCAGCCTCAGGGGCATACAGGCCCCTTGTGTGGAAAGTGGCTGTGAAGGGGGTTGTACAAGTGTGGAAACTTTGGCCTGAAAAATAAATAAATTGAAACTAGCACTTCCAACAGAGCACTGTGACTTTGGAGATCAGCACACGTGTCAATATTGAGTGTGACAATCTAAAGCTACAATTTACCAGTCTTGTTCCAGAGAAACAGTGAAAAAGGTAGAGTTCACATGGAGCCTCCCAAGTACCTGTGCTCCAGGAGCACAGATATGGGAAGGCTCACAACACTTCCTCATACTTGTGGAGGGAGAAATATCTACAAGCGAGTTCCTGGTCAGTGGTATGCATTAAAGCTGCTCTAGTTAGGAATGTCATTCAGGTTATAACAACATGGCATTTCATTTCATTTCAGATAATTAAGAACAGGGTAGAAATGGGGATCTCTGAAACAAAGAGATGAATTTCCCCCATGGTCCCCAAGGCTCTGCAGGCATTATGACCATAAACTCAGGTGACAGAACAAACAGCATGATCTCAATGGCCAACTGTGCCCCATCCACAAGCTTTGCTGTCACAGCAGAACAGGCAGTGGCAAGAGAAACCTTGCACTCACCAGAGGCAAACACAACAGGTGTCTGTCTATCACACACATCAACATTTGGGAAATGGAAAGAAGCCACTTTCCACCTGTATAGTACACCATGACACAGAAACTCTGGACAAACTTTCAATTAACTTTCACTTGATTTCACGAACAGAGCGACTAGAGGGTGCTACAACACATACAGGCTC
This sequence comes from Upupa epops, assembly GCA_013397515.1. NCBI lineage: Eukaryota > Metazoa > Chordata > Aves > Bucerotiformes > Upupidae > Upupa > Upupa epops. The sequence goes on along the minus strand of VZRI01010772.1, from coordinate 54,602 downwards.
AGATTGACCGCCTGTTGTTCAGAAATTCCTGGCATAAATTAACTGTTCAGCTCTGGAATGATGCTGATTTGCTCTGCTTGGCACAAGTGGATACTTTGATACAAGAGAGACGATATTTTCTGAGACCTGTCATCCTCAGGTTTTCAAATCCACTGGCATGTTTAATAGCAAAAAAGGATGAAAGACAAAAATAGCCTTGTACAGATAAAGACCTCCATGTCACAAATGAAAACACATTTAATTAAACCAACTCACGTATGTTATGTTCCATCCATAAAAAAATACCACCTAAAAATGCCTATCAAATGCACATTTTCCTCAGTCATTTATTTGTGCAATTGTGAGACAGAGAGAAACCACACAAAGCAGTGGGAGCTGCAGGCTGAAGTAAATAGTGTTGTCAGAATATGCAAAACAAGAGAAGAACACACAAAAAAGAAAGAGAATGAAGGGACAAACATTCTCTGGCTGTAAAGTTATTGAGTGTTTGGAGCCAAAGAGGAGTGGAAAGCCTGAAGAGGAATTTCTGTACATAACCCTACAGACTCTGCCCTATTTCCATTCATCACACCTCTCCCATTTAGCTAACATGAAAAATCTTTTTGGAGGTAGGTAAAGGGTTAAGACTGTGGCTTTAAAGGTCATTGCCTAAAATCAGCACCACAGTGAGCAGAAACGAGCTTTGCAGTTGGTCAGCCTCGGCTATCCCACACTTTGAGGAGCACTGGCAGTGAGGTAATCCCTTAGGAATGTGTGTGCGGTTGGATGGCTGTGAAAAGAGAGCGGTCAGCTACCAAAGTCCTGTGCTGAATATTCACATCACACACACACAATCATTTTTCTTGTTAAGTATTGAGAAGAATGAGAACATTATAAATGCAGTATCTTTTTTGGCTACAAGTTTGGCTGCTTTGAAAAGATCTACTCCCTCCTTGCTTCTCCATACCATCAGCCGTGCTTCACTCCACCTCCATCCCCAAACCAAATCTGTACACACTGAACTTTATAAGATTTTAAAAAGCAGAGGAAAAATCAAATACAAATGAACTAAAGCTAAAGAGTAACAAGTCAAAAAGATGGTGCAGAAAACTAAGCATTTTAAGGCCACTTGTCTACATACACAACACCTTATTTGAACACATAGCCCAATGTCACGTGCTTGGGTTATTCATATCCATAGCCTTCCCATGCTATATTATACACAACAATTGTTTTTCTCTACATGTTGAAGAGGCACTACAGCAGATTAAGTTTGCTTTCCAGTGCCAGGTAGTGTTGATAGTACTGGCTGTTGAAAACATCATCATTTGCCTGAGGAACTTAGCAATTTAACAAAGCAAGGCATAGGAAGAGTGAGGATCAGGTGTCCCAGCCCAAGAACATCATGGGGACTTGGTGAGTGTTCAATCAAGTTCTAAGCAAGAAAAAAACACAGTATCATAATGCCAGTCACTTTTTCATTATTTGCCAATAAGGCAAGGTTATCTAGGTCTCTCTCGCATATCTCTGTTTTTTTCCTGTTTCAAATGTCCCTGCACTGGTATTTGTCTGTCCACTTCCACATGTACCTGCTCATCCTATGCTTAGCACAATGGCTCATGCCCATGCAGTTGGCTGTGCAGAAGACAATGGCCCTGTACAGAAGTCATTTTAAATTAATCATCTATACAAAAGAGGGAATTAGGCCAATCATAACCCTCACTTAAGAAGAGTAATTTTTATATTTTCTCACAAAGTTGTGAATACTGGTAATCACAAGACTACATTGAGCTTCTAGATTGCTAGACTCCTGATTAAGAAATGATTAGCTGGAATGGCACATATAAATGAAGAGCAGTGACAAGTGGCACCCCTCAAGGGTCAGTACTGGGACCAGTGCTGTTTAACATCTTTGTCGGAGATATGGACAGTGGCATTGAGTGCACCCTCAGCAACTTTGCTGATAACACCAAGCTGTGTGGTGTGGTGGACATGCTGGAAGGAAGGGATGCCATCCAGAAGGACCTGGACAGGCTTGCTTGAGAGGTGGGCCAACCTCATGAGATTCAACAAGGCCAAGTACAAGGTCCTGCAGCTGGGCTGAGGCAATCCCAGGCACAAATACAGGCTGAGTGGAGAACACATTGAGAGTAGCCTTGAGGAGAAGGACTCGGAGGTGTTGCTCAATGAAAAACTCAACATGAACCGACAATGTTCACTTGCAACCCAGAAAGGCAATTGCATCCTGGTCTGCATCAAAAGAAGCATGAGCAGTAGGTCAAAGGAGGCGATCTTCCCCTTCTATTCTGCTTTTGTGAGACCCCATTTGGAGTACTGCATTCAGTTCTGGAGCCCTCAACACAGCAAAGATATTGAACTGCTGGAATGTATCCAGAGGAGGGCCATGAGGATGATTGGAGGGCTGGAGCACCTCTCTTATGGGAACAGGCTGAGAGAGTTGGGGCTGTTCAGCCATGAGAAGAGGAGATCTTATAGCAGCCTTCCAGAACCTGAAGAGCCCTACAGAAAGTTGGGGAGGGGCTGTTTACAAAGGCTTGTCATGGTAGGACCAGGGGGAATGGTTTTAAGCTGGAAGAAGGTAGATTAAGACTGGAAGTCAGAAGGAAGTTTTTCACAATGAGGGTGGTGTGACACTGGAACAGGTTGCCCAGGGATGTTGTGGCTGCCCCCTCCCTGGAAGTGTTCAAGGCCAGATTGGATGGGGCCTTGAGCACCCTGGTCTAGTGGGGGGTTCCCCTGCTCATGGCAGGGGGTTGGAACTGGATGATCTTTAAGGTCCCTTCCAACCTGAACCATTCTATGAATCTATGAATCTATGAAATGTCAATCTCTGTTCTCTTGCAGGAAACAACCCGTTCAAACATGCAACTCTTGACCCACACTGGTATTTTTAAACTTATTGCTAATAAAAAAAAAGAAAAAAGGGTGACAAAAAGTTGCCAATGTACTTCAAAATTTCTACTATATTTGTGGGTAACCAAAGTCTAAAAAGCATTAATGCATATGCTCAGAGAGATGAAAACTCATTGGGAACAATCTTTCTAGATCTAAGCAGCAAAAGACTCAGGCAGGTGCTCTATATAAGGGGCTAGAATGTAAATTTGCTGCAAATTAATTCTTAATTTTAGCCTTCAACTTCTATATATACATCTACCACGTCCTTACACTTGTAACTAACTCCAGTACAGACATCCTCAACAAGATATAGTATTAGGAATGATCCTGGACTATGTCTGGTACTAGTTAGTTGCAGCTGAAGATTCTTTCACAGTGTTATCTCCTCACCCTCAGAAGATACTGACTCTCCACAGATACTAACTTACTAAGTCTGAAAATCCTTCTGTGTTCCACAATCTCAAAGCCCTCCGCTAAAGTGAGAGACAGTGTTATCAAAGGACTTCTGAAGGTTCTTCCATAAACCTGTGACTATAGGGCACAATTCCATTGTTTGTTGGGGAATTTAACTCCTGTATGAGACCATATCTGGAGTACTTCACAACAGGATGTGAACTTCCCACAGAACAAACCACTTTTTCACACCACGCTAATGAAGGTCATTAACTCACATAGACAAAAGGTGCTTTCTGGGTTCCTATCATTACTGCCATGACTACAGCAAAGTCTGCTGGTGCTTCAGTTTTCAGAGTGCCTGCTCCCACTGGAATTTCTGCAGATGGTCCTCCTCCTAAGCAAGGCATCCAGGAAGCTAATTAAAACAATGTCCACATGAAACAATGTTCATAATTTCTAAAATGCCCCTATTACACATGTTTGGAAGGACACAATCAGGGGCTATGGTTAAAAAAATTACACTACTAAAAAGTTATTTTCCTTTCAACTACCTTATCAAGTTCGTTAATACCTTGGGCTGTTGGTGAAATGATTCCCCATTAACATTTTCATTTATTATTGCTGTTCCATTAATGAGACCACAAAAAATGGAAATGAGGCCTATAAATATGCCAAGAATTAAAGTCAGGAATTGTAACAGTGTGTGTGCTTTATGAGTAATGTTTCAGTCTCGCTAGCATTCAAACCAATGTGAAAGGATGGCTCTGCAGCACAAGCATCTGGCTTAACAAACAAAACCAGCTAAAGCCCAAACAAGAAAACACCACAAGTCCTGAAACTAAGGTTAAAACATCAGCAGAATCAACTCAGTCTTAACCCTAGCTGCAGCAGACAGGTGGACTCCATGCAGTTCGTCTTTGGAAGAGGACTTTCTCAGTGAAGGTCACTGGGACTGTTAAACTTCACAACACAAATTCTGCAGGAAGAAGAATTTCTCTCCATGTCCTTTGTTAATCCTCCCCCCATGCTAATACCTACATACTGCCACCACACCCAGAGATAGAGAGAATTTATTTTCTTGATAGTATCTCAGATTCTCCAGGAAAAAGGGCAGGCTATAGAGAGAACCTCAGTCTTGGGAACCACGTAAAGATTCGTTTGAGAAAAGTGTTTATTGTCGGGTAGCCTTTTAGATCCATCAGGCTCCCACAGTTCCTCTGCTGATCTTTTCTCCAACAAACAGTGAATATCCTCCATGGGTCAAGAAACATCCTGATGCAAATGGCATTACTGCAACTCGCATTTTCAATTATTAATATTCCACTTCATCCTATAAACTTTTTCAGAAAAAGACAAAAGCAGCAGCTTGTTCCCCTGGGAACGAAACGACAAAATGTAGTACCTTGCTGAGCCAGCAAAAGAACACTCCCTTCAGCACAGGGATATGTCATATCATACTAGCAACATTTTTGTTTCAAGATTTTCTTTCTCTCCAGTGATTAAAAGTGATCGATCCTTCCCCTCCTTCTGTGCATAGTTGATGGCGCTGGGTTTATACTAAATGAAATTTGTAGCCACGCTTCCAGTAGCACTATCATCTTGGAAGGCACAAACTTATAATTATTACATTGATTTTATAATTTATTTTACAGGAAATTCAGATTTCATTACAGGGGCTGGCTTTGCACTGAAGTCCCACTACTTAGGTGAGAAGAGTGCCCTGCAGACCATGCTTCTTTTAAGCATTAAAAGAAGAAAAGATCTAAATTAGCCAGTTTGCCATGGCAGTAATAGTACATTTGAAAAACGTGCAGACACCTTCAGTAAGATGAAATAAAATGAAAACATAAAAAGCAAGCTATTTAATGAGAGCACAGGCTATTTCAATAAATCCAGTTATTAGATAATCAGACTGCCACTGTCAGCCTTTTCAGTGAAAATGCATGATGGATTTTCTCTGTTTGCTTACAATTTCAGTCCTTCCACTTCTGATCAACATCAGCATTTTGCTCCAGTGCCTCTAAAAACACGGACTGCCAGCAACCAGCCCAGATTCCACCTTCCACGAAGAGTCTAAGCACTGACAACTCAGGCATGACTCAGTGGCACATACATATGTCACACAGGCTGGGTGGTTCGAGGCTGTTAAATGTTCTTCCTCTTTTGAGTTTGCCTAAACGGAAGGAAAATGGTCCCTACTGACAGTGTGCATACACGAAGCTATAACAAACATTTAATGTTAGCTGCTCTGAAAGATAGTTAGTCTGTGCATTTTGCACTGACAGTTTCTACTGCAGCTGCTCAAGAGAGGTGGCTTTGAAGGGTTCTCATATTTAGGTCGGCCTCCTCCTCATTACTGAAATACAGTGAGTGTTTCAGTCTTATTTTCCCACAGCAATTCCAATTCTTTGACTATAAGCAGATAAAGTCATTATTTGGCTGAAAAGGACCTGAATCCAACACAGACTCAGAACATTAGCTAGCAAGGAAACAATTGAAAATGTGCAGCAAGTTCCAGGGAAACCACTAAAATGGCTACTGCCTATGGGCATTGTTTATGCTAAACCAGTTTGCAGCCACAGGAGGGAAAGACTCAGGATATCTGAACTATGCTAGTGAAAAACATTTCACTGTCATCAAAGCTTATTTGAAGGGATTAATTCTCTGCATTTCATGCAAAACGTAAGGCATCATATGAAATCACGTGTAGCTTACCAGCCTCTTTCCTGGCCTTTTGCTAAGATTTAGGTACTAAGCTTGGTAGTATTACTTGAACAACCTCCCAGAACTCAAGAGTCATTTGATTCTACTTAAACTGGAGCAAAGCAAAAGTTACTTCATTAAAATCAGGTCTTTAGCACTGAATTCTAGCTCATTTATGCTGTCTAAGCATCTGACTATTATCTACAGATTGAAAGATGCTAAGAAAGGCTCCTTTTTAATGCTTTACCAAATACAAAACGTGATTGAAATATAGGCAGAGATTCATCTCACCCTACTTTATTCACCTGAAATCTGGGCTACACTAGGCAGTGAGGTGCCTGGCAAGGCAGCAAGAGATCAGCACTCCCATAGCTCGGTTCTTGTTGACTATGTGAATGACCTTCTGGTGAATCAACCCTATGGAGAGGCTCATGTCCTTCCTTCACTACACAAGAAACCTGGATTACACTAGAAGATCCTGATAAACTGTAACAAAATAATCTGATAGTTATGTAAAATCCTGATCCTCCTCTTTTTTAACTCCTTGGTTTTGTGCTAGCATGAACCCACAGACTTTTGCAAGTTTATTCAAACTGAAGTCCACCTAATCATAACACTCGCTCCGAAGTCAAGTTCACCAGGACTGAAACCTTTTGAGGACGTGGAATTCAATTATACTAACTTATTCATAAAATATATCCAACAAGCTAGAGACTCACAGATCATCCTTTACATAAGGCCTTTCATTTCTTTTATCCAGACTTTGCCTCTACAAGTTTTCACAAGTTTGGTCAGTCTGACACAAGACGACTCTACCACAAAACAATTGAGAAATCTAAATAACTCTTAACAGCCTTTTACCACAGAATGAATTGCCCTGGATTTGGAGCAAAAGTAAATATTGCTCACACTTCACTGCACTACTTACAGTGAAGTTTGCTGAAGTTTTTGAGAGTTAATAAGCTGCCTACTTCTCTCTCAGTCTTCAGTAGTGTCAAGGCTCCATACAGGGAGGGGTTTGGAAAAAGTATCTGATCTAAAGCTAGAAACAAAAGAGCTTATTTCTGTTTATCTGGTGAAGAATCCAGTAAGCCTCTCATGCAAGTAGTTCAAATCACAGTAAGGACAGTAAAACCCTTCCTGGAACTGAAGGGGATCAGGAAGAAAGCAATAAACAAGAGGAAAATGAGTTGTTAAACTGAGTATACTTGAGAGCTTTAGTCAAAGGTGATGCATGTTGTAAATCCCTTAGCAGGCACTCCAGTGCTCACTAGCAGGAGATACTTAGAATCTGGAACAGAGAGGACTGTTCCTGTTCTTGACTCAACTGGGCCTGTGTTTCCATTTTTGGGCACATCCCTCCTTTACCACCTGTAAAACATACACCTGTAAGTCCTTATGAATTCAATACAGTAGAGTGCAAAGCCTTGTTAGTAATGGTAGGTTATATCTGCTGTGTCTTCAGTGGGCAACACCCCAGGGAAATCAATGTGGGATTTCCCAGCCAAAGGGTTAGTGGAAAGAGCCCAAAGCCGTAGGACAAAGCCTTTATATGGGAGATGACCAAGTGTTGTACCCTGCGCATATCTTCAGAGTCAAGCAAAGTAATTCTCAAGGTTACTGTTGCAAAGGAAAGCTGAGACACATTACTCCTTTACAAACACAGGCATTTCATCAGAGGACATCAAGACAAGTTTTGCCTTCGTTTTGCCCCTCATAACTAAAAAAAGCATCCACTAAATAAATAAAAGCTCTTCTTCTTTCATTATCTCTAACACACTGTTTCCACCATGAGCCAGTCTCTGCAGCAGCCGTCATTTTGCTCCAGTCTGGTAAATGTTCTCTCCTCCCTTACCCTCCTCTTCCTTTGCCTACCTGGGGAATTTAGCTGCTTGCAGAAAACCTTGAAAAGAGAAAGAAGGATTTTTAAAGTTGGCTTTTATGGCCCCAAAATAACTAGGAAAAAAAAGTGGAACCATATGTCTTGCCCCCAGTGGCTCTGGGACTTGGAGCCAAACCAAGGCCACAAAACCCAAGTATTATTCTTTGTTAACTATAAATAAATAAATAAATAAAGGACTACTCACTCTCGCCCTTTGGGATATGTTTTCTAAGAAGAAAGAAATTCCCTGCGGAGTTTATTATGTGTAGACGGGAAGTGTATCTCCTGGGGAAAAGTAGTGGGGGTAGTTTTTCCCCTGGTGATTTCTTTCCCGCCTTTCTATCCCGCCTTTATTCATTTTGCAAGTCTCTCTCCTTTCCCTTCTGCAATAACTGAAAGCATATAAAGGAACATGCAGGTAATTCAACCACTCGAAACTACACAGCATCTCCTTTCCTATATAAATGATCAGTGTGTGGCCTGGGTTCATTTGCAACTCTAAATGAAACAGGCCCACAACTGTGATCATAATCCACTTTAATTGAATTTCGGTGACAAGATCCAGACAAAATTATTACCCTCAAGTTAATAGTTTGTGTGAAGTAGCCAGGGGTTTCTGGGAAGATTTAAAACAAATGCAGGGCAAAACTGGGTACCACAAAGCAGTTATTTGGTGTTGGTACCATTTGTTTGAATGGGGGGAGGTTTCCCCGGACGAGCAAAGTGATTTTAATATAAGGGACAGCCTAGGAACTCAACAAAGGACAAACCAAGATCTGAGAATTAAATAAGCATCGGGAGAGCTTGCATATAAACCAGCACTTGTTGCTCATACCACAGCTAGTGGGAGGAAGTGCTGTGCTGTCCTGGCTTTTTGAGACGGCAGTATCATTCACAACTTGGTGTGGCTAATGAAGAAGTTTCACAAATCTAGGAGGATTTGAGGCAACTGTTTGGTTGGTGTTCAAGTTCACACCCCATTGCAAGGGGTATCTCCTTTAAAACTCTCCATATAATCATTTCCTTCAACTAGATCCGCAGTTACATGGTAAATAGGCAGAGAGTTAGTAATGATGTCAGGCTGCTGGTAAAACATCTACACTCATTTTTAAAATGTGGCAGTCACTGCTAAATGGCAGCAGGAATGAAAAACAGCACTGCCTTACACGGCACTCCCACTGCTTGCAGAGGAATAGAATTAAAGCCTTTCCTATTACCAAAGTTTAGTGTTTGTTACTCTTTCAGATGACAACAGATTTTTTTCTTGAAGGATTTGATGGAGCTGGTGTGAACAGAGATGCCTGTCTGCAACAGTTAATTTTGTGTGTCAGATGCCACATACTTGGAGAGACACTCTACTTTAACCCAAAATACCATGTTTTAGTCATCTCTGTATCAGCTGGTAACTAAAGCAAACTAGCAAGGCTATTAGGGATCAGAGCAGACATTTTATCCTTCAACTTATACAGAGCTGATCAAAGCAGGGAAAAACATGTCATCCCAAAGCAGTGCCTGCCTCAGTTGCCCCCCCTACCACATGCTCACAGAAGTTAATATCCTTTGCAAATTAAGCAGAAAGAGAGGCTGCAAGGGAATGGGGAAGGCTGAGGTAATGGAAAGAGAAATTCTGTAGTTTCTCAGCATGCACCCATGTCCTGTTTATCAACCAGCCCACTCACAGGCACAGTCAAAGAAAATTCAGGAGCAGTGGAGGCTCGTGGACCTTCTACTAAAATTCACTCCCATTTTATTATTTTTTAGAGTGCAAGTAAAATATCACTAGAGTTGATTAAGTGAGCGATACTGTTCAGAGACAGGGAGGCAGAGACCAAATCTCATTTCCACAGACCTCCGTGGTGCTGTGGGACAATGTGTCCCTGTGCCCACCCTCACTTGTAAGTCAAAGCTGTCATGAGTGACCTCAGAAGAGTTTCCAGGAGACATTTCCTCTCCCAGGGATGCAGTGGGGTAACAACCAGGTGCCACTGCCTTCGTCAACATTTCTGCTGCACCAAATGTTTCAGCAGTTGCATTAACACTTGGCTTTGAGAGACTGCTCATTAGCTCTTGGGTCCTGTGCCACTTTAACCAACCTTTTAAGAACACCTTTTTATAGCTTGTGTGCTCTGCTTTTCCTCAGGCCACAAGTTAAATGCACTGAACAACACCAGGAGTGAAGTGAGACAGAAATAAATAGACGCATGTGCACATGCCTACAAACACCTCCGCATACACACTCAATCAGGACCAAAGATCAATGTCTTCAGGAAAAGGCATGAGGGAATAAATTCATCACAGTGTTTTGTCACTGGTGGCAAAGGAAAGAAAAAGGAACATTTAAAAGGGTGATGAAATGCTTCAAGAAAAAGCAATATATTTTTATGTACTTGTAAAATCCATTGGCAATGACTTTTCTAGTTAATTGGTTTCATCTTATTAAACTAAAAACCTATTTGTAAAATCCAGACATATTCAAGCATAAGTCTTCACTAAAAGCCAATAGGCCATTTCAAAGAAGAAAATTAAGCAATGCAAACCAGTTTCCATTAGTCTGAGAGCACAGCACTTGGTATGGGGATAAGAAATGGAATAAAGTGCTTGTGTCTTCTAAAATTCACTTTGGAAAAATCATGGTACTCATTTACCCCAAAACTGCAGCTCTGTTCTTCTTTGGCCCTGTGAAAAGTGACTTTGGCCCAATTATAATTATAAATCAGCTTTCTGCTATCTTTATTTGCACTTGTCATGTTCAGCTTCTCCTCCCTTATTAGACCACTCTTCTTCTCATTAAATAGTCCCTCTGTCTCACTTGCCAAAGAACTGCCAATGGGCCCTTCATTTTATGGAAGAATAAATCAGGCTTTACCAATGGGAAAGGGCCTTTAATGTTCCATGGACAAAGCACAGTGAAGCATGGTAATTTGCCTGTGTTAATGGTGCTACTTCTCAATGATCAGGAACACAAAAATCTTTAATAGCTAAATGACACCCAGTGCCCACTACAGCCTGTTGAATTCAAAAACAGTGGCAGCAAAACTCAATGTTCTTTAAGAGATGAAGTAAATGTGGTTGCAATGTTCTTCCCTCCCCCAAATTCTTAATCTGTGTGGAGACACTAAAATGGTTTGGTGCTCAGAGTAGGACAGGGAAAATAATCAAAGTGTTTTAAAATGTCTTATCAGCTGAAAAGCAGGGGTTATTAGGGGGAAGAAAATGAACATATTTGTAAACATTTTTGTACCATTCATGATCCTCAACTCCCTGGTTATTCTGCTGCCAGGGAGGGGGTTTGTAGAAAATACCACTGAAAAGTGGGACTAACTTTTCTCCTTTTTAGGTGAAAAGAGGACCTCTTCAGAGTGGGAAGGACAGAGGGAAGGTTGTATGTTCCTTTACTTATTTCTGAGGATGCTCAATTTCTACAAAGTGCTGAGCTTTTGAATGCTAAATCATGCCCAAGAAATGTTTACAACCTCAGTTCTCATCAGAAACATTTCACATCTTACAGCTGGGTTCCCTAGCCTGCCTGGCTAGGCCAAACACTTGATTGCTTTGGCCAGTCCAAGTCTGGTTGCTTCAGAAAGTCAATCTTAAAAACAGCACATTAAGCTACTCAGTGGGAGAGGTTCTGCCTCATATTTGGCCAAACATAACAGGCAGAAGAGCACTGGCTTTGATGATATTATTTGGTGTGCACCAGAAGGAACCGGGGATTGTAATCGACCATATGGTGAATGTTTGGTAATTCTTTCGCACTGCAGAAAATTGGAGAATATACAGAGTTTTATGGATGAACCAAGATTTACAATATTTTCAATATTGCTTATACAAGAAAAGGCTTTTATGTTTTCTAAGGGTAGAGGGAGTGATTTGTCAGCCAGTTGCAGTTCTTTAGATTTTGTAGCCATCTGACTGGCACACTTCACACTTTCTGGTCCCTCCATGCAAAACAAGAGCTGGACTTGAATTCAAGACAGCTGCAAGAAGGGAGAATTGCTGAGAAATTGAGACCAAGCCAGTTTAGTGCAACACTGGTCCAGGCATTCTTCAATTAATGAAGTTCAACACTTAAACCCTGAGGTAAGTGTTACTGGGGGTGGTTTTTGAAGATTATTCCCTGTAGACTTCATCAGTTGATTGTCTTGTTGTCTTACGAAATTATGTGCTTACCACAGGAAAAGTTTTGTCAACCCAGGTTGGAAATAAGCACCTGTAGACTCTCTAGATACCTGCTTACTCAATCTAGAGTAGCACTCAAGGGGAGTACTACAATTTTTGAGACAAATGCCACACACTGCACATTAAAAGCCCCCCCCCCATTCTTAAGCATTTTGTTGCTTATGAACTTGTGATTAGCAGAAAATGTGTCTACAGCACTAGCAACAGGCTGTGGGAGGGACATAAACAAATCAGAATTTGACCCAATTATTGACTGTCATTTTAAACATTAACATTTTCTGAATGAATAATTTTGATACCTTTCATCTTGAGTTCTGTGGACTTTGCCGAATCAAGATCGTAATACCCATCATCAATTTATCAGCAAAACCATGGCTCTCTCATTGCTGTCCAGGCAATCTCCCTCTGAAATCAACGAGCCAAAGAAAGATTCCCAGCTATGAGCTAACGTAAGTGCTTCTCTAGTGGAGCATTGAGTCTTCCTCTCAGACCTTGCCTAAAGCCACTTGGTAGTGTGAAAAAGCCATGTTGCCTTCCAGAGTCCAAGAGCAAACAAACCTTCATCCTTGGGGCAAAATTCACTTCTGCACCAGAAGTGGCAGAGCCAGACACTACACATCATACAGGGCATGAAATCAAGAGCTCTCACTGCTAGTAATGAATAAACATCTCCTCACCCTGCCAAGCCAGTGACTACCCCCACTTCCTTTGGGGTGGCAGAAACAGTGGGAGCAAACAGAGTCAGGGAACTGAGCATGTATGTAGGTGACAGACACAGGGAGTTCTCTGCTGCAAAACCCTGAGCCACTCAGTGAGCACATAAAGAGTGGCTCGATCTCATAGCTACTCCCTCCTCTGTCCTTGTCTAAAGCAACTGTAAGGCAACAAAGGCATGTGAGCAGAAAGGCTGGAGGATCTCTTGATATCAGACTGCTAGTGTGAACACTATTAGTCATGTAAGGGGTTGTTACCATCATTCAGTGTAGTGGAGTTGGTATAAGGTGCTTGCCATAGGAGCTTAAGTGACATCTATGATTTTCCCCTCTAGATTGTACAAGCTGAATGCATATGCATGCAATCATTAGATTTCTTAATTCTATGTCCTTTGCTTGCTATTTGTCAGGCAGATACAGTCACCAGGGTGTGCAGCTATTAAGTGCAAACTACAGTTCCTATCACTCTTTTGTTCCTCACCATCCTAAACTGTGCCTTTTCCTTCAGCTCCTTCTCTTTTGATCTCCTTGAGAAAAGTGGCCTCCTTTATTGATTAAATTACAAATTCCAGTGGCAGATGATTGAGTTATGTGATAACACCTGACGAAACCCATCAACTACAATTGAAATAAAAGGAAAAATTAGCACTCCCTTTATTACAAAAGGTTTGGATGTTGAGTAGCTGACTGAATTAAAGAGAGATTGAGCAGATTTGAGAGAATTGATTAGAAAAAAAAACAATGCAGAAGAGCTACCAAAATTAACAGCTCACAATTCACCTTAGAATAAGGTGGGGAAAGTAGAGGAAGAGAGGGAAATTGCGTCTTTCTCAAACATTCACAATCAGGAACTGCACAAAAGCTTGTCTCTGTGTTACCCAGCTCTTACACCAAGTTACCAAAGGCCTATAAACACATGACCAAGTCAGCAGACCCTCAGCTTCTACTGGTATCACAAGCAAAACAAAGTTTTTGGCTTTTTTTCTGTGCCGGGGAATGAACTGATGCCAGATGTTTGCAATGTGTCATTGCATTTTATTCACTGCCCATCTAAGCTAATGAGGTAGTTTTATTTTTGTCAGCTTGTGGCATTTCTTGCAATACTGACAGATGTCTTGGGCTTTCCTCCTGCAGCTTAAGCAACCATTATTTGAGCTCTTAAATGAAACAAGAACCTGACAAAGCAAAGTCTAAAATGGCATAAAGCACTTTAGAATTGTGTCATCTTCCAGTGACTTCCTTACAAGCTCATTTCAAGGTTGTCTAACAAGGATGAGTTGTAGCAAAGCTCAAGAAAGGAAGTTTACAAAGGAGGATTACAAACATCAATATATTTACTTACAGCGTCTGCATTACTGAAGTGTCATATTCAAAGTCATGCTCCAGAGAAAATTCTTAGAAACCTGTGGAAACATTAAAAAAAAAGTCTTCAGTGGGTATTTCTAACTACATCTTCTATCCAAAAGGGAAAAGAATATAATGTCAACTCTTTGTGTGATTTTGGAAAGAAAATGTAAATAATACATTATTTAAGTTTAACCACAAACCAGTGTAAAAATCTATTCTGTGCTTCTCGGAACTTAGCAGCAAGAGATTGAGTAGCTAAGAAGTATAGGCAGGGGAAAGACAGAGGCAGCAAAAATCAGAGGATGCCTCTGCACAATGGCTTAGGAGCACAAATCCCACTCATCCAGTAAGAAATGATTCACTGTGAAGACACTGTGACCCTGCTACCTATTATGCTCAACAGACGATCTCACTGAAATCATTTATCTAGTTATTTACATGGTTGACATTAGAGCAAGGCCTAAGCATTCACAAACCAGATGGGTTTTTCCTCACTGCACTCCTGTGGAGGAGCAGTGTATGTTGTTAACCTGACATCAGAGACAAGGAACAGGGATATGAAAGGGCAACATGTATTTTTTTTTCCAGGGAAACTAAAATATGGTTTGGCAAAACTCTGTATCATGCCAGAGGGCTCCTGTGGGTCATGGTATCTCACTCCAGGGTGGGCCATCAGACTTCAGCTATAGGCAGCCCTCTCACCAGCATGGTAGTTGTTCCTTGAACAATGGTTTCTAAATAGTGTGAATCAAAGAAGGAGGAAAAGGAAAATAAAGAAAAGAAATAATAAACGGTCATGATAAATGCAGCAACATCTGAAAAAAGCAAACTTCAGCAACAGAAGAAACCAGTCACCTACTTCACTGAGAAGACTGAAGCAACTGTTTTCTACAAAAAGCCTCAATCATCATATTTCTATAAGCCTGAAAATGCTCTCACAATCTCTTCTTTCAACATGTTAAGACTAACACACATAGATACTCTCACGTTTCCATCTATCAGTCTCCCTTGTGAAAGGGTGAAGATACGAGAATTTCTGTCACTCTTACACCAGGGCTGAATCACGAAAGTGGGAAACCCAAGGGAACATGGGGGTGACAGAGCACCCTTCCCTCTCAGTCTTCACTCAAACCCAGCCTTCACTTCCAATGGAAGTTCTGTTTTGGTGGTACCCAAGGAGGCACCTGCAGTCTTTTCTAAAAGTAAGCTACTGGTTAGCACAAGCTCTCAGGTTTGATCGCCAGAAGGAACTGTGGTCTGCAAACTGCCTAATTCTCTAAACATAATATCTCCCTTCTGGACAGAGAATAGAGGACTCTCTAAACTCACTCTTTGATCTGCAAGACACACTGAGCCTTCTCCTGAAATTACTATTCAGAAGTTTGAATTCCCTTTCTGGTTACAGTATCAAACCTTTCCTATCTCTCCATTACAGCAGCTAAGAGACAGATGGGATACTCTCCATCTTTCAGGACTCTGGAAGTTTGTTTCACATTAACAGGAACAGGATGTTCGTAACTCCTGTGGAGGTTCAAAGAACCAGACCTGGAGACAGTACCCAGTCAAAGCCAGAGAAATCCAAAGCCTTGTATTCCCTCCACAGTGTTATAACAATCGGTAAGAAGCAGGATAATATAAGCAGCATAAGGATCAAAATTTCCTGTCCACAAAATTTCCCCTTCCTTAGCCAAAGGTAGGGAATTCCAAAACTAGCTTAAAATCTTTGAGGGGCAGGGAGAGTACGAACTTCCACTCTCTTTAAGCCTATGCTTATACCTCCAGGGCTGCTAGCTGAGCTCGGATAACTGGAATCTGCTGCCAGAAGCAAGACTGTACCTTGTCATGGACAGCTCCCCAACCCTGAGCAAGTCCCACCATCCTCCTCTAACCATGTACAGGAAGAGTGAAGTGTTGGCTAGAATAAATTATCACAACCAGTTTTGAAAAATCTTCAAGCACTGTAGATAGAAACCCAGTGTTTGCCATTGCAGCAGTGGAGCTGAACCAGAACCACGACAGGATGTCTTCCCTTTATTAATTGATTTTATCCTCCTTCCATCCTCAGTCTAATGCAGGAGGTATTACAGACCTCCTGCAAACTATAAAAAACCCTGCACAGCGTATGGATGGACCTCCTCCCTCAGGGACACAAACATCTGCACTGTGAACACACCCCAAACTTCCACAAACCCTACTGTCCTTTCCTCTAATTAGGCCCAGCCTAATTCTCTGAATTTCATGATGATTCAAAGCTCTATTTAAAGCCTCTATAGCTACGTGTGTGTGCAGGAATTAAGGATGAGCCAAATTTTTTAATTTATCAGCTTTAGTTAGGGTTCGTTGTGGTAATACTGAAAGACAGAGCCATGGCATTTTAACACGACATAGAAAAAAAGATGTTATGTGTCATTGGGGTTAGCATGTAAACCCCAAAGAAGATACAGTAGGAATACAAATGTCATCTAACCTGTCTCCTATCTCCTAAAGTGCCCAGTAGTGGCCACCAAACCTAGCACAGCTTTCCAAGGCTGCTATGAAACAGGGAAAACTTGATACAGAAGAACATTTAATATCCCTGGTTGTCTCCTGGTGTAAAGGAAGAGGTCAGTCACAGTTACATGCCGAAATGAAGGTCAGCCAGGATAGCTGACACGGTTCAGAGACACGCAGCCATGGTTTACTACCATACTAAGCTCTTTAGGCAAGCTTTATTATTACAGATGGTATTGCTTGCCCTAAATCTGATGAACAAAATGGGGTTGCTCTCTGTAATCCTTCAGAGACTGCTTATAAATCAGAGCACACTTCACCTCTGGAAACATGTCACTAATAGATATTAATGTAAATGGGCCAATGCTTTAACCTTAACAAGCACTTGCATGGGTTATTGTAGACAAAAATGAGGTCAGGAACTCTGGTCATGGGCTTTAGGTTAGAAGAGCCTCACTTTGGGGTCATGTGGACCTCCCTGACTTTTACAGCTCTGTGTACATAGCTAACATCTAACAGCAAACTACAGGCTGGAGTTTCAAAGACGAGAGTATGCTGCATCATTCCTACCCCTGTGCAGCTGCACCCCGCAACTCCAGTCACCTCTGTTCCTGGACCACATCAAAGTCATCATGTCTTTTAAGGAACAGCAACAACTGTAATATGATTGCTGCAAAACATTGTGAAGACATCAACCTCTAAACAAACACAGGAAATAAATTCTGCTTCTATATGAGTCCTACCACTTTCCCTCAGGCATCTGAGGGATGTCCTTTATAAAACATGAGATAAGAGCAAACTTGTTGTACAGACTGCATATCTGCACGGTTCCTTAGATACCAGTGAAAGCAGGTCCTGGCAACTCATTCCCTTCCTATAAACTCTCTCAGAAAGTTATTGCTGACTTTGACACAAACATGATGAGAAATGGGGAGCTATCTGTACCATTCTGGGGAACATGCCAAACCCTATATTAACACCCCTCACCCTGTTAAAAACAAGACAAAGCAAAAAACAACAAAAAACAACCCTCTTCTTTGCTACTGATTAGACAGCCAAATTAAAACTGATGAAGTGATTGGATAGGTTCCAAAGTTGTTTATGTGCACATAAATCACAGATATGCTTTACTCATCCAGTATGGATTTACTGAGCTAGGGGAAAGACCTCTTACTCAGAATGTTGATTATTACAGCAATTAATATATCAATGAAGCAACATTTGGGGTAGAAAGCTGCTAGAAGCTCCTGAAGAAATCACTCCATTAAATATGAATTGAAACTAATTTTTCAATATTTTTCTCAGAAAGGAAGCTCTAATAGAGTTGTTTGTTCTGATTAAGTTTGTGGTTAGAAATATCAAATTCTAAAGGAGGAAAGAAAGTAATAAATTAACTAGCTGGACATACCAAAGGAGATTAAAAAGGAAGAGCAATACATATTTTATGATGTCAAGGGGATAAAAAAAATTTAAAAGATATGTACTGTCAAACCAGACACAGTGTTAATAGCTAAAGTATACAGCAAAAAGAACTGCTGTTCCCACAGCTATTAATGTAAACTGAAAATTGGGAGCAGGCTGCAGCAAAAGAAAATAAATCACACTTTTTTTTCTATTGAAAATCTGTGTAAAATATATCTCTACCCCCAGCATTCACTCACTGCATCCCAACCCCCCAACAGCAAAACAAGGACTAATTTATGCAGGCTACAACTTCCAGGCAAGTGAGACAAGTGACAATTCGTTACTATTAATCATAGTTAATTTATTTATGCAATCTTTCTACTCACCAGGATCATTGGCCTGGAGATTATCTCCCCCTTCCTCTTTGAGTCCTGAGAAACTATTTAACATGGGAAGTGGCTAAGGGGGGCAAAGAGGGGAGAGTGTCATGTAGCCAAGTTACGCATCCCAGCTGGAATTTGGGATGATGTCTTGCAGTTCTGACTCCTTCAGCCAAGTTTCATACAGGAAGCACAAACGCGCCAAGGGCTCAGCAAAATACGCTAGAGCCAATAAATAGCACTTGACTCCATTAACACACTCATAGTACACAACCCATCACAGAAATCTTAAGTCACCTTGCAATGTGTTTGCTTATGAGGCAGCCAATGATTTTCACAAGGGAAATGTTCAGGAGCCAAGAGGATCCTCTGATGAAGCCTTACAGATGCAGAGTGTGTCTGTATGTGGGATATGTGAACAGAGAACCCTTCCAGAAGAGACAAATGCAGCTCATATGTATGATTCATATGGAAATTCTTGCCACGGAAGGTCACGGTGTTACTGGTGAGGTGAAGGGCAAATTGCTATGAGGAACATCACCAGCTCTGGGAGAAGACAACCCACTCCTGGCACAGCTGCTCCTCTCCAACCCTGGGATGGGTTAAGGGGTGCCAAAGAGGAGCAGATATCCCTCTCAGTTCAGGCAGCTTTCATCCATACACAACAACTGATTCCAGCTGTGTCACAGAAGAGGAATTTGTCACTAAGTGACTGTTAGAATGCAATCTTTTTGAAAGCCCTGGTTTTGTCTACCACAGTAAGACATCCCTTCTTTCCCTCCCCAGTTTCTAAAATTCTTAGATTTAAATTTTGTAATGCATTTATCACAAGACTGATGGTTACTATTAGTAAGCTATTAGTAGCAAGAATATTTTCACCCAGCATAGAAATATCTCCATTTTTTGTGCTGGAGTAAGAGATAAATTTTGAGGAAAGCAACTGATAAACTACTTGACAAATTTGTCACCTTCTTTGGAGGAATCAAGATGAAAGGCTTTATATAAATGTTGTATGATTTTTTACATATACACATAAACCAGTTCTACTGGACTGTTGATAAAAGCTACAAAGGAAGTTAAGAAAAGGCAAGCTGCTAGACAAATCATTTCAATCTCTGCCTTTCAAACAATATAAAGCTGTATAACTTGCAGGAGCAACACCTCATCTGTTTCTTTTCCAGGCTGCCTATCAGGAATCAAGCAGTAAGTAAACATTTGAAAAGTGTTCCTCTGAGAGCAAGGGTTTAGATTTGAGTCACAGGATCCATTGAAAAGAAAAATTGCTTCTGTGCATTGGGATGGTGCCTTCCCTTCTGAAAACTTTATAAAGAGAATAAATGGAGATAATCTTTTTACAAGGTATAGCCCATATGGAAATTCATTATGTTTCCTTTGAAAAAAAGTCAAGATAGTTCAAAAAGTGAGAATGAGGATCACTGTTAAAAAAAAACCAAAATAATTATTCAGATTTTCTAACAACTATAGCCAGCAAAAGCATGATTAAATCTTTATCATGGTCTAAAGTGAAGTTGCTGGTGATGAGGACATGAGATAAACAAAAGAGCGAAAGGCATACTAAAGCCCTAAATCACTAAGAGTATTTAATGAAGAAGTGGGGGTACGTATACACCCCGATATTATTGATTAAATATTTTAATGATCCATTCTTCCCCTAATACAAAGCACTCACTAGAGTATCTTCAGCACTGCAGCTCCCTGAAGACTGCCTTACTGCCTGTTAGCCACACTCAGTCACTGCTGCAGAGGCTCAGCTGAAAGGAATCATTGTTCCGCCTCGACAAAAGCAAACCAACCTCCAGAGGAGGTAAGTGATTTGAAAAGGATTTTCAGCAAGCCAGTGGCACAGCTGGGGGAAAGGAGGAACCCCAACTTACGGCCTGGTGGCTCTCAAAGAAGAGAATGCCACAGAGGTAGACACTGTCCTCACTGCTGCCTACTCCACAGGCAGCCATGACTGTTAATTTAACGTGTACCTACACATGGATGGTCACAGAGGCACATTTAGGTCTAAATTCTACTCAACAGGTGTGCATCTAAATAAACTCTTTCCTTTGGTGGATTTGTACTGGAGACAAAAACTTGATCAGAAAGTCCTGAATTAAACCTAGAGCAACTTGGTAATAGTTTTCTGTTGCAGTTGGCATTTATGCCGTATCTGTCTGATCACACAGGGTAATCGTGGCAGGCACCCAAGGTCAGAGCGTAATCCCACACCATATGTACACAGTGATGCCCAGACAAAGCAATATCATTCACAGAGACAAACAGAGAGCCCTGAGTGCTTGCTAATTTAAGTGATTGGATGAGTCAAAGTCTCAGAGGAAGCTTTCGTTTTCTGGTTTGTTTTTTTTCCTTCAGGTTTTCAAAGTTTTAAGGACAGGGGACCTGTTCAGCATATTGTCGTAATTCTCCTTAGCACTGAAAATATAAATACAAATATGAAAAGAGTTCAAGGGAAGATGCAAACATCTTGACAGGCCTGGGCAGCGGGCTCATGCAAACTGCATGAAGTTCAATAAAGGCAAGTGCAAGGTTGTGCACCTGAGTCGAGGCAATCCCATGCGTCAATACAGATTGGGAGGAGAAAGGATTGAGGACAGCCCTGGGGAGAAGGACTCAGAGGCAGTGACGGACCAGAAGTTTAACAGGAGCTGTCAATGTGTGCTTGCAGCCCAGAAAGCCAGCTGTGTCCTGTGCTGCATCTAAAGAAGCACTGACAATCGGTCAAAGGAAGTGATTCTCGCTCTCTACTCTGCACTTGTGAGACCCCACCTGGAGTCTGTGTCCAGTTCTGGAGTCCTCAACATAAGAAGGACACAGAGCTCCTGGAACATGTCTAAAGGGCCTTCAAGAAAACTGAGGTTTACATGGGTGTGTAGCAAGAAGATATGGGTTACAAATTTGAAGAGGGGAGATTTAGGTTGGACATAGGAAGAAATGCTTTCCTGTGAGAGTGGTGAGATGCTGGAACAGGCTGCCCGAGGAAATTGTGGCTGTCCCATTCCTGGAAGTGTTTAAGGCCAGGTTGGATGGGGCCCTGAGTAACCTAATGTAGTGAAGATGTCCCTGCCTAAGCAGGGCAGTTGAAACTAGATGATCTTTAAGGTTCTTTCCAACTCTTGCCATTCTCTGTTTCTGTATTTTTTCAAAGCAAATGCCTATTGCTCCTCCAAAGAGCCCAGCTGCTGTGAACCATCCTAGAAAATGAAGATCAGAGAAGTAAAACCCACCGAGCAAAGTTCACTCTTTGAATTTTTTCTTAGCCTAACCAAGCAGCAGCTTCTGCCCAGGAAATTTCTTCCCAAGAAATCTTGATTTGTCAGCACTGACACTTCCAGTATTTTGATTTTGCCAGGTTTATCAATGAGGGGACCAAGCCTATCTTGTTGATCTCTACTGGTTCCCTGCACAGCTCCTCACCAGTTCCAACTGCAGGATGCTGAAGAATTGGCTAACACTTACAGCTTAAGGCCAGCAACCTCAGGCAAATCAAAGTACTAAAAGTCTTTGGGTAAGATCAAACTCACAAGTCTTCTAGGATCCTTTATAAGCAGCCAAATAGCTCTTGGTAAACTGATGTTCCTCTGCCTCTAGACTGCTCACAGTACAGGACAGACTTGCTTGAGTAAGCCAGCAAAGCATAAGGAGCACACAGATACTCACTTTCCTCTAGGGACAGCAGCACTCAGTCTCTCTCTGGCAAGAAGCACTTCCAGCTCCTTCCAGCAGCAGAGTTGGCCATATGGTCCTGCCCTCCCCTTTCAGATGACCGAATCTACGCTCAGCATATCAACCAGAGAATGAATCTGGAGTATCTGGGACTTGCTGAACACCTTACTGCAGACTATTATCTGCAGATATCACTACCTGATCAGTTCCTGTACGCTCCTTCACACCTCTCTTTTTTCAGAGGACTGCTGCTTGCAGCCTTCTCCCATGCAGGCTTCCCATGGGGACACAGATATCTTTGGGTACATCCATCAGTTCTGGCATGGGGTTCTCCATGGTTGCAGCTGAATCTGCTCCACCATTAACCTCCATGGGCTGCAGAGAGACAGTCTGCCTCACTATGGTCTTACCACAGGCTGTAAGGGAAGCTACTGTAGCCCCAGGAGCACCTCATACTCTCCATCTTCACTGACCTTGGTGTCTGACATTGATTCTCTCACACATTGTCACTCCTTTCTCTAGCTCAACCTATCCCAGTTGGGGGTCCACCTTGAAGCCAGATAGTGTTGGCTCCGCCAGACACAAGGAAAGCTTCTAGCAGCTTCTCACAGAAGCCAGCCCTGTAGCCCCTCCCCCCCACACTACCAAAACCTTGTCATGCAAACCCAATACAAAGACATCAACAACATTGTTTTGGATTTGAAAAGTTATAACTAAGACCTGAATGGGACCTACCTCTTCAGTTACACCATATTTCCCCCACCCACTAAACAGCATCTGCAAAAGTTGCAGCAGTTCACTGCAGCGCAGCAGGCACACATTTCTTGTATGCAAATGACTAAAGAAACCTTCACACCTCACACAGTCTGAAATATAAGGCCTTCATTCCCAACAAGTCAGTGGACAAATACACATCGAGTCCAATGACAGCAGAGTTAAGAGAGCTTCAAGCCATTGGAAAACCCTGCATCTGTCATTCTTTGCCTTGTCCAAAATTACAAATAGACTGTGGTAGCCTCAGAAACAGAGGCCAAGTCTTCCAGCTCCCAGTTTTGTACTTTTCTACTTGACACATCCTCTCATCACTGGAGCAGGGGAAACAGAATGATCAGAGACCAAAATCCCTCCTGCTGAGAAATTTGAAAATATCATGTTTCAACAAAACAGAGGCATGTGTCGTTCCATCAGTAACTCACCATCCAAGATGCCAAGTCAAGAAAAATGTCCTGGCAGCAGCTGAAGGTCAGAGTTCTAGAAGGTAAACCTCTCAAGAATTAGTGATGTTAACGCTCCCTCTCAAAGGCAGTCCCAATGCAGTCTTCTCTGAACTCCTTGGATTCTGTGAACTTCCTTCTCTGGCATGCCTCTTAGGCCTTCTTCCTCCTAATTTTCACATAAGCTTGTTTGTGGATGATTTATCTAACAGAAAGAAGAAAGAAAAAAATTATTGTTCTCCTTCATTAAAGAAGTGTGTCTGCATTTGGCTAATAGACTAATGCTGTTATACATCCTCTTTGAGGATGGCTCTCTCTAATTTTGTCATGTTCTTCCCCTTTCCTGAGTTATGGGACTACAGTCTATGAAAAACTGCCCAAGAGCCTCCCCTTCCTCCTTCTCACAACAGTTTTTGAAACAATTTAAATGATCCCATGTCTGTCTGATATAGTCATCATCTGCAAAGGACCTACTTTTCATCCATCACTTACCAGACACAGAATCCCTATTCAGTGTAAACGTGACTCAGTTTAATTTTTCCAAAGACCATTTGTTTGCTTTCTGGTAGAGACTAATGAGTAAATATTACTTAGTAGGATAAATTTTCATGAGGCCCAACTAAAATGAGGGCTCCAGATCACTAAATGCAGTATAAACATGTGGTAAAAGGTCCCCAAGACTAGAGAAGCATCCTATGAGGCAGCCAGGAAGGAACTGAAGTCAATTTTCTGAGTCCCACTGCAGAGTCTTAAACATAATCTGTCATAAAATGCTTATTTTCTCAGGTTCTGCCTAGCCAGCAAATATCTAAAGCTAGAAGTTACCCATCCCCAGTATCTCTCAGTTACAACTTTAATTGCATTTGGTTTCTTAAGCTGTTGTGTCTCTCATAAATTTTTGCTGAAAATACACCTCCCACCATGGCACAGTTTCCATTCTAATCACACTGTGCTGTTCTCTCCACATGTTTGGTACTGCATTTAAAAATCAAAGTGCCAATTCCTCTGTGAACTACTCAGTTGCAGTACTTCCATATGCCTCTCAAACGCAGGGAGAAGCCAAACGTTGACTCTAAATAAGTAGATACATAAAAACATGAGTGTTTCTTTGGCTAGAGGAAAAGAGATATGACTTGTAAAGTCTTAATTCTTTGTGGCTACATTACAAAGCAAGCAATTATAAATCCCCTCAGATTGTTTAAAACAGTACAAGTAAACTTAACAAAATGGGATATGCATGCCAACATCATAAATGCTTTCCAAACAGGCACAGTCACAGCACGGCTCTAGGTCAACTCTGTCCAGTGGTAATTACAAGTGTTAAAAGAATGTATGAAGACTAGACTCATCTTTCTCACCTATAAAGTAAATAAAGTTCAAACAAAACCCAAGAAAGAGTGAATGAAACTTCAGAGAAGAAATGAAGTCCCCAAGCCTGCCCTACACACTGAGCTAGTGACTCCTCTGTTAGTGAGCTGAAGAGGAATGGCGTAAAGAATGGAGAATCTGCCAGATACTGACAAGCTGAGATAAAATGAAGAGAAACAGTTATAAAGAAAGACTTGTTTTCCCTTGGTGATGAACAACTCTGTTCAACTACAGACCCAGAGCAGAGATAGGAGCTAGACTGTAGTATCTAACCAAAAAAAACGCTTCTGACACATACTTAAAGAAGGGAAGATAATGAAAATAAGTCCTCAGCTTAAGAACACAGGAAAGAGCTTTTTCATCCCACAAAGCTTCTCCCATTTTACATGCGGACAAAACTGAAACCTTCTAGGGAAATACCAAATACCACCTGGCACTTGCCTAATTTGCCCACCAGGTTCCTTCCTGGTGTGCCTAACCTCCACGGTGCCTAACTTAGCCAGATCCTCTAAGAGTTGTTTTTCACATCTTAGCCAAAAGTCCAAGCCACAAAATTACTGGCAGTTCAGAGAATGTATATATCTGCATCCTAAACAGTGCTTTGCAACCACCAGCACATTCCCAATCAACTCTGCTTTCTGATAACTTGACACCAGTCTGCCTATGTCACATAAAATATCCCAACAAATTCTAAAACATCCATGCTTTCTTTTACTTTTTACCTGCACAGATCATAACAAGAAGGCAGATTTTTCTGCAGCCCCATACTTCCTTGCTTGTGCAAACACACACATGCTTGGGGATGTAATAGGAGCATCTAGGAACCTTTATTCAGAGAAGTGAGGGAACCAACAGATCAGTTTTTATGACCTCCTGCTGACAGCTCAACTTCCCCAGCTGAGCCCAGCAAGCGCTGTGTATCAGTTGGTGAACACTGGCAATGTACTGTGTAGGTCCAAAAATTATTCCCAGAAACACCTGGGAAGCACTGTCTTTCCTAGGGTCCTGGAACAGCACTACTGGTATAAATATTATTATTCAGCATCTTCAACAACAAATAGGAGGGGCAGATTCAATCTATGATTGCTGTTCTCTGACCTCAGACAAAAAGTTATTTAAGAAAAATATCTCACACCTACTCTTGTTAATTTGCATCTACTTTCTTCTGCCTTTATGGCTTCTTTCTTTGACACCTACTGCCAATGACTGCTGCCATTGCTTTCACTGAATATGACAGTTTATTACTAATTTTCTGCTCATCTGCAAATAGTAGCAAACATCTGAGAGCAACCGGGATGACAAGCCCTCCGAGCACCTTATGAACTTATGACTTGAATAGAAATTTTCAAGGCCAGACTTCAAAACTCACAACTAGAATGAGGAGCTAGCAGCTAAGGCAGCCTGTGCATTGCACAAGGGATGCTGGAGAAACACGAAACAAAAAATTTTGAATCAATTGCAAAAAATGGATTCACTTCTACTGTAGAGGAAACAGTGCCCACATCACTACAGATGGTTGCACCTGCAAAGGTTCATCTGTTTACACTGGAGAAAAAAAACCTTGACCAGAAACTACATTTCCATCTGAAACTTTCTGGTATCTGGAAACTGATAGATTTCAGTTTTTCCAAAGAAAATCTCCAAGCTTAGAGGCAGGTTTCTATAAAAGCAATTTTTCTACAGGAATAAATTAATTTTCCAGCCAGCTGTGCAACATATACATCCACAGTAGCAGGTAACAGCCAATGCCAGTGTATAGGCTGACCTATTTTCCTTGCAAAAAGCAGTGTTGCTTTGTTTCTCCTTGTGACACCACCCATTTTTATCTCAGATAATTATGGAGTAAAATCTACTGTCTTCTCTAGTACCATGGCTGCTGGCAGAGACCAATGTCTTAATATTTTGCTTCCATTTCAGTGTACAGTTCAATCCCTCGCAAGCTCAGCCCACCAGATTATTCCATTAGCTTCCCAAATTACATGAGATCACAGTTTTTCAGTCAATTCTTGATCACTGTCAAGGTCTTGGAAAAGTTGCATTAATTTTTGAGCAGGTCAAGTCTCTGTGAGAATTCCATTACTTAAACACAGTAATCATCAGCTGTGTCGGACAATATAAGCCATTTCCATGTACTAAATGGCTTTTCATTTCATTTTCAGATGTTGCAAAGCCACCAGTTGCTGATCATTAGCTGTTAACTGGGATCCCTGTGAAACTTCATTAATTAGGTACCTCATGCCTGCCAATATGTTTAAAATAAAGGAAGAAGTATTAATTGTATATCTCTGCCACAAAGACAGAAACATTTTTGTTAATCACTGACTTAGATATTGGTTCTATCACTAATTCCAGCTAAGTTTACAGTGGATACACTTGGTCTACTTTTACTCACACATGAGGTTCTGGCAATATGCATTCGTAGCCTGTTTTTATAAAGCCTTCTTGGTAGCACAGATACGAGGCTATTTTCAGACACACTCCTAAAATCTGCTGCAGCAGGCAGGAGGCTAAGAGCCCACTTGGAGCAGCAAGACCTGTAGGTGGTTGATTCAGATCAACTGTTGCATTGCTGACAGCCATTGGGTCAGCTCTATTTCAAGTTAACAGTGGAAATGGAACACAAGGGTAGGATTTTGAGAAGGTACCTCTGGGGTGGAAGTTTCTCTGCAATAGAGTGAAGACCGCGGCGTCCAAGTTCCACACAATTGTAGGAAAAATCACCATCACCTTTTCTATAACCTGATTCTGCCCAGAAACAATCACTGTGTGGCTGTAAGTCTGCATGTGGTCTATAAATCTCAGCTTGTTCAACCACAGCATGTTCAACTTTTTGTCTTATATTGTGAGGGCATAAAATATCTAATTTCTTCCTTCAATGTTACAGATGAAAGGATTCCTAACATATACCGATGCTACTGCAGTACTGTTATTCAAATATGGATTATTAATGCAATTAATAGTCATGGTAGACAAAGCTGTCAAAATATCACTGAGCTCCCTAGTTGAACCCACTCTATCAGGCAGGAAACATTCAACTCCACACTTGCAGAATTCAGAAACCACTATATTTCTGCTTAGCTTGTCATATCTACCTCATTAAGCAAATTATTTCCCTTTCTGCCTGCCCTTAACCAACTAAAAATTTAGCTTCATTTCCAATTTGAATTTGCCCTTTTTAAACTGAATTCATTGTTCTTTGTGTTTATACTTGTTTTACATGTCATTTCCTTTTCCTGCTATTAAATGACCCTTAGGATGATCATCCTGCTATTAAATATTTCTTTAGGTGATATTGGCTAAATTCATTCTCACTGTCTTATCTTCTTCAATGTTGTGGTCTTCCTTGAAGACTCGTTTGTGGAGTTAAGAGAATTATTTTGGTGTCTGATACTATAGGTCTGATCGTAAGGAACAGCATAACGACACATTTGTAAATCCTCATTTCCTGACAAAGCCGTTTTTCAGCTTTCAGGCCTTATGAGTGATTTTGCTCTTCTCAAACATACCACCCAAATATCAGAGGTGTTTTGTTATCTTCCATCAACAAATCCTTCTTTCCTCCACTCTTCATTTTACATCACTCAGAGCACACCTGCTGAAGGCTCTCCCCTTGTGGCACCACAAACATCTATATATGGAATTAAAAATCCACAGGGGCTCAGTGATGCCCCAAGCCTCTTCAGAGAATTGGTTGCCAGGTTCACAGGGATGCAAGAGTGTCTGGATCATGTTGCCAAAAAGGGATGAAGTTAAGAACTCATGTTTTCCTGAATCTCAAACTTTGGTATACAGGATTTATGGTGGAGTCAGAAACTCTGCAACGCCAGTAGGTTTAATGCAGTTGTGCATTTCAATTGAATTACTACTCCTTTCACCGGTATCCACTTTTAACCCTTTTTTCATGTGTGTGCTACTTTCTCACTGTTCAAGTGCAATGCAACACAGTCATTTCCTCAGCTGGAATCTTTTCCTGTGTATCTTTCTCTGGATATGGACCAAACCCCACCTTTTGTTACAGAAAACCACCAGGTAATGATCCATTTTTCAATGCTTTTGTGTGAATAAATGCAGTAAGTGCTGAGGAGAGCAGATTTTGAAGTGAATCAAGGAAGCAAATGAGTGTGGGAACCAGGGCCCAAAATCCATTTCAGAAAGACATTTCTGAGCTACCTTAAGAGGATTGCCCTGCCATATTTCAAAACAGCATCATGGACAGAAGTAATAAAACTCGTCTGATGGGTTTAAGCACAGGCAGCCCTCACAGCCACTCTCTGCACTTGTTCACGTGCATTCACACACACATGAGTGCTGCTTCACCTGTAGGATCAAACCTCTTAAAATTTCTTCCCTGATTAATTTGCAACTAGCTTCTAACATAACCAGAAACTCACCTACAACACTGTATTACAATGCCCTGAATCAGCCCTCCAAAAGTGCTCATTTCTAAGAGTTTCTTTAGAAACAGCTTTATATTTGGGTAAAAATATAATGTGAACATCTAAACTATTATCTTAACTATTTACAGGCACTTATTTATGATTTTGTCCTCATTTGCTCTCAGAGAGCAAAACACTTGGAAACAATTCTTTCAAAGGGGCTGTGGCAGCATGGTGAAAATCTCTCTGCTCTTAATTAGTCAAAGGCTCTCAAACTTGTGGAGATACAAACATCCAGAAGTAGAAATCTATTGAATGTAAGAAATGTGCTTTAGATAAATAACAGGGAATAAAGCACAAGATAGCCCTGTGTTACTTGGTCTGACAAAGTTTTGCGTGCCCTGGATCATCAGCAAAGCTTTTAGTATTCCTCTTTTGATGAAACTTTACCATGGAATGTCCCCTGTGTCATGATCTGGGATTCATAAAAACTGTGCAAGAGCCTATATATTTCTATGATTATATTTTCTAGAGCAAATTTTATCAGGCCATTTATAAGTCACTCATCAGAAAGCAGGAAAATGATTTCCATCTCTGCGCTAAAAGGCAAAAAAAGCCTCAAAATAAACAAAAAGCAAAAAGCACCAACTCCATTTCAGTCATTGTACACAATTGTGTACACAGTTGTGTGACACCAGCACTGACTTTCATGATGCCATATGTCCTGCTGAATGGTGTTTCACTCAGCTCATGTGGTCTTATTGGAAGGTTAATGAAGAGACTTGGTCTGTGGCTAATAAAGGCTGAGTCCCTTATAAAGGAGATACATTTCAACTTGCAGAGAGAAAGGGAGGTGAAAAAACCAGATAGGCAGGAGCAGTCTCTGCTGAGGGCACGGTTGCTATGCCAGAATTTGCAAAGCAGGGACTAGGGACCTTTTATGATGTTTCACTATGACAGCACATGGAGCAAGCAGAGACAGGAATTGCTCCAAAAGTCCCCTGCAAAGTTTCTTCCCCAAAGCAACACAGCAACCCCAGAGCTTGTTTCTCAGTTTGAGGATAACAGAAACCAATGTTCCAGCTCTCATCTGCTTCTATATTTGACACTACTTTTCACTTCGATGGACTGGGTTACAACTAAAATGAAGACGGCTGCCAGCCAGTGGGGCTTCTTTATCTCCAGGACGCAAAAAGAAAGGAAGGTGTCAGACACAAACCACCTCTCAAGTGCATATGTGGAAGTGTGAGCCCTACCACTTTGGAGAGATGGGGCTGGGCCACCCCCAGGCACTAAAAAGCCTCCATAGAAAAATCTTCACCTACTTTTTCTACCACGGTTGTGAAAGCAGGAAGCAAAGTTTGTTTTTACGGGAGCTAACTATCCTTTCATATATGCACCCTATTCTGCAAAGCCTGAGCCTGGCCACATTCTTCTGCCTCTCAGGAAAGCATTTCCAGCACCACCTGTCCCAAGACCCTCCCTCACAATGTTCAACACACACACATTCAAATCTCAAGGAGGTAAACAAGTGATAAGACTTCAGGATTAGGTCTACTGACCTCAGAAGGAATTTTGCTCAAACAAGAATTAAGCCTGGAAGGATTTTGTCCTGACTGAGAGGCTTCTAAAGGTTTCCCATGTAAGAGCTTCAGGAAAATGACTTGGGGAATTTACATCCCGCTTTGCTCCCTCAGTCACTTTGGTGGCTTATTCAGGAGGGCATCAGAGCTGGCACTCAGACAAGCCATCAACTCACAGCCTAACGAATTATTGATTCTGTCCTCACTTCATAGCAGATAATAACAAACTCTAAAATGCACTGTATCCTTCAGTGTCTCCCTCTGGAAAAATTCACATTTGTAATGTTGGCAGTGAGGGGACATTTCCATCTCTCAGGCCATGATGGGTAGATGGAGCACTTTGCTTTACGTATTTTGTTCTTCTGCCTTCACCCAAGTATTGGTGACTAGGGGAAGTTTTTGCACAGAATTTTACTTTCAAATCCACATTCAGATGCAGCAAGATGTACATGCAGACATTCAAGTGTATATATAGAATTGATTGAGAATTTGGAATGCAAAAGGTATCCTAAGGAAAATGGGGTTAAGAGCTTGTTTTCCGCAGTATTACATTATGGAGAGGCAAACACAGTTTTCCATGTGTCATGCATTTAATGAGCTCCAGTTTGCAGGACACAGAAAGATCTTGACATTGGCTTGAAGAAAGAGCGTTCAAAAATATCTGGATACACTGAGGCCCTTCATCTTTAACAGCACATCACCACATTGAGAATCCATTTTGCAAAACTCCTGTTATTTTTCTGCAACTCATTGCAATGTGTCCCAAGCTTTTTCGTTTTCCCCCTGCCTTCTCCATGGCCCAATCTGTAGGGATATACATTATCCCTTGACACACTGCTCTGAAGGGACTGAGCTTTCTGCTGCTGATTGTATCCCAGCTCTGCAGTTTCTAAAAGATGAAACCCGCATGCAGCATCCAAAAAGTGCTGGGGGACTCATCGCTAGACTCATGGGCAGAACAGAGCATCATGAATAGTAGCATCATCTCTTACCTCTCTGCTTATAGTCCTTCCTTATAGCAGCTCTTCCTTGTGCCAAGAGCTATAAATGAAAGCATTGGAAGGAGTCCATCATGGACCGCCTTGCTGAGATGCGTGGGACAGACCCAGGAGCTGAACCAGCTCAGTCTTTTGTTAGAAACTCCTACACAGTGCTTCCCACTGCCTTGAACAATCTCATATCTGGGCTTCAGGGGCTCCGTTGGGTGAATTCTGCTTGCTCCCAGGTTAGAATAAGGATAAATCCAGCAGCCATCTGTGCCCCTGGAATTAATATGGTTTTCATGCAAATTGTTACTACACTTGCTGCACCAATTCTAAACATTCATTCAGATGACACACCTAAACAGCTCTGAAAATTATGTTATTATCAGGATGATCTACAATTTGACATCTCCCTAAACATGACAGTGCTATAGTCATTGTTAATGGTATTGTGTTACACTCTTACACCATTTCCAAGTGTAGTTTCTGCAAATGCTAATTTTATTGGAAACATTAATCAGTAAAAAAAAATTACTTTTTGCTTCATCCCCTTCTTTTCTGATTGATATAAAGAGATTTCAAACGTGTAAGAAATACTCTGTACCACCAATACTTTTCTTTCTCACTGTGTATTGCAGTGTGTCCCATTTCCAAGAATCTGCTTTGCTTTAGATAACGTTGCCAAGTTACTACAAAAAAAACCCAACCACCTTGGTGATGGCCGTTTGCATCCCAGGGTTGTAATAATGTATCCTGGTGACACCGAAACAAG
Source organism: Upupa epops (assembly GCA_013397515.1). NCBI lineage: Eukaryota > Metazoa > Chordata > Aves > Bucerotiformes > Upupidae > Upupa > Upupa epops. Next base: position 22,227 of record VZRI01010772.1, on the reverse strand, counting down.
GAGATGTAAACAATAAAGAGACAGAAGGACATTGAGCCAAGTGGCTAAGTGTAGAAAACTGCAATTGCAAAGCTACGTGGTGTTTAGGCCATTGGATATATTACAGATATAGGGACTAGGTGCTGATTTTAGCATTTCTCAGATGAATTTGCCAGCAGAGTTTATATGGAGTATCCTTGCAGCACAGAGACCTCTAACCAATGCAGTTTCCTATGCACCAAAGGGGCTGAAATAATCACTCCTAGCCCCAAGGCAGAGAAAGAGGAAAATATTTGTTTTCAATATTTAAATTGAGGAATTGTACAGGATAACTCGTCATTAATGCAAACATATATAATAACAGGCAGAGGACAGCACTGAGACAGGCCTCTGGCTGAATGTTTTGCAGCCTTCACATACACTGGATACAAATCAAATATGAGACAACTTCAGCTGCAGCAACATTTTAGGTGATGGACTGATAGTGAGACAAGGTAGACGATGTGTATCTCTTACTGGATTAATACATAAGCTGTTACACATGAACCTTCAGGGCAAAAAGAGTCTTCTGGGGGCTGGCAACAAAGAACATTTCTGGCCCAGAAATGTCTCGCTGTTTCAAGCCAACACAAAGCTTTCACCTCTGTCCATTTTATCTCAAGCAGCTGCAAATATTTTTTTGCAGCCTGTTTGTGACAACTTGCACAAACCTGGCAGTCCCCACAGAGCCGTCCTCACCACTCAAGTGCTGTTTTATTTTTGCACTGTCTCCATCCATCCACAGTATTTATAGCTCCCAGTCACCGGGACATTCACAGTTCTATCATGGTGACTTGGCAAGTTTTATATGAAGCACCATGGCGAAAGGAGCTGTTCTCTGTGAAAGCACACAGAGACTTACAGCTGTTGCTAGTACCTGTGTATACCTGAAACTGATCATTGCAAACCCTCTGGAATTACTGTGCAATTTAGGGAAGGGAAAACGCTGTTGTCAAGGGCTTACTCAGAGAGAGGCAAATGGGCCAGGAGTGACTTCCATGTCCTTTTTTTTGACAATGTTTCCATACAAACGTAGTGGCTATTTAGCAGTGATGTGGAGAAGGAGTTCCCAAAATAAAAGCCCAAAAGAGTGTTGACTGAGATAAAAAGCTGGGCTCTTAAATTATGAACTGCAATAACTCAAACCCTGTCTGGACAATCACAGAACCCAGGCAGAAAAACAACTTTACTATTATTTATAGAGTATCGAGAAACATGTGAAACAAGGAGAATTTAAGTGATCTGGCCACCAGGAACAGAATCTTCACTGTGATCTCCTGTGTTTGCAAAACACCTTCTACATCAGACTGTGGGCTGGATTCTTCAGGTTTCTAGGAAGTACATGAATACCAAACAAGGGCTTTCAGCAGCACCAAGACTGAAGTGGTTAGAAAATTCTTGGAGCCAAACCAATTTGGAAATCATATCAGTCTGCTGAAATTGTTTCTGAAAGGAATAAAAAAGGAAGAAAACTGGAAAAACTCTGAAAATGGGAAAGTCAGATCTGGAAATCTTTGAGAAGCAGAAAGTGTTCTGAAATAAGGTGTTGCTTCAGCATGTTCTCCATTACGCATGTGAAGACAGACATTTCTTAAAACGGAGCTTTTCTGTGAACCTCAACACAAGTGTTTTGGTGGTGTTCCTACTCAGAATAAACGAAAACACTAAAATCCTACATAAAAGATAGCTTTTGTCCATCCCAAAACTTATGCCTGAAACTCCATTCCTTCTGCAGAGACAACATACTTGAGCACTTCACAAATGACCCCTGTACTATGACTTTTGGTACTGTTATCTGAATATAACTGCCTCTAAATATTCTTTTAAATGAAAACTCAGTTGGTTAGCAAGAAATGAAGACAGGTTGCCCTAAAGTGCACACCAAACTGCATTTCCAGAAAGGCCAGTTAGTAGCAAAAGGCTATTAATAATCTGAGCACAAGGCTCCCAAAAAAAAAAAGGGAAAAATAATAAAGGCAGTGTCCCTATGATAACGACAATGATAGAGCATCGCTTTAGTGTAGCTGGGCTGTGACAGGTGATAACATCCTTTCTCAGAGAAACCTTTAGGTTTATGACAAATCAGGGGTGATGCTCAACAGCTATTTAATGAGCTTCGCAACAGCTGCTGAGGTCTGCATGCCACTGCNAAATATTCTTTTAAATGAAAACTCAGTTGGTTAGCAAGAAATGAAGACAGGTTGCCCTAAAGTGCACACCAAACTGCATTTCCAGACAGGCCAGTTAGTAGCACAAGGCTATGAATAATCTGAGCACAAGGCTCCCAAAAAAAAAAAGGGAAAAATAATAAAGGCAGTGTCCCTATGATAACGACAATGATAGAGCATCGCTTTAGTGTAGCTGGGCTGTGACAGGTGATAACATCCTTTCTCAGAGAAACCTTTAGGTTTATGACAAATCAGGGGTGATGCTCAACAGCTATTTAATGAGCTTCGCAACAGCTGCTGAGGTCTGCATGCCACTGCAACACAGCTGGAAATGCACAGTGCCACAGCATTAACTGGGTAATAACTCAGAGCTTGCCAAGAACTGAGTATCACTAACTTTTTCTGATGAGTTATTTGTGTCCATAATCAGCTGTGAAACTCTTTAGGAAAGATGTTCTCTGAAAAGGAGGATTTATCTGGAAAGCAACTCAATGTCATTAATAAAGTTGTTTGGCCTCAAAGTCTCAACAAATCAGACTCAAACCCATGGTGTGGTCTTAAGGCAGTTAAATGTTTCCTCAGTGACAGAAAATTAAGAATTACTTTTTTAAAAGAGAGTAAAAATGGAAAATAAATGAATCAATGAACCTCTGCCTATTGTAAAGGATGATGGGGNAGCAGAAGAACCACCACACACCCATCACAGTGTGATCAGGGATGCAAAATTATGCATTATTGGAGAGACATTTTTTACTTTTAAAAATATCCTAACAGTGAGTGCAATCACATCTTGATGATAAGACATCATCTGTTCTGAGTAAAGGCTGTAACCAGCTCTCCCAGAAAGCAGGACCCAGGTAACAGATTCTGGCCCAAGCAGTTCCAGTTCCTTCAGCCCTGCCAGAGAAGAGCTGTATCATTTCACTGCCAGAAACTTTAAGCATTAGGCTGTGTGCACCATCCTACAGGGGAGACAAGGGGCAGAACCACACTCCGTCATGAAGAAATGAGCCTAAATAAGATGAAATACTGTGTAGAGCATAGTGGGGGGGCTACACTCTGCTCCTCCATGCACAGGAACAGGTCAGACCAACCTAGATTTTCTATTTTGTTTTTGTCTGTATAGTGCCAGAAAGTCCCTGGCACAGCTCTCAGCCAAAAAGATCTCTGCTGTCATTGAATGATTACTCTGCCCAGTTATGGAAGCCTCTCTCAGCTGGTGGTAGAGCAGCATCGCAGTTGTCGTCATGATTTCTGGAACTAGCTCTGCAGCTGCTCTGTTCTTGGTGAGCTGGTGAATCACTGCTCACAAAGAGGCATCAAGGGAGAGCATGGCAGGGAGGTTATGGCAGGTGAAGGCCATGTGCAGAATGAAGGCAGGGGCACATTCCCGCCTTTGCTTAAGTTAATAACAGCTCAGCCCTTAGTCCAGACCTAGTCATTCACAGATTGCCACACTGGCCAGTCTTTTCCTGTCCCACACATGCCAAAGGCATCTGCCTTGAAGAATGCAAATTAAGTAAGAATTATTACCTTCTTCATCATACTAATGCCTACAGCATGAAAAGGTGGGGGGAAACCCCTGCAGAATCTTACTCTGATTTACATCAAATGCCATTTCTATTTGTCACTGGCTGCCTGAGGGGGAGAGAATCCACAAAATTAGTATGTTGGGGAGGGGGGTGTTCTTTGTCATCACCAAAGGAATAGAAATGCAAGAAAATAGCAGATGGGAGAGGATGAAAAGATAGAAAGAAAGGATTTCAGAAAAGTGAGTTTATAGCTGTTGTTTCTTGGGTGTTTCACATGTTCACAATGAGCAGACACATTGAGCAAGGACAGGAGGTTTTTGCAGCTGACAGCAAAGCCTGTGATTTTCTTCCAGAGGTTTCTTGATCTCTACAGCTGAGCCCCATGCATTGCTCTGTAACAAACTTTTAGGCACAATGATGACAAGACTTATCACCAGCACTGATCTTACCAACATTACAGAAAAAGGACTCATTTTAATGGATCTCAGCAGATTTGACATGCCTTCTCTTTTACTGAGGGTAGGGACAGAATCCACACAGACCACAAATAGGGCATACTGTAGAGTCCTGCATCAGTAGTTGTGTCAGTGAGCACCTTCAAAGAGCAGAAGACATACACACGTATCACCCAACAGGAGCCATCAAGCTGAGAAGAGCTCTATTACCTGCATTCTCTATGGGCAATGATATAATGCCTGCATAGAGCTCAAATTCCTTGCACTTTCCTCACGTGACACAACAGACACGCCACACTGAGCTCACATATCGAAGGTGGCAATCAAGCAGAACAAAACAACATCCAACCTAGTTGTATTGTCTCCTGACACAGTCACAGTGTAATCGGGCCTTTTATTCCCTTATGTATGATGACTGATCAGGAGAAACCATCATTTTCAACTCTCATTTTTATCCCAGGTCTTGCACTGGCTCATCATTTCTTTGAAACCAGTGTTGTTCCTGGTTCCTAAGGAGCCACACAGCCTGACTGTCTCTTCTTCCTCATAATTTGGGATTTCATGGTCTAGTTTTAAGCCAGACCAGAGAAAAGCAGAGGTTTCTGGGATAAGATCTTACAAACTTCACAAACACAAGCTTTGGACAGGACATAGATCTAGCAGCTCCAGGAAAAGCTGAAATGTGAACACATGCCTTATTAAACTAAACCACATAGGAAATAGCCTTATATACGAGACCTAACTACATTCACCACGGTTCACAAACCACCACAAGATACAAATCTGAAGGAAACCATGCTTAACTTATTCCAGTATTCATTTGGAGCTAAAGATGAGAGAGAAAACAAAAAATATAAACCATAAAAGTTTAGACTCCATTATCATAAAGCATGTAAGGCAAAACAAAAAGAACCTCTAGTCACTTCTTCAGTATTCCAGTTGTATAAGACAAATCAAACCTCTCCAGGCGTGATCTCAGTGGTCTGAAAACAAGCCTGGCAATATGACACTTGCTTCAACGTCTGCAGCTTAACTGTAATTAAAATGTGAGACATGAGAGTCCAGACCCAGATGCACACAGATCTGTCTAGGCTACAGAAAACAAAGCCAAAAAACCCAAATAATCCAATTTAATTGCAGAGAAACTCCCCTCCCCTAAGATAAGGTCTAAGGATCATTAAATTAATAATCATGAAAAACAATGATTTTTCCAAAAGCTATTTTACTTCCCATCATTAATTCAGTGTCTTTGAACTGGTGAAGAGATGTGAAAATGAACCTCCTGTGTCCTACATGTGCCACATCAAGATGGTGCTTTTGTAGAGCACTACACCACCCTCCATACCCTCACTAAGTCTGCCTCAGGGACAAATCCATCCCATACTGTTGGGATTCAGCCAGAACCACAATTGCAGACCACAGCAGTGATAATATTGGCATTTCTGAAACTGCATTAACTAGCATGGTTTAAGTATTTTAGGCTTCCTGAGAAGATCTATCATTCGGCTCCCATTTATGCTGTCACTGATGGAAGAGGCACCCATGGGGAATTACATCTCTGAAAATATCTTCACGAAGACAAGGCCATTGAGGCCTCCTCCTCATGGTGATTTACTTCACTGCGGCAATGAAAATTCTTGCCTGGAACCAAGTGCCTGACTGCAAACTTACCAGAGCTCCAGGGCTAGCAGAGTCAAAAGGTCACAGTATTTATTTGTTGCTCTTCTAAGATCACTTTCCCATGAACTTGATGGATTCTCTAATGCTTTCTATTCCACAGAAGACTGTGATTAATCTAAGTCTTGGTTCAGTTTGGAACCAGCAGTGTTTTCTTCTAAAAATTCTTTTTAAAATCACTCCTCAGATTCTGAACAGTTTTAAAAGTGAACAATTAGTTTTAATCTGAAATATATATAGGTCTTGTTTTCCTCATCCACTATAATGACTGCATAAAATAAATTACTTCTTTATGAAGAACATAAAGTTCTTCATGTAATACTTTGCCCAGCAAAGGAAGAATTCCATGCTCAAGATCTTCAGCCACTCTTTTTTGCCCTTGTCTGTGTTAAGACATGGAAGAATTCACTTCTGTTCTCAGGCCAGTTTCCCACCTTTTGTGCTGCTGCATTTAAAACTAGAATTCCATGTATGTTTTCTCAGCTAATAAAAGTGCTTCGCTTTGTCTCCGAAGTATGGAGTTATTTAATTTTTATGTAACACAATAGAACATGGTGATTTTATACAGTCTCTCATAGCTTTCTCTTCTTTATAGAGCCACAGTTCTTGAAGTCATGTAGTTACATGGAATTTTCATTATAGACACACACAGAGAAGCTTGTAGTGCTCAGGATAAGAAAGAGGAGGGTGCAACACTGAATACTATAGTTTCAAAAACCAGATGAGTCCTAGTTGATGATGTTGAGCGGTTTAAGGCATCACCATCTCCAGAAGTCTGTCTCAGCATTTGCCAGAGGTTACCACTGCTTGGAGCAATGGGCAGAGTAGCACATGTGTCTGCACTGAAACACAACAGCTCAAGTCATGACCATCATCTTCAGTGGTTGGAGCTAAAAGATGGGTTTTACACAGGACTTGGGGGTGCCATGGCCTATAATGCTGTCAAACAGGATAGACAAAGAGGGCAGAGTAGACAGCTGGGGCCGGGCCACATCTCTGGCCCCAGGTCATCAGACCTCATTATAGAGCCCAACATTTCAAGCAGTCTGGTCTGGAAGCAGTAATGTTAATGCTGCCATGAGATCCAGGTGGAGGATCCCTCCCCATCCAGCCATACCTACAATCCCAGTTCTCTTATATCCCCAGTAATGTCATCCCAGCCTTCCTACACCCCTCTTACATATTTCCTGACATCCCCATATCACAAACTCTGTCCCACAGCTCCAGGAATGCCCAACAGGAATTGAGAGCAGTGATGTAACATGTGTCCTGTTGATCTGCAGAAGGAGTAAGAGGATACGGAAGTTTGCTACACATAACCTATTCACAGTTTTCACTCACAACCTTTAGGGTTTACCCCCTCCAAACACAACACAATGGTTAGCCCAGAGATTGTTTTTCCACCCTGAACACTCATCAAAATTAATAAGACATGAGGTCTCATAAGATAAAATGGGCATGTTCCCAGTGGGAAAACAGCCGTCCCAGAAGTCCCAAGCCTGGCAGGAAACTCCAGCTTTCCAAGAGCCTGGAGTTATGTGGGACAAACTAAATGATGCTGCTCTCCAACTGTTTCCCAGAGAAATACAGCAAGGGCCATGGCAAGGCCAACAAAGACTAAAAATATCCCAGAGTGTAGCCCACACTCTACATACTGTTTCACTTAATGTGCCATAATTAAGGCTTTTTGTATACAGAGTGATGTAAGAAGTGTGACACCGCCACAGAACCTGGAACAGCCATGCCTAGGAGACACAAAGACAAAACAGAGTCTCAAGGGATAAGAGCAAATTGGGAGGAGGAGTACCTCGAAAGGAAAAGGTCTGCTTCAGAGCTGATGGGATGCTTAAGTAAAAATTCATCTGTTTGACTGGATCTCAGCAATTTGGTGAACGTAGCCAACTTCAACATTTAAATTTCTCTCTGAGTTATGCTTACAAATTGTACTTATTTGAGACTGAGAAGATTCTGTTTAAAGTGAGCTCTGATTTGAGACATTTTTCCCTTTGATAAGATGATGGCATCAAATTCCTAAGTGCTAAAAAGCAGACAAAAATCAAGAGCTGAGATGCTGCAGGATTTGACATTTTTAATGCAGCAGCAAGCCAGTTTGACACTCTTTCATGGATCTCAGCCTGCAGTTACATGATGCTCTTACACCATTGATAAAACTGAAAGGATGGCAATTATGTTTCAGGAGCCAAAAATACTGTTAAAAAACACTACCACAACTTGAAGTGCCTTTAAACAAACATCACTGAAACGTCTCCTGCTGGTCCTTGAATTCCCATCGGGTAGACACCATACCCTTGGCGTAACCCCTGGCTGCTGATCAATGAAACTTGGCAAAAGGGTAGCAAAGCCATGCCAAAAGCAGCACAAAATCCCAAGTTTCTCCAAATCCCTGAGGTGAAAATACATAAACAGCAAGCAAGCCCAGTCCTTCACCTAGACTTCACCTAGCCACACGGTTGAGGTAAGAGCGCTCAAATACTCTGTGCTTTTTCCTCTGTGCTCCTGACAATGGCTCTACATTCAAAGCAATCACAGCCATCTCCTGTGTACAATTACGGGCCTTTTACAGTCTCACCTCATCTAACTTCCCACTACAGACCACAGCTCTAGTCAGACACTATGTGCATTTGTAGTAACTTTTCATGCAGTTGCCTGGATCTCTGGCTCCTGCAAGCAACCTGCTGTCTGCAAAGTTCACAGCCATGAAAACACTGGATACAATTCTCACATAGGCTAAAACTGAGTTTTTTGGATCACCAGTGTTCACAGCACCTAATCATGCTACTGTTAGAATGAGTAACCCTTTATGTTCTGAAGATACTGGCTTGCACTGTGAGAGCCAAATATCCAGGCATGCTGGGTGAATACCCAGGTTTGCTGGCTGTTCATGCACTACTCAGGTCTTACACTTTGTTTTATTTAAGATTAAAAAGTAATAATCCACATGCCATGTGATCAGAAAATCCAAGCGCTGGAGGGCTCCGGAACCAAAGCAGCATCACGTACAGGGTCCCAACACCTCCCTGAAGCAAAGTTCAAAAGGCAATACAGAAAAAACCAGCAGCTTGCGACCACTGGTGCATAGGTAAGCAGGTCAGAGCAACACACTGCAGCAACTATGAGAAATACCCAGGGTGCTCTTAAACAAGCTAGCTCAGGCCCCAGGTTCTCCTAGAACGAGAAGGAATGCTTGATCTGTCACAGCACTGCAGTACATGACCTAGCCCAAACATACCCATACAGCAGGAAAGAGGAAACGGAACAGAACACACCACCTGCAGCTAAGGGCAGAACCCATCCTGGTTTGCTGCTGCACCATGGTGGTGTTTCCAGAGAGGCAAAGTCCAGGAAAATACATGGAGAGGGTTTTGCACAGAGCCTGACAAATGAGTCCCAAAATTTCCCACCCTGTGCAAAGCCTCTATGCTTCACACCACCACTGGGATGCAAGGGCAGATGGCTTGCTGGCTACGTTACAGCAACTAAGTTTTATGTTGTTCAGCCATTTGCAAACAGAAAGCCTTTTGAGCAGGAATCTTGAGTGAAAGCACTTGATTTATTTTTAGTCAACTAAAAGGGACATTTCACCAAATGTATCCTGTGCGTCACTTATCATCATAAGTATCAAGTACCATCATAAATGCTAGTTTCTTGCAAAGCCATGCCTCAGTCATACAGTTCTTCCTGCCTCAAAGTCTGTTACCTGGCCATGCCCAGTGGCCATTTCCATTGCATGTTGGTGGAGGGAAGGTGTGCACACACTGAGTAGCAGAAGACCTCTGTAGAAGACATTCCAAGAACATGCCTGGAGGCACCAGTGCAAGAGTCCCAGTCCCTGTATGCTTTTAATTTCCTCATGTGATGGTGGTTAAGTGACTGTGTGCCAGCTTTCTATCTGTGCAAGACCCCCATCTCTGAGGGCTTCTGTGGAGACTATCTGCTGGAAGGCTCTTAGGAGAAGAAAAATAAAATATTTCCCTTGTGGTTGCACAGTTGTCCTTGTAGAAGAGTCAACAGAATTGCAATCTGCAACACTGCACCCACCCAACAAAATGTATTTAAAAAGAGGAATTAAAGGTTTCTGAGAATGGTTTTTAGCCAGCACCTAGAACACTGCCACTGGGAGCTTATGTTCCACCTGTTCAGGTTCACAGGATGATTTAGAAAGACTGAAAACTCCATTTTCTTGTATAGAAGTATGGGACTGCGAAAGTGAAAAATCAAAACTGAGAAGATAAAATGCAGAAAGAAAATTTCAGACAGGGGCTATAAGAGAAACATGAAGTTTTAGTGTCAAGGGAGGACAGGGCAAGAGGGGAAATAATATTCCAGGTATGAAAAAACAAAGGAAGTCAGATGATAAGAAACGCTTATGGATCAGTGAGCAAGCAGCAGCTCCTCTGGGATGAGGTCTGAAAGAACTAATTCAGCAGTGGAGTAGGAAATGACGGAAGGGCTGGCGTGGCATTTACACACTGCTCAGAAAAGCTTTGGTGCAAATGCTAACGAAGTGTCCATTGTTAATTACTGCTGAGATAGCCCACCACTAGGCAAAAGTGCAGGACCACATTGCCTGAGCAGATGGGTTGTTGACCATCACATCACAAACAATGGATGGTGGAGATCAGAAAATTTAGGGGGTCACAGAGCAGGTGGTGAAAAAGGCTCTCAGGCTGGGTGATGGGGAGAGAAAGAGAAACATGTAAGCTGCTTGAAAGAGGCAACTCAAAGCCTCTTCTCCTCATGGAGAAGAGTTGTCTTTGCCATGGCAAGCTATCCTTGCCATGACAGCTCCATATACCACCAAAGCAGCAGGCGAAAAAGTAACAGTGCAGATCCATGTGTCAGGTCCAGCTCCAGTGACACCAATCCACAGTTTCTCAGCTGCCTCATGTTCAGCACAGGAAGCTGGACACCCCACACCCCACAACACTGATCATTCAGACAGTGGGATAACAATATATGGCACTGATGGAATAGCTGTAATTATCACAGTATTTGGTAAGTATGAACACAACCACTCTCTGTCACTAGGAGACAAATTAATATTTCTCCTCATTATACAGAAAGGAACTGAGGCACAGAAATGTTACATGGTTTCCTCTACGCAGCACAAGTGAACAGCAGAGCAAGGGAGATGATGGCTGACAGACAGCTGAATACCAGTTTCCTTTCACACTCCCTGTGTTACCTCCACTATTGTTTCTGCCAGACTGCAATGTACTGGTACTGGTGACATACAAAGTTGTGACTGGGCACTCATGTCACTGACAAGTCCATCTAGCATTATAAGAGCAAACTGTAGCTTCTGAGAGACAAATGCTTTTGACAAAATGCTGCACATTTCAGAGCCAATCTCTGGATGTGAGAAGCTAGGACAAGACATTCATAATGGACAGTTAATTGCACATGTCCTCCCCACACAGCAGCAGATTCTGGACACTGTTCGACCCAGCAAACACACAGCCCACGGAGCAATCCCAGAATCACAGTCCAGGCTGGTTTTCCCCAAACACCTACCAAAATCAGAAGAGATGTAGAGTGGACTTGTTCCTAGCTGATACGTAAGAACAAGCAACTTGAGACAAATCAGTTCCTGGCTGACATATCCTGCTTAGGGGCTGTTTTCAAACCAGCGAGAAAAAGAGAATAAAAATATTTCCTCCATGGATCTTGACTTCTCTTCCTTCCTGTAATACTTTCATTGTGCTTGCCAGATTGGAAACTGCTTCTGGCCAAAACGTCCCCGCAAGGATCAGAACAGAAAATGAGCTGTCCACTAATAGGTATCACCCAATATGGGGAAAGGAGCCATTTCACCGGCAGTCCACGGTGAGATCTGTCAAGGACCTGCAGAGCCATGCATTTAGAAGATGAACTCACAAACCCAAAGTACTGCCTTGAACTTTTGACACCACCTTCACTATTATTACCCTTGCTTCAGGCTAACACCGGGTGCCCCATTCACCTCAGCTTTGCATCTTGTGAATTCACTAAGACTGTGATGCCCACCAGCAGCTTTTTAGCCACGAGTTTGTAACTAGTTGAAACACAGGCCCCACGCTGAGCTGGTTGCAATGCAACAGAGGTAAGTCACTGCTGTAGGGGAAGTGATCTGGTGCAGGTCATTAACTTCTCACCCTGAACCCCCATTGCATGTCCAGTCCAGCCTCATCTTACTGCAGAATAGTCACTCCTTTGCTAAGTTTGTCTCTTCTCCCATCTCTGAATTAGACTCAGTTCCCCCTCCAGCTCCCCAAGGGTTACTGTATGTATTTCATGGCTTTCAGCCATATGCAGAGTTTAGACTGCCCAGAACTTGTAGGGTCAGGAATCTTGGCCATCAATATGTTCAACTAAAGAAAAGTAAAGGAGCAATGCTTGTTCTGGAGACAGCTGTGCTGCTTTGCAAGGGAACTGTAGTCATAACTAACTGCAGAAAGCAAGGAGCAAAAGATCCTACCTCAAGAGATAATAATGACATCATTTTTTCAATGAAAAAGTGCTGCTGACATATGAAGGTGTGTATTAGGGGACAGAGAAGCATTTGCAGATGGCTACTGTTTTAAAAGTCAGCATTTGCCCCAAGCAGTGCCGCTGAGCCCACTTTGCTGCTCTCTCTCCTCTTCTCTTCCCACATTCTGTGTGAGAGCCTGTCAACCTATAAAATCAGTTCAATTCCCAAGAAACAGCAGTTTTGTAATCATTTGTGCAAGTCAGGTAGAGGCTTACAGTGCTGGACATGAGGAACTCCCAGAGTACCTGAGAAGCAAAAATGATTCAACCCTCATGTCTACAGCAATGTCCAGAAAATTCACACCAATTTCCCCTGCTAAAAACCAGCCCCTGTCACTAGGGTCCTATACAAGGCAGCTGCTCCAAGCTCCAGCCTTCCCTGTGGTCACCCACGAAAGGAGTAGTAACCTCAGGGAAATGCCAGTGGATCAGCTCAGAGCAGCCCATGAAAATCAGCAGGGAAGAAGGTCCACAGCTACTAGTGGGGTTTTGTTCACTATGGTCCCACAGGCAGGGGGCGAGGCTGTGGGAAGCACAAGCTCCAGGGACATCTGGGAAGACATAGAAAGCTCCGTGATGGTTAATGTGTCTCCAAGCAGGGCAAAATCCACCTCCCTCCAAGGGGTAAAGGTGAAATGTGGCTCCACACAGCCCCATACAGCAGTAAGAATGCTGCCTCAGCACGGACACTCCGACCTCTCCTCCAAGCATATGAAAACTATTGCGACTTATCAACTCTGCTCCACTGGAAACCTCCTGCAATCCCGTGCTGGAGACGTAGGAAGAGGTCACGGAGGGAGAGTTTTACACGCTGAATCATTCCTAGACAAATCGTTTCCTTATTATATATGGCAGCCTCCCATGGACAGACTGCCAGAGGGCTCTCTGAAATCCTATTAGGNTCCCCCCACCTCCCCATTATCCTTCCCTCACTTGAAACATTATAGCTTGCAGTCCCCCTGGAGGGTCTGGAGGGTCACAAGCACTCAAACAGTCCAAGGGGCCTGAGGAAGGGAGCAGTACGAGAGCCCAATACAAATCGCTCCAGACTCAGCAACTCCCTCTACATGGGGGGATTGTCACCCACTCCCCTGCTCCAGCTCACACCCCTAGTTCCAGCTGACACCCCCAGCTCTCTGCTCACTAGCTCAGATCGAGCTCACAATCCCACATCCAGCTCACAACCCCACCTTCCAGCCTCCCAGCCCGTTGTGGGACTTGCAGCCAGATGTCAGGATCTGGCAAGCCCAGCGGCAATGCTGCTCTCCAGGCCCACGAGTGGCACATAGCCAAGCATGCCTGCAGGTCAGGTGTGCTCAGTCCTGCCACGTCTACCTCCAGCCTGGGATGCAAACCAGAAGCCACAGAACTGTTTTTATAGAGAGCATCAAAGGAGATGGTTAATAAACCCCAAGCAGGCAGTTAGCTCCACATCATGCCCAGACTTTGCTTACAGCCTCCAGGCTGGAGTTAACTTGCTCCCAGCCAGCCAGAAGCATGGAGGGAGGGGGCAATTTTCCCTACCAAACCACACTGCACAGGCTGTGTGGGGTTGACTGTGCCAGGAGGCAGAAAGTTTCATACTGAAAGGGCTGCATGCCCGTGCCTCCTGAATTATGACTGCTGGCTGCCAGCAAGTAGAGGCAGGCAATGAGGGAGCTGAGAGATGGCCACAAGCCCCTCTGTGAGGTCTGGGGAGATAAGCAAGACACTGAAACTTCACACAGGTTGTTTCCAATGTCAGCAAAGCGTTCTGATGGAATTACAGCAGCGTTACTGCACAGCTGGGGATAAATTATTCCTTACATAACTTTTATCTAACATAGTCATTTCCCTTGCACACCACACTGCTCCAGGCCCCAGCTGCTGAAGGGACAGTGCTGACGGGGCTGTGACAGAAGCAATGCCAGACCTGAATCAAATACACAAACCCTTCTGAGGTTCGTCAAAAGATGGTAGAGGGCTTTTCAGCAGGGCTGGGTCCAACAGCTAATAGCACGCACTTGGGCCACTTCTGGTTTGTTACTCAGACCTTGTGGTTCTCCCACAGAAGACAGGCTGCAGCTGTCACGCAGCAGTACAAGGTTTCCATTTATTCCTGCAGAACTGAACATTGGTTCTCATTGTGCCTCTACACTCAAATGCCTCAGAGCCATAAGAACAACTGGAGTGTCAGGGAAAACAGAAATCTGCAAACAATTTCCTGTAAATTGTATCATCAAACCTGGCTATTGGCCACGTGTCCATGTTATCATTTGTTTACTCCTACCCTCTGTGCTCTGCTTTATCTTGTTGGTAAGCAGCCACCCTGTAGAGCTTCTGTTTCAGAAGTGTTCAGCAGCAAATTATTGACAGCCTTGCAATGTTTTAACAGGTGTAACAATATGCAAGGGCAACCTGGCATCACTGTACCATTGAAAATTCAGCCACAGCAGGACATAGGGATTTTTATAAAATATTTCAGGTACTAGCTTGTGGGTAACTTGAAAACTTAAGTAACCACAGCCAATGTGATGTCCTGCATGAAGGTGAACCCAAGTGGTGACTGTACTACAGTTACAAATCCCATCTTAATGTCCAGGTTCCTCCAAACCTTACTAAAGATGTAGTGAACCTAGGATAAGTAAATCAAGAGCCAGGTCTGGGAAATAAGAATTGCAAATAGAATTTTATTACTTTGACTCACTCTGGTGTCTGGACCCACAGGAATCTGCACAGCACACACATATTTTCTCCTATCAGCAAAGCACCTCGTTATTTTTTATGGCTGATGTGACACTGCAACATCACTGTGCAGAGTTCTCAAGTCTAGTAGAGAAACACTTAGTGTGGCTGTAAAAGCTCTACCAAAACACTCGAGTATCCACTCCTGCAGATGAGGTGCAGCTCCACCCACAAACCCAGCAAGCAACAGCCTTCTACTGTCTGATTTCATTTGTCCCTGGCCTGAACCTGCTCCAGGCAACTTGGATTGTTCTATTCTTCCTGCAGCTCAGGGAGGCTGTCCAGCTTCTAGATTACACAAAAGAAAAGTAGCCTATAACTGCCCTCAACAGCACATACACTGAACAAGAAAGGAAAAGGCTCCGTAGGATCATCCTGCAACTGCAGGGACATGGAGATTGTGCTCAGTTACACAAGCAGACTGTGGCAGAAATAAGAATTAAACAAAAATCCTTAAACAAGTCCCATGTTAGTGCCTTTGCCACCACTCTTTCCTCTGACTGTGAAGGAGCATCTCTTTTCAAGGGCAAAGGAGGGGAGATGGAAATGCTGCTGTGCTGTGTTTCCTTCCTGCACCACAAGCAGAAAATGACTTTCAGCACAGCCAGGTGAGACTGAAGACAACACACCTGGAACAGCAGCATCACATGGGTAATCCCAGCTGTGTGCTGCTTCCACCCCCTGAACTCTTAACCACTTCCCTGCAGCTTCTATGGCAGAGTTACAGAGAAGTGGGCACTTGGGCTAGCAAAGATTATTTACCTTCACTCACTTTTCAACAGTGCCTGCATCACCACAGAACACCTGCTTCATAGCAGCTTTAATTGGGAGCTTGGCTGAATTCTCAGTAATCAGCTCTTTCTTTGGGTGCCACAATCAGGCTCCAACACTCCTTTTTATTCCTAATTGGACAACTGTGCCAGAGCAAATCTGAAAGCACGACCGAAGCAAGTAACTGCTGAGACTCTGCATGTGTTTTGAGAGAGTTCCTATGCAGTCCTTAACTCTCAGTTTCCTCCTTGAACAGTGGGACAAAAAGAAGAGTTTGACCTTCCTAAAGTGGGAAGCTCTGACAACCTTGGCATAGGGTGATCATAATGCCCATTTTCAGAATCCTGAGAATGCTGATAATAAAAACTAACTAGCTAATGTCTCTCTGAAGTGCTAAAGAACAATACTTGACCAAAGAAACAAAAAAATTGGCATCCTGCATTCTCCGCTCAACTTCAGAAATAGCTTTCTACAGAAGCAGCCATTGGCATGGACTGCCCAGGGAGGTAGTGGAGTCACCATCCCTGAAGGTGTTTCAGAAAAGTCTGGATGTGGCACTTAGTGCCACAGTCTAGCCAATGTTGTGCTGTTAGGTCATAGACTGGACTTGATGATCTCAGAGATCTTTTCCAGCCTCAGTAATTCTGTGATTCTGTGAAAACAGACTGTTTCCAAATGAAACCACTTTTCAAGCCTGCCATAACAGCCCTGCTTCATGCTTTAAAAAAATCAGCCTGAGTCAACAGCCTCCTTAAGCACTTTGGTGGTAATCCTTTACTGCTCATTATATAGACTGAACTTGAAACCAAGTTTCCAAACTTTGTTTTGAGATAGCAGCATCATGCAATACCAGGAATGCAGGCAACTACCCCTACAAGTATAAACCAGCCAGATCTGAGACTGGTTATCACCCTTTCTATGAGCCCAAGCACAGCAGAAACAATGAGCTTTGATTTAAAAACAGGGAAACAATCAGAGCAACAAAAAGTCTGAAATGCCATCAGACTCATTAGAGCAGTTTTTCGTATGTCACTGTGTTATTAAATCAGTTAGGTGTACAGGGTGAGGACTGTGTCTAATTCCAGTCCTAACAATTTCTCTTTGTACTGAATTCAGTCTTCATTTAAAGAGCTGCAGTTTTAATGATTTACATCCAAGTATGCCAAGTCTCTATTTGGTTTTTTATGTGGCTTGAGGCGTATGTTAAATAGGAACATAATATTTACTTACCTCACCCAAGTAGTGCGAGACTTAATGCACCAACTTGCATTTGAATGTGATATGAAAAGATACTGTGTGAACTCATTTCAGGCACTATCTTGAGCTATCTAAGCACTATCTAAGCACTAACTTACCTCTGTTAAGTTTTTAAGGCTCTAAAAATCACATATTTTTGGTGGTGTTCTTCTATTTAGTTCTGCACAAAAAGGTAATAAACTACAGGTAAAAACGTTAGAAACCAGACAGCTCTAATTTCCAATACTGCACATTCACAGCAAGAGCAGGCTGGAGGAAACGTAGCTAATTTCTTTTCCTTGTTCCTTTGTGAGTTGCCAGTTAATAAAGAAAAAGGAATTAAAACTTCATCAATCGTCTATTTGACAATAAGAGAGAAATTAATCCATGAAATTTTCCATTTCTTGCTCTATGAGCAGCATTTGTTACAACATTCAGGTGGGTTTTGTAACATTGTAGGTTAAAAATCAAGAAGACAAGGCTCTGATTTCTTGGTTGATGATGATTCTTCAATTAAACTGTGTTTGCAAAATGCTTTGAAGACGCAAATGATTACTGTAAGTGTTAAAACATTATTTACTGTCTTTGCGGGAAAGAACTCCTGCACAGGTGATCCACCCAGGAGGAACAAGCAAACTGGCTGGCAGCTGTGAAAGCCCATAATCCAGGAAGCACCCACAGTGTGCTCTGATCCTGCACACAGGTGGATTTTCTAGACACTGTATTACTTCAAGCAGTAAACTTAAAGCACATCCACAGTAAGCAGGCTTAGCTCTTACACAGCCATTTCATCCTCGTACTTAGACAATATTTACCCAGAGCTCTTCATTTCCAGATCTGTTTTTCATGATGGGAGATGAACAGCCAACATGCAGAAAGCATGCAGTCATACGTCGCAAAAGACTTATGGCTGTAACTGTATGGCCCAAGACCCCCAAGTTCCAGCTCATAATTGTGCACATAGCTGGTACTGCATCCTCTAGGTCACACCAGGGAGTTCAGACATGCAGGAAGGCTTGGCAGAATCACTGAGCATTTTAGCTTCATTATTCAGTGGGACTGAGCTCTACACGAAAAACAGGCAACTGTCTTCTGCTCAGTAAGTAGACAATTGTAGGAGAACCATGACCCATCATCCACTTTGACTTGATGGGAAAAAGTGTCTCATGGTGCCAGAATCAATCCCTCCCTGAGTGTTCATTAATCCTTTCAGCCAACTCCACTCAACACCTGCCCCAAAGTTCTTTGCCTATTCTTTAATATTTCCAGTAAAACATTAACACAGGAGCACTCAGAACACAAGTCAATCAAATAGGAAATATTCATGCCTCTCCATGCCTTCCCAACTGCAAAGAACCTTTCTCCAGTGCTCAAGAAACAGCTCAAACACTTTTTCCTTTCTTCAGGAAACACCTGAATAAACACGTGTGTCTAACATGCTGTTTGCAAGGTCATCAAATCCCATGGGAAGTAGCTCACAGCTAAGCTCTCCTGCCTAATAACTGATCCCTTTTTCCAACCTTGGAAAGAAGACCGGATTCATGTGAGACTCAGCATGCAGCGTGGCCTCACAAAAAAGGCTGCATAGTATAGATCAGAGATGTTGGTTTCATTTTCAGATCTGATTTGTTGACCTATAATACATTAGCACAGGTATGCCAGACTCAAAAAAGCACAATAAGGTTGGTGAAGGGTCTGGAGAACAAGACTTAGGAGGAGTAGATGAGGGAGCTGGGGCTGCTTAATCAAAAGGAGGCTAAGGGGAGACTTTCTTGCTGACTAGAAGTACCTGAAAGGAGCAGGTAGAGAAGTGGGTGTTGATCTCCCCTCACAAGTAAAAAGTGATAGGACAAGAAGAAATGGCCTCAAGCTGTGCTAGGGGAAGTTTAGGTTAGACATTAGGAAAAACTTCTCAACTGAAAGGGTCATCAGGCATCAGAACAGGCTGCTGTGGGAGGTGGCTAAATTACCATCCTCAGATGTGTTTAGAAGTTGTGTAGATATGGAGCTTAGGGACATGGTTTAGTGGTATGTTTGGTACACTTAGGGTAATGGTTGGGCTTGATCATCCTAAAGGCCTTTTCCAACCTAAACAATGCCACAATTCTAAGTGGATTCACCGTTGGAACAGTAAGCTCTTGGTAGAGGTACAACTACTGCCTAAATGAGGGAGCAGACACTGTGACTACATCGGGCAATTTAGGAGAACAGTGTTAAAGTGCAGGAAGGCCAGGATAGCTGCTAATACCTTTTTAGCTTTCTCCCATCCTGGAAAATCTACAACTTTCTGAAGCTGTCTCCCAGAACATGTTTGTAGCCTGCCTATTATAACAGGTCCCTGGCCTCTGCTTGACCTTCCTGGGTATTGCCAAAAGAAGAATAAATGCTAGAAAGGCTGAGAGCTGCCTCCTAAGACTAGTAATTTCCATCTGTGACTCTACAGAGTGTTTGAACCTAAGGCTATTGAAATGAGCAGCTGGTATCAGCCATCCACTGCCCGATCTGCATCCCTCTCCCACACTGCTTTGACCTCAACTGAAATCATTTGCAATTTTACTTCTTCCACAGTGGCATGATTTAATGATTGATCATGGACCTTCACCATGAATCTCCAGGCTTCTGTCACCCAGTGTCACAAACTTAACATTATCTAATTGTAAGTTTTCCCATTTAATTGCAATATACACCTGCTCAATGTCTCTCTGTGTGTGGAAACGCATCATACTTCATTTAAAAAGCCCTCATTTAAATTCAACAGCTAGCTGCACAGATTTAACCATTAAACTGATTTATGTTGCATAAAAGATCAAACTAGATCACACCTTGTGGCCAAATAACCATAAAAGGTTTCTGTAAAGATCATTAATTCACCTCCCTGGGCAGTTAGTTTAGCAGTAAATATGACTTAGATGACTTTATCCAGTTAACCTTAATCAATTTGTTATTATGATTAGTCACCCTAAATAATATAAATGTGAGAGGGGAAGGTGCTGCAGTTCAGACCCTGATAATGAACAGACCAGTGGTGTGCTGACCCTGGATTCCCATGCTCCTGGGAAAAGGGTATCCATCCTCTGCCTGCACCTTGGAAGATCACAACTGGCCTGTTTAAGGCAGAGCATCCCAGATGCTTTGCCTGATCCTTTTTAGTGGCCCAAAGTACGCAGCTCCAGCCACTGCAGTACAACAAAGGGAAGAGGGGCACAGAAGGTAATGACAGACCATAGGTGGAAAGCTGGACCAGCCACCCACATGCCAGCTTGAGATCTGGCAAGGTTTTATCTGTCAGACCATATTCTGTCATAGATTTCCAGAGTAACCTTGGTGAAGGTATTTCATCGTACTGTATCTCAGCTACACAGCTGTTAAGAAGAGATGGTACTGCTTCCCTCTCTCATGGGAGTGGTCTTAAAGTTTCTGAGGCATTCAAACATCACAGCCTTGGGAGTGATAAAAACTCCTTAAGCAGGCAGATCCATCACACTCGATGCTTCGTTCTCCTCTCACCCCTGCATGGCTGCGTTGACTTCAGCCCATTTACTCTGTCATGGAGGACATGAAATCAGAGTCGGGCCCATGATATGGCTCAGGGATTGGCTCTACCTCAGAGTTGTTGCAATAACCAGCAAGATGGGACCCAGTGGGAGCTATAGCAACATAAGTGATCATCAGTGCTAAAGGAAATAAGGCCCTATTTTGGCCACCAAAGCCTTTTACACCTGAGCAAAGTACTTTATGCTGACAGCCCAGCACTTCCTATTGCAACTGCTCATCACCTTACCCTCTTATACACTTCTTTGGAAACAGAATAAAGACAAGGTGAGAAAGGATTTAAATACTGGTACAGATCAACAGTAAATTAATGTAGTCATTGGAACAGTATTGAAGTAACGAAAAAAACAAGATTCATGGTGTTTGGGATAGAAGCTTGTGTTGCACAATGCATTTAGTATGCAGCCAGCAGCACATACCTCCTCACATAAAAGGAATCATTCTGTCTGTGTGTGCCTTTCTGTCAGTGCATTCGCTCTCACCAAGACAAGGAAAGCACTATATCCTTTATTTTTATGCCCAGACACATGTTTCTCCAGCCTTCCAACTTTGTGTATGCAGCCTTAAGAATGTGGGATACTTTTCTTTACAAAATGCATACTTCTCCACTTCTCTTGCTCATCCAGGAAAAAGACTCCAAACCCACATCCACATTCGGCATGAAATGCTGGAAATTTTCTCCTAAGCCCAGTTCCTACTTCTGAAGGTGTTTGATCTGAACAGAAAACAGGGGCATGATCAAAAACAGTCAGTACGGACCTTTCCACTGACCCAGACAGACTTTAGTTGAGGTTGTGTACAATTACTTACAGTCATTATTACTAGAGAAGAGTCTTGAACATAGCCTGCAACCTGCAAAGGTGCTGATGGGGAACATGGCACATAAGGAAAGAAAAAGTATTTCATTCGAGAAACTTAACATGCTAATAGAGGTCTTGTCCTTCAACACCAATTAACTTTTTCCTGAATGTGGTTGCATGAATCTTGGACACAAGTTTAGTTTTCTGCAAGTGAGCACAGAGGATTATAAATCCACACAGCATACAGGAAACCTCTGTTCCTGTGATAGTAGTTTGCACTCTTCTGGATCTTGCAGCAGGACTGTGGCCAAATCAATATAATGGAAACCAAAAAGTCCATCCCATTCATAGCAACATTCCCAAACCCACAGGAATAAGAGCATCAATAAAGACTGAAAAGAAAATCTCATTAATTTTAAGGAAAGTGAGGTCTGAATTTGTGCAGCATTTAAGAAGCACATGCTTAAAATTAAACATATATGTAATCCTAATTATAGTATCACAGTATCACAGTAATGATGAGGCTGGAAAAGACCTTAAAGATCATCCGGTCAACCAAAAACTAACCAAGTAAACCTAACATCTAACATCTAGATCATGCCACTCAGCACTTCACCCAGACTAACCTTGGACACCTCCAGAAATGGTGACTTGACCACCTCCGTGGGCAGCCTGTTCCAAAACCAGATCACTCTTTCAGTGAAAAAACCTTTTCCTAATGTAAAGTCTAAACCTCCTCCGATGGACCTTAAGACTGTAACCC
>VZRI01010771.1:48779-91977 GCA_013397515.1 Upupa epops | reverse complement strand
TCCCCCCCCCCCCCCCCCCAGTACGTCTTGTCAGTCATTTAGTGGCAGATGCTTCTAGCACTTTAAGAGAAAGCTTGACTCCCTTTCCTCTTCTAGGTGTACGATTGTGAAAGGCTGTACACAAGTCCCATTAAGGATTTTTTCTCTGGTGTATGAACAAGTTGTGTGAGCATACATATAGCATGTCTTCCATTAATTAGAACCTGGCCAGAGGAAGAGTAGGAAACGTGTTTTTTTCCTAGAGGAATTCCTCCTAGGAATAAACAGCTTTATGTTGCTGTAGCAAGAGATGCACCCAGCTCTCATAAAGAGTGACAAATGGTCATGCTGTTTAAGGGATGTGAGTCCTGCAGGAGAAAAGCTGTCATAGTTGAGTTTGTGGATTTCAGTCCCTTTTTAAGGAGAATCAGAAGATACTACTGATATATTACCACTTTGGGGTGTCTGATTTGACTTCCTGAGAAGCCTGGTGCTCTCCTTTCACAACTCATACTGAGAGGCCTGTGGTCCTTAGGTTATCTTGACAGTTAGTGTTGATTGGGGAGGATTTTTTATTATTTTTCTAACATTGACTTTACTCAGTATTAAAAGGTTTTTTCTGAAAAATGTTTTGTTATTACGGGTTAAAAGCTCTCCAGCCTGTGATTCTTCCTACCTGATGCGTTTAAGGGAAACATAAGCTTTCCACTCATTATATAGACAGGTTGTGTCTGCTGCCGAGCCTCATTATTTATGTAAAAACATGCCTTTTCTCACATCTGTTGCAGAGTTCACATCCCCTTTGTAAGAGGAAGATTCCGGAATGGTTTAGAACTTCAGCAGCAATAGCTATCCCTGTAACACAGACGAAAAAGCCGAAAGCAGAGACCACGAAAGGGATCTTCAGTTGACTATTAAATAAAGATGTATGATTTTAAAAAGAGTGCTTCCTGTACCGAAAACCCTAGCGTGCTTGGCCTGTGCTTTACTCCTGTAAGTGGTTTGTAATGTATCTGCTGTGTGTGAGGCGAAGAAAATATTTTATTAAAAAATAACCAGTGTCTGTGCCTCTGTGATGCGGGGGGGGGGGGTCACGGCGTAGCCATAGCAACCGCACGCTCCCTTCCGGGGGGGTTCCCCGATAGGAGCGCGGGGGCTGCCGGGAGGGCAGTGTTAGCTAATAGGCAGCAGCTGGTGTTGCTAGCTCAGTGTCTCGTGAGCCGGCGGGCGGTTGTGGTGGAGGAGAGGTGGGGTGAGCGGCCAGGACTGGCGGCGTGGGAGGTGATCCAGATCCCTCTAGGGCCGTGAAAACGGGGTGGGGGTGAGGGCCGGGCCCGCTTCCTGCCCGGCAGTCTGGCCCTTCTTCCGAAGTTTCCCTTCGTGTGAAAGTTCCGCGGCAGCGCAACATTGTTGTGCTGGCGGTGCGGCCGTCAGGGCTTCCCAAGGGTCTTTGCCAGTAGGTGTGGTGTGAGGGCTGGTCGAAAATCGCTCTCTTCGGGACTGTTGAGGCGTTCTGATACTTAATCCCCAGATCTTTGCTTGACTGTACGTGAAGGAACAGAAGGATACAAACAAGCAATATTCAGGCATCCCTGCTTTGAGATGTCTTATTGCCTTTGATAGCTACCTCTCGCTTCCCCGCCCCCACCTTTTACTCTGGTCAGAATTATGGATCCCAGCTTACTGAGGGAGCGAGAGCTGTTCAAAAAACGAGCCCTCTCCACACCAGCAGTAGAGAAGCGTCCAGCGCCATCTTCTGATTCCTCCTCTTCCAAAAAGAAGAAAGTGAAGGTAGAACAGAGTGGCTCATCAAGCTCAAAACAAAATACAGGTTGGTAGAAGTCCCCTGTTCAGTGAGTGGCTGGTATGAATGGGTCTGTCTGTGAACTTTGATAGCAGCTGTTGTCACTCTCTCACTTAACTTTAAGAATTTCAGTTGCACAATGAGAAGAGATGCTCTTACTACAAGGTGTATGAGACCTCATTCTGTGCTATGTTTTGCTGCTGCTGCCAAATTGTTATGTATGAAGCCAAGCTTTGCTCTGTGAATTTCAGTGCTTGTTCGACTCACTGGGTGAGCAGTAACAATTAGCATGTACTTCGTTGTCTTTTTCTTTCTGCCAAGAGATCACCGGATACTTAATTTTGTTAACTGCAAGTCTTAGTCCATGTGTTATAATGTGGATGTTGTCACTCACTTTTGGCTGACCCGGTGTATTACGGTGAGCTGTTATTCTGGTTTTCCCTGGGAGCTAATTTGTGCTTGACCAAGTCTTTGATCAAGCGTGCAGTCACTTTCATGGGGTGGTGATGCTGCCAACATGCATTTCTCAATGTTACATACAGGAAGAGCACAGCACCTGGAGCAGCAGCATTAACAAGAGGAGGTTTGGGGGGGGCTTTTTGGTTCTCTTGAACACTGTTATGTTCTGGAAATCAAATCAAGTGTCAAGAGGTGCTAAACCACAACGTTTCATATCGTGCAAACTCATTGCAGGCTTGTGTTTTGAATACTACGTGTGGCTCTTTTCTAAGCTCCAAAAGAAACGTTAAAAAAAATCAGAGGAACACATCAAAGACAAGCATCTTCTGTCAGAAGAAGAGTAAGGAGCATGTACACATCTCCACTGTCTCAGGATACTGAATGAACTTATCAGCTAGGTACTTAAAAATAAATTGAGGGAGTCGAGGTTTCCATTGGTCCCTTACCGTGTTTTACTCCATAAATACAACAAAATTCGATGTGAAGTAGTCTAAACTGTATCCTGAGTGACAGTGCTTTGCTGGGAAAGAAAGAGGTGTTGCAGAACAGATAAAGGGAGTGTAATTTCAGTGCTTCTGTGAGCTGGGTATTTCTTGACGTTTGCAGCTGTCATATTTGCTTACACAAATAGGAATGCATGGCTCTGAGGAAATAATACTTTATCTTTTACTCTGCTGGCTTCACTCCAGACACATTCCAGGTTTCAGGGTTTCTTTTAACATTTTTTAATGCAGACTGAGTTCAGCCTCTTTTCTTTTTCCTCTGGGAAGTATTTACTTTATAGAGCAAGGATGGAAGAAATGTAATGGAGAGTGAGCGAGCCAGCTTTCTCCTCCTTAGGATTAGCTTAAACAGTATTCAGGCTGGCAAGTGACTGAACAGGTTAAGCACCAGAAGCAGCACAAGTTGCCCTGTGATGCAGCAGAGTCAAAGTTAATTTCCCTGAAACATGCTTTTTATTGTGAGGTGCCTGTCTGGATATACATGTGTACCAGAAATGGATCTTAGGGAAGTAGATTAAAAACCTAGTGTTGAAGAATCCCTGTCTCATCCCCCCAGAAAATCGTTAGTATGATAAATCCTAGTTCTGTTGTGTAGTTACCACAAAAATGATGACTAGTATCATTGATAGGCTCTGGTGTGTGGCATCCCCAGGATCTCCCTTGTTTTGTGACTTTATGACTCTGAGAACCTGCTCTTACTGCTTTTTTGAGAAAGAGAGGCATTGAGGTCATGCCAATCCTCAAACATCCGTGTAGCTAGATTTCCCTTGTATGGCAAGTTTTCTTGTGAGCTTTGTAGCCAGAACAATTATTGCTGTGGTTATTTGAAATAGTTGTTCGTGCAAGTTATGTTTCATAATTGTCTTGTTTACTTAGTTCAGAGTAGTAATTGGAAAATAAACAAAACAGATAATATCTATTTCATTTTATTTACTTGTAGTAAGTTGTGGATAAGGTCTCTAAGACCTTTGTCCTGGTAGTCTTGTCAACAGTAGTCAAGAGCTGAAATCTCCAGGAGCTGTTTCCCAACAGCATAGTCTACAGGTGGGAAAAAATTGAGCTGAGGCTCTAGGGTAGTGCCAGGGGGTACCTTGGTCTTCTGTTCCTTGTGTAGACACTGAGCCCCTGTTACGGACCTGTGAAATAAGAAGTTGGAGTGAATCTCAAGAGTTTTTTCATCATGTGTGCTTCTCAGGAAGTCCATGAGAACATGAAGACAGTGAAGCAGAAGCAAGCTATGTTACTTCTTCTGAGCTGCCTTGTCTTGTGTCGTGATGAGGAGCATTTGGTAGGAACACTGCAAGTGGCCAGCAGTCCTGTAGCCATACAGAACACTTGCTTTCAGAGAAGAGGCACATTAATTCAGTGCATCCTGTTGGCTGCTCTTGCCTCTCTTGGGCAAGACAGCACACTTTCAGGACTCCCAAATACAGCAGAAAGTAGTGAGGCATCTGCCTGTTATTCCTGACAGCTGGAAGTGTTATCATTCACATTATCTTCATTGTGTGTCTTGGAGTGAACCATATGTTGTCCTGTACCAGAGGCATCAGCTTCCATTAATGAATTGTGCTTATATTTTTAGCTAAAAGCATTCTCTGCCTGAGGGACTGCTACCAAAGACACTTCACCATTACAAGTGTTAATCAGCTATGAATGGTTGCAGCAACAGTTGCATTACAAGTCTTCTGTTGTGTCCAGATCTTCTGGCACTTAGGCACACTGAATTTGATAGTTTGTGTATTAGAAAAATAGAGAGAATTTCAGGTGCTAACCGTAGCACAAAGGTGTTGATGACACAGAGTTCAGACTTGTAGCTTCCTTGTCTATTTGGCTCTTAGGTGGCTCTGAGGTTTTGTTTGGCTAATAAAATGACTATTATTTGGCTTTTTTATGCAGGTAAATATCTTGTCCCACACTGAGCTTTGGCCGGGGACGTTATCTTACTGTCCTGCTTCTCTGTGGGTTCAAGACTTACTGTGCCTGATGGCTGTGCTGTTAATTATACTTGTAATTTCTAACTGCAGAACTGTATTAGTTTTAAATATTATAGATGCAGCACAGCTCCAGAAGAAAAGTGATCTGGTGAGCTCGAGGTCTGAGTGTTCTGTGGTGTGTTTGCAGGAATGGCATGAGCATGAACTCCGGGGTGCATTGGCAGGCTGGCAAAGTGAACAGAAGCTCTTGTGCAAAATTACGCTAATTTTCACTCTGCATCCATCCTGCTGCAAGACTTGTGCTGTTGTGGCCTCCTTTGGGAAGTGTATAGACACTTGGAAGCTGTGTGCAGGCTGGATGAAACTACCGTCATCGGGGTGGGAGGGCTGCAACCTGGCTGATTGTGTTCCTTGGTGAGAAACTCGGGCAGTTCCAGTTAAGGTAGGGATGTTATATCCAGTGTGTCTCACTCCCTGTAGTGTTTATTGTGGGTACAATAAAGGCAGAAAAATGTTCCTAGCTGTAGTACCACTACAGTACTCTTCTATGTAGACAGATATTCTTAGGGGTAGTGCATTAGTCAAGTCTCTAACATCTAGAACCTGTTAATAAGTTTTGAAGGTGAAGTAAGGACAGACCAGTTCTCTGGAACTGTAAAAAGGGAGGGAAGAGGCGTCAAATTTCTAACCTCCTATCACAGGAGGTTAGAAAGACCATTTTAGGGGAACACCTGATCCTGGCTTACTCTTCCTCCAACTGCCCTCTTTTGTAAAAGCAAGAAACCTGCAATAAGAACTGCCAAAGGCAAGAATTCACACTCCTGTCCTGTGGCATCTCCTGTCATTCAGCCCTTCCATCTTGCATTGTTTTCTCACCCCTTGTGTTTCTTCCTTGTCTGTGTGGTTGACCTCAATGGGAGGACACTGTTATGTGTGATCAGATTGTTGAGCTTTTTTTATGAACATCTTCTCCAGTTAAACATATGCATTTTGGGCAATATTTGTTGTTCAGGTAGACAAGGATGCTAGAAGCTATGCTAGAAACTCAATATTAACAACAACAATTCATTTGAAACCAAAATTCTTCTCCCAAAACATAGCAACATATCATCCTTCTGCTAAGCACTTGGAAAGCCTTTGCCAGTTAGTCAAGTTCACATTCAGAAATGGAGTGGTAACTATTGCTGTTATACTTAAGTCCAAAAGCAAAATCAAAAAAGCACGTGACTTGCTCATTCATAATATACAAGAGGCTTCATTGATGGTGTTAAATACTCCCTCTCAGTCCTCCTTACACCACCTCTGTCTCCCGCTTTCTGAAGCTGTTCATCATTGCTCGCACAGGATTGGGTTCGTTCTCCAAGTCTTTTACAGTTTTATTTTTCACACAGCAGCAGCAGTCTAGCAGTTCATAGAGGAAAGCCAACACCACCAGAGAAACCACAGTAAAGATGAATATGATCAGGATAACAAAGCAGGCAGTGTTCCAGTTATCATGGAAAGGGTAAATTTTTTGCACTTGAAAGCCCAGGTAGTGGGAGATGGATGTAGTCTCATTCCAGTGAGTGGTGTTCAGTGTTGCCATTCTCGAGGAGCTCTCTTGGCGTGCTTACACTCACGGCTCTGATGGCTGAAACAGAAAGACTAAGCTGTTGAGGATGCTCTTGATCAAGAACCTGGTTTTAATCCCAAATTGTAGAAACTTAAGCTCAGACTAAGCATTCAGACTAACCTGAGTTTGCTCACAAAATCATCAAACTCCAAATGTACAGCTTTGTGTTTTGACTGGAAGGTTTATTTTGGTGGTGGAGTGGTTGTTCTGGCATGAGAATGCTTTGTATATGTTTTGAAATGAGGAGATAGAGACAAAAAGAGTTGCTATTTTCACAGTATACAGTGGATTCTTCTGATTTTGGGTTGGTGCTTGCACAGTGTAAAAGCCCTTTGGTGCTTTTTTTGGCATTTTTTAGAGAAACAGGAGATCTGTGTACTGCTTTCCAATACCTGAATGATAAGAACTTACTACACAGTGACGTTACAGGAGATTGTTTGCTTGTTTTGGTTTATTTTAAAGAAATCATGCAAAAAAAATTACAAATCAGATGTTTGAATTGAGGGAACTTCTGATACTTTTGGTATCTAGTCAGAGTAACTTCTAGTTACCTGTCATCATGTACTGTAGGACACCACAAAAACCTTTTGGATCCTTCAAGTAATTTAGAACTGAGTGTGAGAGGAGACTGATAATTCAACCTGTTTCAACAGCAGAAACAACAGTGCCTAAAAAAAATGAGAGGGGTCAAAGGCCAAGTCTACAGAATGGATAACTTGGAGCAGTCTAAGCATTTGTCCTTAATAAAAGGATGTATATAAAAACCATATGGATGATGCTGCCAATGCAGAGCAAATCCAAGCTAAAAATACTCCTGAATTGGGTTCTGGCTTGGTGATGGTCTAATAAAGGCAATTTTATTGGGCTGAAGGTCCAGGAGGGTTTTTTGAAGGGATGATGTGAAGAATAATTTTAAAATCTGTGAGACAGAGAAAGGGCTCAACAAAAGGATTTGAGGGGTAATTAAAGCAGTCAGGGCTTAAATACATGTTTTAAATATCAGGAGAATATCCTTGGGAAAGGAGAATATCCTTGGGAAAGAAAAGTTTAGCAGTTTTAGGTTTCTAAGACTAAGGGTTTAGTGGAATCTGTTACAGGTACAAACATTTACTGTTTCTGCTGTGAAATCATTTAAGATGCAGGGCCACTGGAGAGTCTGGGCATGTTTATGTCATGTAGCCAGCAGCCTTTGCAGGTACATTTCTCCAACAAAGTGGTGGTAGCTCTCTTCCAGGGAAGAAAGGAGCATCTTGAGGCATAGGCAGGAGTTCCTGGATGCATCCAGCACCTTTTCACCACCCAGCCACCATTAGGGCAGCAGGAGAAGCTTGTATCTACATAGGGAGGTGAAATTGCTTGGAGGTGGTTCACGCTTCTTGAGGGTGAACCTGATTTGAATGAGGCAATGCAGATAAACATCAGCTACTCTTTGCAGTAATTATTAATAAGCCAGAATGAAGTGGCTATTGCTAAGCCTTTAGAATTAAAATTCAGCTTTTGTACATGTCCAAAATGCAGCAAACTAAATATTTAATGAGTTGGCTTCTGTTGTAGCTTACTAGGTTTTAATTTATTGTCTTTAGATGCTGCAGAGGAGCAGCAGTATTTGAAATCATGTCCAGAGAGCCAGAAGGAAATGACTGGCAAAACCCCATTTCAATGCAGTACTGAGGAAACCCTGTTTAAGAAACCATTGAATACAGTATGTTGGTGTAAAAGCGTTTACAAATCTCAGAGTGGATTCCAGTCTGTTTCTGTTGTATTGATCACTGCTCCAGTCCTTACAGAAGTAATAATATGCAATGGGATTTTTTTTTCCTACCCTAACGTAACAGATTTCTAGAACAGGTTTCTGACATATCCCCAAACAGGGAGCTCTTGCTTTTAGGCAGCTGAATTGATGCAGTTTACAGAATATTCCCACATAATTTTCTTTTTCAGGTTTAGCTGCCTTTGTTTTAAGGGAAACCCTTCCTCTGTCATTTCTATAAAAGCAGATAGAATCGAGTACAAGGAGCATGAGGCTGCAGGAAAAAAAGAGAGATGTGAAATCCATTTTATTTACTGAATCCCCACTCAACATATCAGCTTTTCTGTAAGATGGAGCAATCATCAATTTTCCATTAGTGCACAGATGGTTAAAGTGCTTGTCTGACAGGGCAAGACAAGCTCCTCTGCATTCAGCTAACTAAAATCCTGCAAAACCTTGAGAAAAATTCTGGTTCTAAGAATCTTTTTACAGGCTGCTAGGTTACAGGCACATTTCAATATGCAACATAAGCCTGAGACAAGGTTATAAAACAATACACACCTACCTCTTGTGTGAAAGGATGCTGTAAGAGCACTGTTCTGGTCCTTTTTTTAACGCCGCCTATGGCACAGCTAAGATGGAGCTTTCCTACCATTGGTTGGAACATGATGCTGCTGACAACTTCCTTTCTGCTCATTTGCATCGAGCACTCAACTCCAGGAGAAATCATTCATAAATTTGACTCTTAATGCCTTGAATAAGCAATGCCCCTCTTCCCACTCTCATTTTTGGGATAGTCTTTGTGCATGTGAGCTCGTTAGCAGAAAAATGCGCTGGGAGGGCAATGGTGGCTGTGACCCTGCTGTGCTTTGCGCTGGGCCAGTCCAGCCGTGACGTTTGACAAGTTAATATGTGCAGATTTCCAGCTTCTGATTACGTTTACTCATCATGAACTGCAGCAGACTGCAGCCGAGCGGATTAAACAAGATTAATCTTCCTGATTCAGTTGACAGAACAAGTACATGACAAGTCACCTTAACTTTTTTATTTAGTCACTTTGGACCTCTTGTTCATCATTTTTGTGATTTATAAAATGCGCTGCAGAGGCATCAGGTTTTCATGCTAAAAGGGGACCATTTAGGGTTTTGAGGAAGAGCTGCCTTTTGTTCATCCATTTTCCATCTTATTTTAGTAAACAGAATAAAATGTTCTTCTGTAGCTGGAGTTTTACAGGTTCCTCTGTGTTAATTTTAGAATAAAGTCTCTAATATAATGACGTGTAGTTTTTCCCTGTTACCAGTTGCCAAGGTTTAAACTTGGGATTTGTTC
The DNA here is from genome assembly GCA_013397515.1 of Upupa epops. Lineage (NCBI taxonomy): Eukaryota > Metazoa > Chordata > Aves > Bucerotiformes > Upupidae > Upupa > Upupa epops. The sequence goes on along the minus strand of VZRI01010771.1, from coordinate 82,607 downwards.
CTTCAACATGATGTCTTTCACTGTACTCCCACCAGCTTCCATATAGTCTTCCCAATAATTATCCAAAGTGGGTTTGTTTGAAATTTGACTGCATCAAAAATTCCTGCTTGTAGTTGCCATTCCACTCCTCTCTATTACTGCAGATGTAGCAGCTCTGGTCAACATCCACTGCAAGCCTACCTTCACTTAATACACTAATTTTAATTGTTCTTTTCTCTGCCTCGGCTCATTAGTTATAGGAGCTCAGTATCAATGTGATACCATCCTCACAAATGTGGGCACCAGGTGATTGAAAAATCACTGTGGTGACATAGGAAGTGTCCTTTTTCTGGAGTGAGTGAAATTATGGAAAGCTGTTACTGATAAGTTCAGGCAACGTGCCTGCGCCTTCAGTATTGGTTTGTGGCGATTTCTGTTTAATTTGTGGCTGAAGTTAATAAACCAGTCATTAACAACCTGATTGAAATGAGCTTTACACAGCAGCTAAACCTCACAATATGGCAAGACACAACCTGACTTGGCAACAGAGGAGATTCTGAATTGTTGCTGCAGTGATGCAAACATCACATTTTGAATTTTGGGGTTTTTTACAATCAAATCTCTTATTAGAGCTACTGAAAAGAGGCCCCAGAACAAACCAACAGATGACCCAAGCCCAGCACATAAAGCATGACTTTATGTGAACTTTTCTCCTCCAGTATTCAGTTGCATGAAGCTCTCGGCTAATTGTTGGACAGAAGCATTATTTCAGTGGGAATTAACACAGTGAGGGGTGACTCTGGGCCTGTATTGATAGAGTCCTGTGATTCTGAAAGCTCATTAAAGTCAAATGTGGAAAAGAGATGGAGAACAGAGCCAACAGGGTGGTGTTGAAAGGCCTCACCTTGAGGATTGGGATCAGTTCTGGGCCCCTCATTTCAAGAAAGAGATTGAAGGGCTCGAGTGAGTCTCAGAGGAGCAATGCAACAAGGCTGGGGAAGGGGCTGGAGGGAAAGTCAGGTGAGGAGAGGCTGGGAGAGCTAAAGATGTTTAGCCTGGAGAAGATGAGATTCAGAGGGGACCTTCTCCTTCTCTACAACTATCTAAAGGAAAGTTGTAGTCAGGTGGGGTTCAGGCTCTTCTTCCAGGTGACTAGCACCAGGGCAAGAGGGTAGGGCTTGAATCTTTTGAGAGGAGGGTTAGGTTGGATGTTAGGAAGCATTTTGTCACAAAAAAGATCAGACCCTGGAATGGACTGCCCAGGGCAGTGGTGGAGTCTCCTGGAGGAGAGACTCCTCCAATCCTGGAGGTATTGAAGGACAGCCTGGCTGTGGCCCTTACTACCCTGGTCTGACTGGTGTTGTGGTGTCAGATCATGGGCTGGATGAGCTCGGAGGTGTTCTTCACCCTCAATAATAACAATATAAGACATTAGTTTAACTGTTTGTTTTCTCCTTTTGTAGATCACAGCAATGGATCGTTTAACTTGAAAGCCCTTTCTGGAGGCTCTGGCTACAAGTTTGGAGTCCTTGCTAAAATAGTGAATTACATGAAGGTACAGTGTTTCAATGTAAATTTATATTGGTTTTAAATAGCGTAATCTCCTGTATTTACCAAACTCCAAAATTCTCTAACTGTAAGAGGGAGAATTGCAAGGAGCTGTTTGTTAAATTCAAAAGCTGTCCCTACACAAAACGGTCAACAGATTGTTCCGTTAGTCAAATCCTAATTATTCCAGGTCGCTTTAAAAACAAGGTAATGGGGTTTATTTGCAGTAGAAACAGGAATTGTAAGATGCTGACAGCTCTTAAAATTCACAAGCTGTTTATCAAAATAACACGTCATTGGGTGCTTGACCTTGTCATCAGTCTCGATTATTTTCTTCATATTCTCAAAAACCCTAAATTGAAGCTCATGTACTCTGTGTGCTGTGTCTGTCTTGGTTTTACAAACTTGTTTTGTTGCTGAGTTATCCCTGTTTTAGTTATTTTATGGTAATTGATTCACTGAATAAAATAAATATGGAATTCTTGGAGATCCTGTTTGCTTTTCCAGACTCGACACCAGCGTGGTGATACTCATCCACTAACCCTAGAAGAAATCTTGGATGAAACACAGCATTTAGATATTGGACTCAAACAGAAACAATGGTTAATGAGTGAGGTAAAAAAAAAAGTGTTTAATACAATTCTTTATCTTTAATAAGAATCTAAACCTTCATTGTATGTGTTCATTTAATTACATGCTCTATATATAGATAATCCCCTCCTTTACTACATATCTGGTTCATACATATGGTTCACATATCTGTCTGTCTTGTACATCCTGCTGTTGAGGTAACTGAAATGAAAACAGTTCTGATCTTAATGACGACTTAGAATTGTTCCACAGAGTGTATTTTGTATCATTAATTTATGTATTAGTGATTTTAAATAAACAACTTGTTTTCCTTAAGGAATTTCTTCTAAAAGCTATTGGAGAGCTCTTCCAATATTGTATGTTAAATTAATTAAACCCAAGGAATGTGGCACAAATTTCAGAGGCTTGTAAGTCTTCGTTGCTTACTGAAAGGAAGAGTTCTGATGTGAAATTTGTATCTGAAATTGTAGGATAATAGATCTGGAGATTCCACTGGCAGAGATCACTAGTCTCAGTCAAGATGCTAAATGTCATTCAGTCTAAAATTACGACAGAACTGTCATTGATTAAGGATGGAGGAACAACTACCCTTCTTTTACAGGTGTTTTCTCCCTCCTTTCTTCTTCCCGTGCCTCTTTCAGGGTCAGGGTGGCATCTGCAGAAGAAACTAAGTAGAATTGCCCTATGTTACAGGTGAACTTGCACTGTGGTACTCACAGCACAGCAAAACTGATTTGGAGCATATCTGAAATCATTTCAGTTGCCTATGAACTTCAGGTCAGCTTTTTTCTGAAGCTGGCACTGTAAGTCAAATCCTACTGTGCAGGAGGTCTGTTCTTCTCAATTTCTTGTACAGCTGCTGATGCACAATCATGATGCACATTCCTAACATCCTTATGACCCAAGTTTGTTACGTTGAGTAGTGTGTTCGCACTTTATATTCAGCCAAAGTGCATTTGTGTGTTCCCTCTTCTTGGTATTTTCATTCCTTTCTCAAAAAGCAACACGTGTGGCTTTCTGCCCTAACTGAGACCTTTGGGCCCAAAGGCCTTAAGTGAACAATGTTATATCTCCTTGGTGCTTTGTGCTTTATCTTGTGGCTGGTGGGTGTAGGATCCAAGGACTTAAAATCCATTTCAAACTCAAGTCTCCCTACTGTAAAAGGCAGCTGGTGTTCTCTAACTGCTCAAAAGCACGCGAGAAAGAAAAAAGGATTAGTGTGTGCTCTTCTTAAGTCTTGAAAATTATATCTCTGTTGCAGGCTCTAGTCAACAATCCAAAAATAGAAGTTGTAGATGGGAAGTACGCGTTCAAACCCAAGTATAACTTGAAAGATAAAAAGGCTCTGCTTAGGCTTTTGGACAAGCATGACCAGCGAGGGCTGGGAGGAATCCTGTTGGAGGATATTGAGGAAGGGCTGCCTAACGCACAGAAAGCTATAAAGGTGAGTAGAATGTGTAGCAAATCCATTCTGGTTAGGTGAGATAAAAGCTAAGAGAATCTTCTCAGGAGATGCTAGTGTTCTTTAAAGCTATTGTAGGAGATAGAGTATTGCAGCATTTTCTTTCAGCTTTACTTTCAGATGTGGCCTGATGTTTCAGCACAGCTGTGGAAGCTCTTTCTTGCAAAAGACTCTTGTATCTCACATGCCAACTCTAGGCATTCGGTTCTGTTTTTGTATCTTGAACGCGGTCCTCTGTGTCTCGTCTTTCATTTATTAGTGTCCTTACTGTCAGTGTTTGCTTCAGATACTTTTCATTACCAGTTACTTTGCTGCTTCTCTGGTTTATTGTGCTTTTTTTTTAGCACCAGATTGGGATCTGTTGTTCAAGCTGAGTCATTTGAAACAGTGATTTTGATTTGTTATTTTGCATTTGCTTTCTAGGCTTTAGGGGACCAGATCATCTTTGTTACTCGCCCTGATAAGAAGAAAATTCTTTTCTACAATGACAAGAGCATTCAGTTTTCTGTGGATGAAGGTAGGTGGTTGTTTTTACAGAGTGTTTGCACGGTGGCTGATTTGAGTTCTGCTTCAGCACCTCTGCAAAGAAGCAGGCATCCAGGTGGTAATGAAATACTAGGTGTATCCAGATGTCAGGGGAATGTTTTACATTAACACAAGGCCAACAAAATTAGTGAGTGAGTTCAGAGTTATCCTGTTTTATAATGGATATATTTAAACATGGCACCAACCATCCAACAGCACTCTTCAAATGAAGTATGTAAGAGACTAAAAAAATCCCCTGACATGACTAAAACGACACCAAGTGTTTGCAGCCAAGAAATAACCAAAATATTTGGTTTTGGGTACAAGTTTGTTTTTTCCATTTTATTATTCATATGTCTTTCATTGGTGAGCATGATGAGAAGCCACAAGTGGAACAAGAGTCAGCAGGGAGAAAATGTGAGCAAAAGTTTTGAGAAAGGCGTTGTTTATGACTGGGAGGAGAGCATGCAGTGGATTTAGAACGTGAGAAGTTCAGCACATGCTTTCTGTCTAGCAAACAGTGATAAAACTCTTGGGAGCAGTGTGCCTATTTACACACAGACATTAGTTACACAAATCACGCTCTGTTCCAGTAAAGATATCTCTGCCAACATCAGATGCCTCTTAAGTGCAGAAAGGGTAAGGCAATCTGTGTCAAAAGACATTATTTTAAATGACTCAATGACACTGAAAACTTTCTGTTGTTAACATATTGTTCTTGTAATGTGCCATGTGAAGCCATTTTATCACATAATGTCATGTTGCAGAAGAATTCCGATAGTCACTTGAACTGTTCGCTCATGGGACAAAGCTTAAAGGTAATTTTTTCCTTGATTAGCTCAGAGAGACTGCTTACTTTCAGTAGAATTAAGCAACTACAAATGCACATCATTATTTGTTACATGCCACACTTGTATTCTCAGTAATTATCTTTGTAGAAGAAAGCTGTTAAGTAGATGTGACATCAACAGCATTTTAAAATCTACCAATTGTTTCATAATACTGTAGTGAATCTCTTCTGAAACCATCATTTCTGTCACTTCTTGATAGTGGCAGTTTGAACTACTTGCGGAATGCAGTATTATAAGCCTTTAGTTTTATTTCTAACCCCCAAAGGCCAGTGACTTCACTGTTAACACCATCATCCTGTTCAAATCGTGTCTCTTCAGACCATCAGCCTGCAGCTCGTAGGCATTCAAACATGGCCAACATATGTGAACGTGAGTGCTGGGTCTGTGACTGTTAAGACAAAGCTTAATTTTTTTAGCAGCAGCTGGTTGCATTGGAGTCACAACTGCTGAACATTTCTCCTCGTGCAGTTTTTTTCCCAGATAACCACCCTAAGAGTTAGCACAAGGAGATCTTCTATACTGTTAGAGGGAAACCTCTACCTGATGGAAGGGAGATTATTTCAGCCTGAGGTGTCTAATGAAAAGATCTAGCGTGTTTGTAGTTCAAAGTGGTTTTGCTTTGCTTTCTTATATCTGCAGGTGGCAGCATGTTCCCATCTGATCAGAAAGTGGGGTTTGGTTTTTTTCCCTGTTGATCTGTTCTTTCTGGTTTTGTTTATTCTTTTCCTGCAAATGATGATGAGAGGGGGCAAAAATACTTTCTCTTTTGTGAATGTTATGATCTGCCTGTGTGCCACAGCTCTATAAACATCCCTGAGGGGATTCACTTGGTCCTTTTTCCAAATATGTTACCCTGTGATGAAGAAAACCTGTCCTTCCCCAGCACCACAGTCATGTCTATTAGGGAGTCACTGGCAGAATTGTCTGTGTACAGGATGAGTTATGACATGTGTCTGTGTTAGCAGTTGTTTTCTCAGCTCATTATCTCTAGTAACATTAAACCAAAGTTATTAGAAGACTACAAAATAAGTCTTGAAATGCTGTCAGACTCTTTGATCTGGCAGCTGATGGCAGTTCAAAATATGTTTCTAGTTCAGTGTTTATCCTTAGAAATAAGGGCTCCTTGCTCCTTGGTGCGTGTCTCTGCTGTACGACACTCCGGTTTCAAGTATATGTTGCTTGGGATTAATATCACCTAAAATTTAGTGTCCTTGAGCTCCATCAGTAGAGAAAGAGAAGCTGCCTGGACAATTTGGAGCTTGCTGCTTCTTCAGTTAGAGGAACTGCTTTCTGGCAGCACATACTTCTGCCCTTGCAACGGTTGTTTTGATGGCTAAACAAGTTTTTCTTTCTCCCTTTTTGAAAATAAACCTTGCTGTCCCACTGCAGCAGTGTGGTACCTCTGTGTATTATGATCTCAGAGGTATCGGAGAAGTTTTTTGCAGTAAGGAACAGCTTTTGTTCTTTCTTTTATGCAATTAGGCAAGGCAGGTTCCGGTTGCATGTGCTGCTTCTTGGCTTCCTGGCTAATTAATCTTCTGTCAATAGTGCATAGCTGAAAGCGTTTATAAAAGTTGGGCTAAATTTCAGCTGCTCCAGCCAAGCAAAGCGCCACTTCTTTGTGCAGGAGCTAAGCACTTGGCCTCTGAACCAGACTTTTGCCCCCATGCCGGCTGAGCACTGAAAGACAGACTGATTGCTTAACTCGTAGAGATCATAGGATCCCCATGGCGGGAAAGGACCTACAGGATCACCAAGTCTAGCCCTCATCACAACATCTTGATGGTACCTTCCATGCCCTGATTTGGTGCAGGAAGTATTTTAATGTCTAAAAATGTAGTTATACATGTTTTGAAGATTCTCTCTGAAGAGATTTAAAGAATGGCCAAGGTCTCTTATATTTAACAGCACACAAATTGCTTGGGATTGTGGATGACTTGCTCTGGCTTTGAATTCCAAGGTGCTCCAGGGCAACACAGACTTGGTATCAAGCACCTTTTTCTTCTGGTATGAATCTGGTACTGTTATCTGGGACTGGTAGGACCCAGTTTGCCCACTATGCAGTTGCTGCTTTCATTCTGCCCTGCTATTGTCTGTTCTTGTCCTGTGCTCAAATTTTGGCTCTGCTCAGGGAAGATTTTTAAGCTGTTTTTAATCTCTGGCAGATTTTATTACCAGTTTATCTCCAGAAGCCATCTCAGCCTTTTCTAAGAGCAGGTAAGGCAGCCAGAAATGCAGGATAAGCTACACTGAAGTCATCATGCAGCCATGAGTTTGTTCCCCAGATGTGTTTATAGAAAGGGAGTGTGTAAATCACCATGGGAATGTCAAAGGAAATTGAGTACGTGTGTGAGGCACTTCATGATGCCATACAATCGAGGTAACTATGTCCTTACCCCTTGTGTTTCAGAGAGAGAAGGCATTTGTAAAGTCTGTAAGATACTTTACTCCGTGTTGGATACTGATGGTCAAAGCTCGTTGTATTAAATCTGAGCATTCAGACGTTGTGGTGCTAGAGATGTTAACAAACATCTCAACTGGCCTTACAATCAGGCTGTGGTCTCATTCCCTCCTCCCATGAGTGGAAAGACCAGAAGTTCACCAGCTGGAGAGGGCCTGTGAGTAGTGCTAATTCTGCCAAGCTTCTCAGTTGAAGTATTTCAACGATCCAACTACATTGCAGGTAGGTTTTGTTCATAGGCCACGTGACACAGGTATCGAGACCACAACTTTCTGCTTCTTCTGGGGAAGATCTGCACCGACATCAGGACTTAAAAACTATGCTGAAAACACTCGTTTCCTTGAAGGTTCACAGCCTTTGCCCAGAAGTTCTTTGGAACTTTCTCCCTGGGGGATGTTTTCTGGACTCCCTCTTCTCACAGCAGAGATTTCCTGGGATGCTGGACAGGGTTTTTTTTCTTTCCAGAGCTGTTCTGCATTTGTTCTGGCTGATCTATCAAATAGTGTAGTGGCCATGGAAGAAGTGTCTTTCACCTTTGCTATGTTTTGCTGGTGTAAAGATCATCTGGCAGTCGACAGCACACAAAGAAGGAATATTGGATGTGCTCTGTAATAGCTGCATGCGTGGCAGGAATGTCAGCTGCACCTGTTCTATATGCTTGGCTGAAGCAGGCCAGCCTGTGGTGAGCTTTCTGCTCTAACCATTTCCTTCCTGTTCCTCACACCCTGTCCAGAGAGAAAAGACAATGGGGCGGGGCATGGAAGTTGTTCCAGTATATTGAAACCATCTCTAGGAATTGCCTTCTGTCATTATCTGTTCTTCAGACGCACATCAGCTCATTGCAGCGTTTCACTTCGTGTCTTCTCCCCACCCTGGCGACAGCCACTCCACCTCATCCTCCTGTTTGACCAACCCTAAGCATGGATGCTACTCCAGAGGTGGTGGAGCACAATAATGCGGTTGCAGTTTGCTCATCCCTGTTTCTTCTCACAAACTACCACTTTTAACAAGCAGTGACCCACTTCGCTTGGAGCTGCACAAGGTGACTGTATTTCAGGTTTCGCTTCAGAGTACTTGGAGAAATCTATCTTGGGTCAAGGGTATGAATTCTAGAGATGCAGAATTCCCCCATCTACAAATGTAGAGGGTGGTTTCGGAAGAGCGCTAGTTGTTGCCAGCTTTTTCATCAAGTCTCATATTTCAGAGAGCATGTCATAATAATTCAGAGTGTATTCCCAAGGTCTAAACTTTCACTAGCTGATAGGGGCACAGTCCTTGGAGACTTCTCAGTATGTCTGACAGGTAATGTGGAAATGGTTCAGTGCCAGCCAGACAACTGCTTGCTTTCTTCAGCTCTTGCACTGAGCTCCTTTGCTGCTGTTACACTGAATCAGTTTTGTGACAAGGTGATAGATGAGTTCCTTTTCCTTTTTGCTGTCCTGAATTGCACACAGCCAGCATGCACAGTCTGAAGGCCAGCAGTTCTGATCCACTCCCTTATCACACTGTTTCCATGGGAGGAACACCGTGTTGTCGCAACTCCCCTCTTTCCTAGGCATTAAGATATTTTAATCCCCTCTGTGGAGCTTCAGGTTCTTTTGCAGTTACCGCAGTCAAAGCAGTATTCCTGATTTACAAAGGAGTTTTTAAATGCACAGTGGCTCTGGTGGGGCAGATTAGCAGAAGAAATTATCTGTATGCAAAATCCATTTTGGCTCTGCAGTTGTGATTCTCAGTGTCTCTTCCATTGGTGTTTCTTGGCTAAATATCAAAGGTGAATGTGGAGTTGTAATGGTGGTATAGCCTGCTGCATTACAAGAACCACCGAGCGCTGTGGTTAGGTATTAACCGGGATCTGCATTTCTGTGCATGCTGATCCTTGAAGAGCTGACCTTTTTTTTTCTAGTGTTTAATTTTTCACTTCTGTTCCCCAGAAGAATGTTGACCAGATTAACCTTAAGCACCTCTCCTCAGCCTTTGGGTTATGTTGGGATTTTTTGCAGCAGGACATGTTTTTCTGTGTATCACAACCTCTAATAAGATGACACGTCGTCTGTCTCCAACTGAGTCCAGTATTGGGTGTTTAGGACAGGGAATGGGGCTCAACAGAAATGAAATAGCTTGAAGGAGCTTGTTCTGCTCAGTCTGCACGATGCAATAGGACTGTCTCACAGGCTTCTGCTGTTAAGACTTAATCTGAGAGCTCATTGCTGAGAAATCTCTCTCTTGTATGTTCAGCTTTGATCATCTCACAGCCTCCTCCACTTGCTGCAACAGGATTAGGTGAGAGATGATTTGTGATAGCAGGCACTGCAAGCTGTGCTGAAAGACTGGAATCTCACAGTGGATGAACACACAGAGAAAATCTTGACTGGAGGGTCAGGTCTTGCATTAAGTTATCTGAAACCTGTGGTGTCAGTGATCCCACTGTGTAACCTGTATGAGAAACAGGCTGAGCGCTGTCTCTGTGTAACCCAAAGTGCTGTTTTGTCAGGATTTGGTTCTCCTCAAACACGCTGCATTACCAAAAATGAACATTGTTATTCTTTACTGGCAAAATTCCTTTTCTTTTGTTTCCTGGAAAGCTTGAAAGAGCCCCTTGCTGTTGGCAAGGGACAGAAAAGCAGGACCTGGGGCTGAAAGCATGTGCTTTCATAGCAAAATAAGATGCCTGAGGAAGGGAACTGGTCCAGGGGCAGGAGCCAGGCCTCTTCCATTTGCCTTTTTGTCCCATGTCCTTTTTTTGCAGCATGTTTGGAGCCGGTGTATCTGTGGCAGACAGTTGCTGGAGCGTTTCGTTGCCTGCCACATAGGACTGCTTCTTCAGTTGTAGCTGTTATGACAACTGTATCCTAAATTTATCTGGAAATAAAGGAGGAAATTTTGTCTTGCGTTGCTCTGTGTGCCTCGTGTTTTATTTATAGTTTGTTAGCCAAATCTGCTGACAGGTTACATCTAACTGAGTGTCTGGGGAATAAAAGGAGGTAGGATCGTACCAGCCGCTGCCTGGAGAAGGCATTCCAGAGGCTCTGGGAAACTTTACAGTGTGCAGGCAGATGGCAGCTGCTCTAATTAAGACTTACTGTCTCTGTTTCTTTTCCCTGCTGCTGTGGCTTTTAAGGTATCTCCCTTCTTTATAACACCAGAGGAATTTTGGTAATTTATTATCCGTACAACATGGCATGTATTATACTAGCATGATAAACAAACTTAAACCCACTGAAGCGAACATCTTGATTCTTCAATAAATTGGACTGCGAGGTGACAAATCTCCCAAGACAGTGGCAGCTGGAGATGTGTAAATGAAGTTGGCATTTATGGTTAGTTATTACCCTTCACCAAGATTTTTTCAACTGAAGCTTGTAAAACATGGTTGACAGTCCACTCAGTGATGAAGGTGCCGGGCAAAAAGAGTGTAAAAAAATCCAGTGTTAGAAACATATAGTACTTGTGGGTTCTTCTGAAGCTGAGATGCTGTAGTGCAGTCATCACAGATGAGAATCAGTTTGTTCTTTTCCATAAGATTCTGAAGGTGCTTCATTTGGGTTTAAACAAGGGTTTGTTTGTTGTTTCAGAATTTCAGAAGCTGTGGAGGAGCATCCCTGTGGATTCCATGGACGAAGAGAAGATTGAAGAGTACCTGAAACGACAGGGTATTTCTTCCATGCAAGAAACTGGACCAAAGAAAATAGTAAGAGATACAAATTACTGATCTTTCTAGGAAATCTCTCTCCCCCACCCCATCCCTTAGTTCCAAAGCACTTCGTTGAGCCTGTGCACAGCTGCTTCGTGTAGCTCGGGGAGGTGTGACCAGTTTGAAGTTGCAAAAAAACAATGCTGTAGCCACCAGTCAGTGCTCTTGTAACTCGTTCCAGCCAGTGTAATCAAAGTAGCGTCAAGGTGACAGGGTAGGTGCCAGAAATCTCTGAGAGCTCCGAAGTACAGATTCAAGCAGGAGCTTCCACAGCCTATTGAGAACAGAAGAGCAGTTATTTTTTTGGGAGGTGGGTGGGATTGTTTGCACTTTCTCTGCTAAATAGCTTTGCAGTAGTGATGGGAAACATGCAACATCCCACCACACACACACTGTTCTCTGAACTGGCTGTAATACGCTTTTGTTTTCACACAGGACTTGTTCCTGGTTTTCACTAGTCTCTGCAGCAGATGTTTTGAAACCTCATGTTGTGTAGGTGCTCTGCGTGGGTTCCTCATGTAATGATTGACAAAATTATAAGGCATGTACCTTCTTCTGTAGCTTCATTGGAAGTGTTTGGAAGCCTTGCTAAAACAAGGTTTGCTACAGGGTATGGAGATGCTCTATCCCCCCAGTCATTTCACTGACTGAGTGTGAATTGAATATTGTCGCATCTTACAAAAAAAATTAAGCAAGCATCTTCCTTACTGGCTCACCCTAGACCAAGCTGGGCTCCTGATGATGAACATGGCATCATACATCAGGTCAAATGTCACAGCTGGAGAGCAGATCTTTTGACTACTTTTTATATCTCCTGGTAGGCTCCTATCCAGAGGAGGAAGAAACCAGCTTCTCAGAAGAAGCGTCGATTTAAGACTCACAACGACCACTTGGTTGGAGTATTAGAAGATTACTCTGATGTCACAGCTGCCAAAGAGTGACTGGCTGAATTCTGTAGTAAATGTGTTTGTTCTTTACCCAGGATTTTTGTCACTTGGTTGTCCGCTTGCAGAAAGACTGGCTGTATGTAGTTATATGATGTGTTTTTTCCCTGTCCCAGCAGCTGCCAAAACAAGGTGGTTCAGTTACAGAGCAAATATGAACCACAAAATGTAGTTTCATTTAATTAGCTAATGGGAGATGTGACTTTGAGTAAGAGGTTCTTGCTAGTTGCCTTTTGGTCATGGTGATTTATCATGGTGCTCAGGAGTTCCTGCACAGTGCTTGTGTCTGCTCTTACAGTGTTCAGTGGGTATTTACCTGGAATTCCTTACAAGGGACTTCCTAGCAGAACTAAATATAGGAAAACCTTTTTGTAAAATCACAGCAGGGGGGTTTCTTTCAGAGTCAGGTTACATCCACAGTTTGTCACCTGCTTCCTCCCTGCTTCTTGGAACTGAACTGAGGTGATATCTGAGGCTTACATTCAGAATTAAAAACCCTCTTCTAAACTCCTAGCCAGCTGTAGGATGGGCAGTGCAGCTCTGACTTCCTAATTGGAAACTGCCCTCAGCCATTCCTCCTCACTGTGATGGATACACATGTTGCACAGTTCTCTGTGGACAGGAGGGAGATAGAAATGACAGTGTAATACCAACACTATGGATTTTTTCTTTTGAAAGTAATAAACTTGAAATGCTGGTTTCTAGTATTGCTTCCTTCAAGAATGAGTGAACCAGCATCTTTTATGTTTGTTTCCTTTTCAGGGAGGTAAAGGAATCTCTACTGTATTTTTATCTTCTCATTGAACTATTGTTCTGGATTAATGCTGTCATCTTTTCACCATTCCTGGCTGGGGAATGGGGAGGAACCACCTTAAATGAAAGCTCTCTGTAGATGTTTGATGCAGTACAGACTAACATGGACTGTGGCCAAATTATGTCCTCTTGATAACTTATGTTTATGCACCCAACCAGATCAATGCTGATATTGTTTTTGTGCCACTGCAGCACGAGAAGCTGCTTCTCTGCCCTTCCAGGCTTAGAATCAAAAATAAAATAGGCAATATCCTGCCGACAGCAGATTGCTGCTGCCTGCAATGTGAGCTGTTGCCCTGCTTCATGTATCAGGGGATTGAAGGAGGGAGGCCTTTGAATCTGGGTATACAAACAGGTGAAAAAGGTTTTGTTGCACTGAGCAAGTTAAATCTGCTTGGGAGGGAGCGATAGAACTCTGTAAGTGGAGCGATTATCCTCCTGATTTTGAAGAACGCTCATCTTAGAAATGGGACAGCAGTTCCTGCACTGCCCTGTGTAAAGGGTTGCTAAATTCCTGCAGGAGGTTTCTTCTATTATTTCACAGATGCGAAATGCTTTTGAAGCATATATATAGAGACAGCTGCAAGAGGGTGCTGCTCCAGCTCTTTTGGAAACTGTTTTTCTTTCCTGCATCTTCTAGGTCAACACAAGCAATTCCTCTTGGAGCTTTTTAACTTTCCATTAGAGCTCTGCTTTAAAGCAACCACTGTACGCTTGCAAACTTCACCTCTGGCCTGGCATCAAAAAGAAGGTTCCTTTCCATGTGCTGCATTTTTGAGCAGTGATTGTTTTGGTGGTGGTACTCAAGACAAAAGCCACATGAGCTCTCAGTTGCCTTTCATATCTTCAGAGGTTTTTACACAGTAACTTTCCAGTCACACATGATTTTCTCTTTGAACCAAAGCCTGTAACACGGACTGTGAGGTAGACTACCTGCTTTCTATCTCTGCTTGAGTGATTCAAGATAATAGGGGAGTCTAAATAAAACCCCTTCAGCTGCTTTCAAAGATTAAAAGTATGTGAAGTCAAAAATAGGAGAGCAGGGAAAGAAGATTGACTATAGCTCTGTGCTAGCATTGTCAGTCTTCAGTGTTCAAAGAAACAAAATAGTATGGTCAATGTGCAACTGGAAGGTCAGGATTAGATGTTTAGCCTCATTGGAGAGTTTTCTCTGTGGTGCTGACAGAGAGGGACAACTTGTTGGGGTACAGTCTCAAAAATAGCTGAAGGGAAGCTCCTGTTGGTCCTTTTTTTTTTCCTAAAACCTCTTAAAAATCAAATGGTACAACTAGAAAATGGCTCAGACTCGTAGCATTTTAGTGCCACTCTAGTCCAGTTTCCCCACAGTGCAGTGTTCAAATCAGGCTTTTTGCTGAAGAGTTGTGAGAGTTGACAGTAAAAACTTAAACCAATTTTATTTTCCTCCAGGGTCTTCTCATTTGTCTGTGTTAGCAAGATGGTCCTCCTGGCAGCCAAAACTGTCACACTCTCAGCTCGCTTTCTTTGGCAAAATGCTTCCCTTGGTCTTTTGGTGCAAAAGGCTGCTTAGAGGTATTGTGCTCTCTCCTGGGGGGGGCTTAAACTCTGTTTTTTTAATTCCTTCCCTGGAACCATCTGCTGCTAATGAGGAAGATGAGAGGACTCAAAGTTCCATTGACAAAGACAGAACAGAATATGCCAGTTGGAAGAGACATACAGTGATTAGTCTGGGGGGGGCACCTTCATCTCATTCATTTCAAGAAGGCTTTTTGGCCTTGGCCTTTTGGCTTTTTGGTGGTCTTTACCTGGCTCTGCCCTCTGAGGACATTGTTCCCTCAGCTCCAGGATCACAATGGAGTGACTGGTTGAGCCTTTCCAACCCTGTGGGGCAGTGGAGGAATGTGGGCACTGAGAAGCAGTGGTTTTGATGCAGCATCCTCCTTTCTTGCTGTATGAACCAGGAGTGGTGGTATTCAGTTCCACCTCCTGTGATGCTGATGGACAGAGCCCTGGGGAGAAGGAAGATGCTCTTTCTCAGTGATGGGAGTTCTCCAGGGTCTGTGTTGGCTCTCTGAATGATTCTTTTGGTTGCACAATTGCATCTTGAGCCTACTGCGAGGACTTGGGAGGAGGCAGGAGCCGGTGGGATAAGCCACTTTACATCACCAAAACCTCTTTCTCACTATCCGGTGTGTTGCTGGTCTGGGATTTGCTTCTGGAAAAGTATCCTTGCAGGGTGTCTGAACAACATCAGCCTGCGGGGGGGAGTCATGGCTGCACCGACACTTAAGGAGTTTATTAGGACTTGGTGTCCTTAGGCATGAATCAGACCTTCATCTGCTCCTCACCCGTAAAATAAAAGGATTTCTGTTTTTTTAAGGTAACAGTTGAATGGCCCAGGGCTGTCACATGGTGCTCCACTGGCTGCTCTCCTAAAAGTTGCTCTAACTGAGTTGTTCTACTTCCTCAGTTAGGATGATCATTCTGGAGGGGGATGGAAAACAGCAGGTTTTGTTATGGTCGAATGAGCAAATTGACATAAGGCAGTGTGTACCAGAACTGATCTATAATTCACCATGATCATTCAAGGCTTTTAGAGAGCCAAGGAGAGAGAGGTAAGGGAGCCCTAACAAGTGCTAGAAAAACCATGCACTTGGCTTTAGCCAGTGAGGGCTGTCACTTCCAATAAGCATGGGCAAGTGGTGCAGGGCCACCAGGGAGAGTTGGGCTCCCGGTATCTGCTCATGATGAGGAGGGACTGCATTTGCAGATGACTAGAAGCAGCTCTGATAGTGACATCTCATTATTTCCAGCCTCATTGCCCCCTTTCCAGTTGCTGCTAATGTACCAGGCCCAAATTCCTTTGTGTGCTATTGCCTCTGGGCCCTTTGGCAGCTCCCACTACTGGATGTCCAGTAGGGTCAAGTACTTGCTGTAAACTGGTTAAGACTGGCAAGGCTAATCACTGGCAGCCATCAGAGAGAGATGATCTCGAACCCCCATTTGGCTGGTACTGTCTTTGTACTGCTGGCAAAGTCAGGGGAGGGGCTGAATTGTCCAGGCCCACTATTGGGATGTCAGTGACAGCGGGATCAGCCTGAAAACAGCATTTCCAACCTTCTCAGGCAG
Organism: Upupa epops; assembly: GCA_013397515.1. NCBI lineage: Eukaryota > Metazoa > Chordata > Aves > Bucerotiformes > Upupidae > Upupa > Upupa epops. The sequence continues at coordinate 66,631 of VZRI01010771.1, read as the reverse complement.
CCAGTATGACCACAGCACTGCCCAGCCTGGCCCTGGAGGTGCTTGCAAAAGCTCTGGGCCAGCATTTTGTTGTTGTGCTGAAGGCCCGGTGGTTTGGGGCTCCGTGTCTTCCCAAGGGGGTCTATTATTTTGACTATTTAGGTGCCTTTCTAGCTGTGTCTTACCTTGTCCATTCTGCGTAGGTCTCTAGACATGTCCCTGTAAAGGAGCTGAGGAAGAATGGCAGTTCCCCAGAAATCCTGGGGTTTGTCTGGACACGGCAGAGCTCTCGGCAGAAGGCATCTTCTCCATCATCATGAGTGTTGCATAGCCATACTCCCTGCGAACATGTCTGCACCACTTTGGCAAGGACCAGCAGATCAAAGGAAGCTGTTGGCTCTCTGCTCAGCACTGAGGAGGTCACACCTGGAAATGATGTCCAGTTTGGAATGCAGGGATCCTGGGAAGGGTCTGACTGGGACCTTCTCCTAGGCTGGTCAGGGCAGGGGCCAGAGAGCCTGGGAGGACAGGGGGAGCTGAGACTCAGTGCTGCTGCCATTGGGACCCACATGGTGGACTCCACCAGCCTCTCGGGTTGGATGTTGCACCAAGTGCAAGCATGGTTGCAGAAAAAGATTGTCCTTCCATTAAGTTAGTTTTTTGACTGTACCTGCATTTCTGGGCTGATATCCAAGGCCCAAAGGACTCGTGCAGTTTCTTCCTGCCTCTGTCAGCAATGCTGTACTATCTGTTCCCTCCTGAGCTAGTTATTAATTATGGAGATGCAGAGATGGAATCCAGCCTCTACTAATGGTTGACTTCCCTGTGGTTTACAAGAAGCATTTCAGGGATCTACAAATGGTAGGTTAACTTAAGGTTTTGCCTTTTCATCTTCACCATCATCTTGCTTTCTAGCAGAAATGGTGTTTAAATGTTGGCTGCAGCCTGGCTCCATATGCCTTACAGTTGCTGGGCTCACGTCTGCAGCACCCTGCTCATCTCCCTGGGCTTTAATATCTTCCCTGCCCAGCCTGGGGATGGCTGTTCTGCCTGCACACTCCAGGGCCAACCTCAGGCTTTTAGGTGACCTTTGGGAGCAGCAGTTACCCTTTTTCATGTTGGTGCATTCAGGCTAATGCCTCAATTTCGGGGGACAAATCCATGTGAGGCAAACCCACCCTGTTTGTTCTAGCCCTCCTGACAAAGCCACTTCTCTGCTTCTCTCCCTCCCAGCCCCTAAAGCTGTCTGGCCAAATCCCAGCGCTCTCTCATCTTTCTTTTCCCAGCCTTGTTATTCCTTCCTCCCCTCTCCTGAGGAGACCCACAGAAGTGGGCACTGGCCTCCCTCCTCCTTTCTACCCCATCCCCACTGCAGGTGCTGTTGAGTGGTCTGGACACCACCTCCTTCTATGCTTTGCTTTCACAGGCCCAGCTCCATTCCTGCTGCACAACTCCCTGATCCCTGCTGCTGCCCAGGCACAGCCTATCCCATACAGCTCTCAGGAAACAGTTCTCCTCTCTTGTCCCTACTCTTCCACCGCTTGCTTGTGTCCGTCTCTTCGGGGACATTACTGTATTTTCCTCCACAGACACTGACAGGCTATTCCCTGCCTTTGTGGTCGCTTTTCAGCCCACAAGGAGCCTCGGCGAATCAGGCATAGGTAGGAAGGAGCCACTCAAATCCCCTCTCTCCCTATGTGCAGCCTTGGCTTTAGTTGGATGGAAAGAAAATGACTTGGGAAAGTGGAAAGAAACAATGAGAGTGTGAAATTTTCTCATTTGGTTTTTCCAGATTTGCCTCTTTGTACCCCCCTGGGACTTCTCCCTAGTATTCATGCCAGCACTGGCCTAGGAGTCCCCAGTCCTGTTTTGTAACATCACAGTGTCAGCCAGCATTAAGGGCCTTCCTGTAAGTGCCCTGATGGTCACTGGGAAGGAATGTTCCCCCGGCTGCACGGGGAAAGGTCACAGTGGGCAAAGGGGACGCCCGGGCCAGGCAAGCAGCTCGTGGCTATGTGATCAGCACAGAGTCAAAACAGTTGTGGCTTATGGGGGGAAAATGTTTTTACCAAAAAGGTGTTCAAGTGGTTTTGCATGGCCCCGCTTCCTCTCTAGCAGTCTGAGGCGAGCATCTCGCTGCATTCTGAGCCGGAGCATATTTGCATGTCTTACTAACAGTGCCCCGGCTTCTGATGTTGGCCAGTTGCCACTGCTCTCAGCAGTGCTCAGGCTGGTGTTGGGCTCCCAGCATTTTGCTCTCTGCCCTGCTGCCAGCAAACCTTCCCTCTGGATGCAAGATGGAAAAGAAACGCTGGGACTTGCACTGGATTGTCGGCCAACATTAAGGGCTTAACTCCCCAGTATGTCCCTGCTGGCCACCAGTTTTAAGTGACACCGTTGTGTCTTTTCCTTCTGCTTGTTTGAGTCTCCCATCCCCCAACCTGTGCCTGCAGAGCTGGAGCCTACTCCTGGCACTTGGGTTCTTGGAGTCTGGCCCACTGGCTGGGGCTTCTGGAGGACGCTGGATGCGTTTATCGGGGCAGGGGCGGAGCAGTGGAAGGAGGAGGAATTTCTAGGCTGGGCTTATGAACAGCTTTTCAAAATTCTCAAGAAAATAAACAAACTCAGTCTCTAGGCTGCGTTGAGGCTGAGCTCATGGAAAATTGCAGCCTCACTCCTGTGCTCGGTGCCAAAATTAGTAAGTTTGAAAATGAACTGATAACATCTTTGTAAACTCGCAGCCATTTCCTTAAGGTCCAATGGTCCTTCCAACCCAGATTTTGGGGCTTTCACAGAATCAGAGGCTGGAAAAGAGTTCATCCAGCCCAGTCCATGACCTGACACCACCACACCAGGGCACTAAGGGCCACAGCCAGGCTGTCCTTCAACACCTCCAGGAATGGAGACTCCACCACTGCCCTGGGCAATCCAGTCTAGTGTCTGATCACCCTTTCTGTGAGGGTTTCCTAATATCCCACCTAACCCTCTCCTGGCAGCTTCAGGCCCTGCCCTCTCCTCCTGCTTGCCTGGGAGAAGAACCTGACTACACCCTCCCTTCATGGAGTTGCAGTTTCCTAGAGATGCAAGTGGGATTTGCCCCAAAACACTGCACCTCTCAGGACTGTTGCCTTTACATACCCCCCTCAAGAACCTGACTACGGAGGGGGCATGTTGGAATCCCAAGCAGGTACAGAGCACACGGTGATGCTCCGAGCATGATTTATCATAATCACTGGGTTTATTTTTTAAAAAAATTCCAATAGAAAAGTACCTTTACACACGTTTCCCAGAGTGGAGGAGACAGTGCAGACACTTCTTTCCTCATGAAACTCTAGGACAGGAAACAGTCCCATTGCTTGGAAACGCTGGTATTGCTCCTTGAGCTGCTCAGGGGTTTCTCTTGGGAGTCAGTTTCCTCTTGTATCACCCCTTTTTATGCGAGACAGTTTCCTGTTCCCCTACCCCATCCCACCTCCAGCAGCCACAATTGCAACAGTTTGATGGGGTTTTTTTTGGCCCACCCACAGAATTCAAGGCAGAAGGAAGAAAATGGTGGTGTGGTTTAACGAGGCCAGGGGCACTCTGTGCCTTCACTGCAGCCAAGAAGCCAGTAATGCATGGCTGAATCCCACAGAGGGGACAAAGGAAAGGCCACGAAAGGAGAGTTTTTGCACCTCCGTTTGCAAGAAATTGAAATGTGAAAATGTGATTGAGGTTTTGGGTTGCTTTTCTTTTCCAGACTTGGCTCACTCAGAGCTTGCACCCGACCTCAAGTCAGCTGGCTAACCCAGGGTTTTGTCAAGTTGCTTGTTTTCTTATACAGCAGTCTGTGTTGCCTGTAACAGCCTTGAGCAATCGTGGCAGGAGGAGGAAGAGGCAAATTGTCACCTTTTTTGCTACATGTGGGGGCTATTTCTGCCCATCACTGATCCCAGCCGTTGTACCATGCCGAAGCTTGCAAAATATAACCCTAAGGAAAAGAAAAACTACTCCAAAATCACCCTAATAACATTTCTGATTGTCCTCGCCTGGTTGTCATTGGGTTCAACGGGAGAAAAGAGCACTGGTAGAGCATCCACAGGAGTCTCATCTCACCAGAGGAGCTCAGTTCCTCTGCCAGAAGGGAGCACAAACCCTACAAACCACAATCAGCCTGTTTTGACCTCTGTGCCCATGTGGGCACCACAAACCCTTGGCACACAGCTGGTGGGGTAGGCTTGGGGTCCAGACTGAAGGACATGCATTCAGGGAACATCAAGCACAAACCGCATGGTCCGACCCAGTGTAAGATTGTCCTGTTGTAAGAGGTTTGGTACAAAAATACTTGTTCTCATTCTGTCTTTGTTTGTAGTCTCCTTTTCCTATGGTTCCATTTGGAAAGTCTTTTGGAGCACTACAGCGGTGCTGTCAGGAGCCACACGCTCCTCCTTGGGAGTTATACAGTGTACGAGAGGAAAATGTTATCGCTAGGTTTGCTGTCGATTTCTCTTTTAGGAGAGCAGATGTGTGATAGAGGCTGTGGGAAAGTCTTGGAGGAATCCAAACTTCTGTGAGGGTTTGGGGTTGTTCGATTGCTTTTCTTTGAAGCCTGTAACAACAGAGAAGGGTGTTAAGAAGAAATAACAAATACAAAGCAGCCACAGTCTTGGGCTGAGGCGAAGCAGCAAAGTGGGGGATGTCTAGTATCTCTCCCTTTGTGGAGAAGCTGCTGGCTGGGGGAGAAGGAAGGAGAGTAGCTCCCAGAACACTTATCTAACTGGCAAATGCAAGCGGAGAAGTGCCTGCAGGTCAACGGCCCCGCTGGTACCAGTTTTTCCTCCTGATGCCTGGAGCTGCTCAAGAGTTTGAACGGGAGGCATGGGCTGGAAAGCTGAGAGTTAAGTCAGAGTGTTGTGCTTAAGAGGAATTTGGTCTCTGTTGATCCAAGGCAGGAAGCAGCAGCCAGATGAGATTACCAGGAGTCATTCAAAGCCGAGAGGCATTCCTGGGCTCTCAAAACTCTTGTCCCAGATAACAGCAGCACTGCAACCAGTGCCTCACTGCCTGTTTCCTCACCCCTCTACCACTTCCCCAAAGCAGCAAAGCCCAAGGGGCCGCGTCCCACATGCCGTAGCCTTACCAGCACACTGTGGTTTTGTGGAGAACATGCCACCCCAGTAGCCGCCTTGGAAGACTCCGTTAAAACCCACAAGACTGACTGTAGGCCACCATCACACACCTGAGACCTGCCAGAGGACATAGTGGAGGGTCAGAGGTGCCAGGGTGAGAGATGATGGGGTGAAAACACTTCCTATGGGGACAGTTTGCTGCTTAACCCCGTGCTGATGGGATGGGCAACACATAGTGAATACGGTGAGGATGCTGGACAGCAGCTCTTTTCCCCTTCTCAAACAGGGCTTTGCTTACATTTTAGCTGGAAATACTGGCATGTTCTGTATTTTGAAAGAACTGCTGGTTCCCAAAACCTCCCGCTCCCTATTTTTATCTGTTGGGCCTAAAATAGCTAGAAAATGCTCCACAGATCCAAGTCTCGTGTCGGCCATGGCCAGTCCTGCTGCCCTGACTGGGTGAGAGAAGCTCATGGCTGCAAGTGCCGGGCAGAGTGGTGGCACAGGAGTACGGGCACCTCCTCAGACTGGAGTGGCTGGGGTTTCTCTGCAGCGGGGTGCGTTTGTGGCACACAGGTACAGGCCACCCTGAGCTGCTGGAGACCCTGATAAGAGGAGCCTACCACACCAGCACAGGAGGATAGGAGAAGAGAGATGGCAACTCACCCAGCATTCAGCAGAACTGACGGGACTTCCAGCCCTGAGAACCAGCCTCGGAGGGAGGGAGCCAGCGCATCTGCAAAGAGAAAAGGGGCACAGGCTGAGAGGGGGTGGTGGCCACCCATGCTATTAAGTGTCAGCTGCTTCCAGGCTCCCCTTCCCTAGTGCAAGGTGGAAGAGGGAGGTCGAAATGCAAACAGTCCAGCTCCTGTTTGGGCAGAAACACCAGCTGTGGCCAAGCTGGACAACAGGAGTGCAGCACCACAGTTTCACTGAGGTGGACTCAGTCTCTCCTATCATCTTCCAAGCACATGGGGGAAAACATCAAGATCCCAAAATCCAGCTGCTCTCACCACCAGCCCCTCCAACCTGAGGTCTTCCTGTCCCACTGCTCTTTGCAGAAGCTAAGTGGGACCCAGTTCGGGTGATGGCACCTTTCTCCACCATACCACCACTCCACAACACCAGCAGCAGCACGGGGGCATGGGGAAGGTGCCACCAACCCCCTCTGCTGTGCTGGCTCTATAATCACAGCAGGTATTTCTTCTAGCAAGTCTCAGCCTGAATTTTCTTGAGGGGACCTCAGAGCCTCTTTGTGTCTCCATCTCCTTCACCAGACACCTCCTTCCCTCCTGTGTCCCACAGATGCTGCTTGTTACTAGTTATTTGACAAGGCACCTATGCAGCTGCAATAATATTTACTGCTGCTCTTCCTAGAAACAGCAGGGCCCAAAAAGCCCAGCTTCCATCTGATGGCTGTGGCTGGTTTTCTACGCCTTTTCCTGCTTAAACCAGCAGCTCCAGATTACCAGGCTCAATTCAGGGGAGCTGGGGCCAAAAGCCTTTTGGGATGCAGCTTGTCCAGCAAATCTTGTTTCCTCCTGCTCCTTCCTGAGGAGCGAAAACTGGGCTAATGTTGAGAGAGGCTGCTGTGCTGCTGTGCAGCTGCTCATTCCCCCCACCATGGTAGGGGTCTCTTCCCGGGAAACATCCCAAAGGCTACCACTGCAAAGAAACCCTCCTCCACCACCTCCATTTCCACCTCTTTTCCCTGCTCCTCTCTCCTGAGGCAGCTGGTTAATTTTTAACAGCCACGGGGGCCACCGGCAGAAACACATTTGTGAGGAGAGCTACTCGTTAATAAAAGATGGCTCCTCTGTTTGCGCTTCACTTCTCTCCCCTCCCTGCCAGAGCTGCTTCGCATCGACCCCTGCACCTGGCAAGCTACATCCCTTCGACACTCGACGGGTGGCCAGCAGCTCGAGACCACCCCATTTCATACTGTGCTGACAGCCTGATGGAGGTCTTCTACTGCTGGGAGTGATGGGGATGGCCTGGTCCCAGCAAGTACCCCTATCCCCTTCCCCAGTGCAGAGGAGAGTGAAGGTAGGGAGACAGTGAAAGATGCTGGGGAGAGGCAGGTGGTGCTGCCCACTGCTAGTGTTCAGCTCAGTCTGGGTGCTGTCCCTGCATCTCGAGGAGGCAAGGAGTGATAGCTGGTTAGTGGGGCAGAGTTAGCAGTGCAGCAGGCACCCAGGGAAGAGGGGGTCCAAGGTCAGGGTGTGGTGATGATGATTTAGTCTGAATTACCTGGGCGTGCAGCGAAGTGGGATAGGTGAAAGCAGGAGGAGGTAGAGCAGGTGCTAACTCCGCTGGGTACAGAGGGTATGGCCCCCACACTTCAGGGCTACTGGGGTAAAGTGCAGGCACTGTGAGCTCATCTGCAAGAGAAGAAGGTAGAGTTAACAGTGACCACCGGGCCATTGCCCCCACTACGGCACATTTCTGTCATTAGCACCACCAGTTCTTACTTCTAACCCTAGAGGAAGAAAGAGCTAACCCACGATGCTAACACTGAACTTGCTCATGTGAGGCTCAGCCTGTGGCAAGCAATGCTGGGGGGCCAGGTGTCACCTTCCAGCTTTTGTTACCCCAAGGACCTCTTGGTGGGCACAAAGGAGAGTGTGTGGCTCATACCCCTGTGTAACAGCGAAAAGAGGAACTGGCATCCACACAAGAATCATAGAATGTGTTGGATTGGAAGGGACTTTCCAAAGGGCATCCAATCCAACTTCCCCTACAATAAACAGGGCCATCACTCACTAGAACAGATTGCCCAGAACCCTATCCAGCCTGACCTTGAATGGCTGTATAGATGGGGCCTCTACCACCAACCTGGGCAATCTGTTCCAGGGATTCCTCACCCTCAGATTAAAGAACCTTTTCCTGATGTCCAGCCCTTTTCTAGCTTCAAACCATGACCCCTCCCTCTATTGTTCCCTGCCCTTGTGAACAGTCTTCCACAGCTTTCCAACAACCCCTTCCAGGGATTGGAAGGTCACTATAAGGTCCCTCTGGCACCTTCTCTTCAGGCTGAACAACCCCAAGAAACACTCTTCCAGTGGAAGAAATGGGTAAGACATCGCTAACATTCCAGCCCCAGCCACTACATAGAAACTCCCTGGCATGAAGCACCACCAGGGGCTCATCCTACTCCCACACATGTTACATACACCAAGCTGGCTGTCCCCTGCCTTCAGGCAACTCCTGGTCACAGGCCAGCACGTAACACCACGCTTGCAATGTTGTTCCCAGTGAGAACTGGTGTTCCCCATCACCACCCACTTGCAGCATCCCTGCTCCTTCCAGCTTAACACAACAGTGTCCTAGCATCACTACATCCCCCCTGCCCCCATCTGCATAACATCAAATGGCCTGATGGTGTTTTCTTGAGGGTGAGGACAACGCCTGGCACCTGACACCAAACCCTGCTGGCACCAACAAGGCAGCAGGTCAGGGGGACCCAGGATTCACTGGGTCGGTACTTACAGGGCTCCCGAGCGATGAACTGAGGTACCGCAGTGGGGAGTGGCGTGCTGGGGTTGGGGGTCCCCACCAGCTTGCTCTTGGCCATCTTGGTGTTGGCCTTGGCGAACTCCAGCCGCAGTGTCTGGGGGATCTCAGGGTCAAAGCGGATGCCCTGCGGGCAGGAAGAAGGAGCAAGGTGAGTAGATAAGTGGTGCCACAAGGCAAGACAGCCCCACAGCTAAAGTAACTCTCCGTTTATTATTTATTTCTTTCCTCCCCACCCCCAGTCTCAGTTCTCAGCCCTGAAATAAGCTGATCTGCCAGCCCCAGAGGCGGCTCTCACATTCCTCCAGCATCTTTAGCATCGGCACCATATTTGGCAGTCGGCATCCCGCACAGTCCAGCTCTTATCCAGAGGGATTAGCGGAGCCAAAAGAGAGAAGTTTTACATTGAAAATGAAGATGAGGCAAAAAAACCCCCCAATACATCAAAACTCAGGGAGGAACCAGAGCAGTAGCTCCACATGGGTTCTCCCTATGACTGTTTCCTAGTTCTGTGAAGTCCTAAGAGGGAGCTGCTAAAAGAGAGTGGAATTTCCTTTTGCTGGCATTTTTCCTACTGAGGGTACAGGAGGGGCTGGGGTAGGTCTCTCCCTGTACCTAAGGCTCTGATCCTTTATGGGTCAAACCCTTCTGGCTGCCCCTGGGAAAGACAAAAGGAACACAACCCCCTGGGAGGAAGAAGGATGCAGATGAGAAGCAGCCGATGGGAATGGGCTGGAGGGATGAGGACGCTGTGGGGTCAGCCACTCCCTGGGATGGAGGGATTCACCAAGTCTCTCGGGATGGGGAGACAAGGGGGAATCAGCCCTGTCAAGAGGGACCATCCAGGTGAACTCACGTTCAGCGCGTTCTTTGCTGCCTCTGCCTCGGAGCGGCTGTCAAAGCTGACAAAGCCCACAGGCTGTGGAGAAGGGAGAGGAGGCACCGTCACTCAGGCTGCTGGGGAGGAAAGAGGGAATCTCCCCGCATCCCAGGGGGGCAGTTTGCCCCATTTCCAGCAACTCCTACCTGCTTGGAGGTGAGTTTGATGAGAGACCCTTCATACCCCTGCAAGAAAAGGAATTAAAGAAAGGTAGTTAGTGGATATCCCTAGCGATTCAGCTTCCCTTGGAGAAACTAACCTCCTACCATCACCACTCTTCAGTGGAGGGGCACCAGGGGAGTGCAAGCAGGAGCTCAAACAAGGCTCAGCACCAGCACAGGGACACACTGCCACGGGAGCTCTGGAGGGACAGGACACTGGAAGCCTGATAATTTCCCCCTTTGTGTTTGAAAAGGCTCCCAGATCCCATCAACGTTGATGGGGCCATGGGGACAGGGCAGCCCCATGCTTTCAGCCCCTCTTCCCTCCCCAGTCTGGTACCTTAAAGGGCCTGAAGAGCAGGTAAAGTTCCCGGGGCTTGATGTCCAGAGGCAACCCGCTGACAAAGAGTGTCCTCACCTAGAGGAGAAGAAAGAAGCTTCCTGGGGCCACTGATTCTGGGATACCCTGTGCCATAGCTGATGGCATACTAGAGGGATGATGCCAGCCTGAGTAGAACTTCATGGGCAGCAAAGCAGGCTTAAGCTTGTACATTTTTGGGATGGGTGTCTCCATCCTTCTGGTGATGGTGAATCAAGCTGCTAAGGTACCATGAAAAAGTAAGCAAGACCAGTCACCTCACTGCACGCCTGGTGGCATCTCAGTGCCTTCCTATCCCAGTCTGGCAAACAGAACCACTCCTGGCATTGCCAGCAGCACTCCGACTCTGCAATGTCTACTGTCTCAATTTAATTGCAGCAGTTGATCATTAAGGACCAAACCCAAACTGTTCCTCCTGGAGGAATGGCCCCATTTTGGAGGGGGCTGGTTTGAAGTAGCCCATCCCTCATTTCTAAAGGTCATATCTTAAAGGGCTTTTAGATTTTTTTTTGGGACACTTTGATGACTGATGGCCCCACTCAGTCCCACATGGACCTTCCCTCACTCCACCTTGGTATTTAGGCACACCCCTTGCTAGGAGTAGCTGGTTTGGTCTCAGCCCTGCTGTGTCCCTAGGGTCCTGGCTGCCATCACCCACCACCTCCTGCAGGGTACCTGGGGATGGTTCCTGTATTGGTGTGGTTCCTGCTTTGTGTCCTGCTCAGCTCTGGGGCTCTAGACGGTCCTGTACAATCTACTGGGAGGTCATCTGAAGGATCCGATGCCTGTAGCACCTAAATGCCTTGGGAAATCTGATTTGAAGGGTCTAAATCAAGGTCACCCGGCTTGTTGGTCTTGGGCTGGAGGAGGGGGAAAAACTTGATTATTTTTAATTTTCATTTTATTTTTTGGCCGGGCACCCTTACTGGGACCTGTGAAACAGCCAGCAGCAGCCAGCCCAAGCCTTTTCTTGTGCTGACATCTCTTCTTTCTCTTGCAGATAAGCTATCTGCCCCATCTCCAAGCCTTGGGAGCAGCAAACATTCCTGCTTTGTGTAACAAAACCTCTGGCTGACCTGTACCTATTAAATAACAAAGGGGGCCGTTTGCAGATAGCCCTTGTGTCAACACCACCCCACCACAGCCAGCTGCTGGTACCCACATTCTGCTGGAACCCATCCCTGACTGCACTGGGCCTGTCCAAAATCCAGCCATCCAGGAAAGTTTTGTGGCCATCCCAAGCTTGAGCCTGTTCCAGTTAGGAAAGGATGCTCAGGACCTTGCCCAGAAGGATGTTGAGCACTCCAAGTTGGGTGGGATCAGCACAGGATCTCTTCATCCCTTCCTGAGTCAAGGCTGCAGTTAGGCACAAACCAGTAGTTTGTCTCTTCTACTAGGACCATCCAGAGTGGGCTAGAAGCTCCTCTTAAGGTACTTCAGGGGCCACTCCATTTTTCTGTCTATCTTCTGGGACTGGAGAGTGGTCAATGCTACTCCAGCTTGGTTGAGACTGCCTGAATTCCTTCTGGCAGGGGCTGGGAAGGAGATTTAATCTGTAGGAGCTCCCCTTGTGTCCATGAAATTCCAAGGAAACAGGGCAAAGCTCCTCTTTTCTACAGAAAAAATGTTCCCCTTTTGATGGGTCAAAGCACAGCTGCTCCCCAAGGCTTCTGCTCATGGAGGAACCTCGAGGAGGCTGAACTTCCTTCCTGTGCAGTCCCCACTTGTCTCCATCATCTCTCCCGCCTCCCTATGCGCCAGCTTCTCGCACGAGAGGTATCGGAGACAGCTCCAGGGGGAGAACCTGCCGCCAATTTCCCTGCCGCCAATTTGCCGCTGCCTTGAAACCCAAACCCTGCTGGAGCTCCTCAGCAAAGAGATGGGAGAGATAAAAGAGCTCACAGAAGCCTCCACAACCGGCTTTGTCAAGGAAGAGCTTCTCCTTGGTAGGGACTTGTTTTCTTTGAGAGTTCAACCACAGGTCGGCCAAGTTTGAAACCGTAAAATTACACTGGGGCGAGCAGGCAAAAAACGCCAAAGGGCACCCTGGCTGCTTTTCAGCCCCTAATAGAGTGTTTGGGGAGCGGGGTGAGGAGATCCAAGGTCATGGGTGCTCCCCATATGCACCCCAGTGCTTGAGTAGGTCCTACATAAACAGCCTCTGAGAAGGAACAAGCAGGTGGGGGGGTTGAGCTGTGTTCAAACGAGGTGGGACTGGTAGAGAGAGGGAACGTCCTCAGGGTTAATTCCCAGCAGCAGGCTGGACAGGATAGCCTTCCGTTGAGGGAAAGATCTGAGGCGGAAATATTACTCCTGCCCTTAAATGGAAGAGGAGCTTCAGCCTGAGGGGAGCTGCTCCAGGCTTCCCTGCACAGAGATCCCAGGAGCTTGGCCTCCATCCTCCACCACAAATGCTCCCGGGGCAAAATCCTGCCTTTGACTGGGGGAAAACAAAATCTTATTTGAGAAATTTCCAGCTGGGCAGGTAAATACTACTCCATAGGGAAAAAAAACCACTTCTTGGAGGTAGAGGATATGAGACACAACCCCAAGGATCTTGTGGGATGGGACCAGACCAACAGCTCCCAAACAAGGAGTATGGAAGGTAGTGGTGGGGTTCCCTCAGCCACAAACACCCTCAGATTAGGACAGCCCAAACTGTTTGGTTTCAGTTCTGCTGCACAGACATTTTCCAGAGAGTCTTCTTCGTGGAGCATTTCTCCATCTCCTCTTCTTGTCAAAATTTTGGGTGAAACCAGTGGTTCCTTCCAAATGAGAAGACCTGATACTTGCTCTAGAAAGTTGCTGGTCATGGGGGCAGGACCTCCAAGGTGGCATTCACCAGGGATGATAACTGTGGGGTCACACAAGGAGCACATGAAGTCCCCCTTCCACAGTCTTCTGCTCCTGCTACACCCCACAGCTCCTGGATTTGCCAGGGCTGCTAAACCTGCCACCTGACTGCTGGTCTGCCCTCTCCTGCCTTTTGTCCCTCATAGAAGCACAGAATCGTTAGGAAATGGAAGGGACCTCAAAAGATTATCTAGTCCAATCCCCATGCCACAGCAGGATCACCTAGACCAAGTTGCACAGGAACATGGGTCTTGAAAGTCTCCAGAGAAGGAGACTCCACAACCTCCCTGGGCAGCCTGTTCCAATGCTCCATTACCCTCACTGTGAAAAAGTTTCTTCTGATATTTATATGGAACCTTCTGTAGTTGCAGCTTTCAACCATTGCCCCTTGTCCTATCACCAGATGACATTGAGACGAGCCTGGCTCCATCCTCCTGACACCCACCTCTCACATATTTATAGACATTAATGAGGTCACCCCTCAGCCTCCTCTTCTCCAAGCTAAAGAGACCCAGCTCACTTAGCCTTTCCTCATAAAGGAGCTGTTCTACTTCCTTCATCTTCATTGCTCTATGCTGAACACCCTCCAGCAGCTCTGTGTCTTTCTTGAACTGAGGGGCCCAGAACTGGACACAATACTCCAGATGTGGCCTCACTAGTGCAGAGTGGAGGGGGAGAAGAACCTCTCTCGATCTGCTAACCACTGCCCTTCTGATACACCCCAGAATGAAGTTGGCCCTCTCGGCCACAAGAGCACATTGCTGGCTCATAGTCATCCTGCTGTCCACTAGGACTCTCAGGGTCCTTTTCTGCTACACTGCTCTCCAACAAGTCAGTCCCCAACCCATACCGGTACCTGGGGTTGTTCTTGCCCAGATGCAAGATGACCCTCCATAAAGCCTTCTCCAAACCTCTAATACTCCATTCTCCCTTGGAAGTGATCTCCAGCCCATCCTACTCACCGCCTCTGCATCCAACCATCACCTACTACACCCAGTACACTTTGTCCCACTGGGTCACTTTAATGGATGCTGGAAAGAGTCTAGGGCAGGGGGGGGTTGCCGAGACCAGGGACACACCGGAAGATTCAGGGATCAGGGCCAGGAGGTGGTTGAGGCTGCCACGCTATGGTTCAAGGATGGCTCCAGCATGGAGAGCCCCATGGCAGAGTGTTGGCAGCCCTCCTCCTCATTCTCACATGAAGTCACAAGCCAGGTTTATCCCCAAAAGGTAAAGAGCCTCCAGGGGAGCATTTACCTGCCCTGGAGCCCCATCCAATGGTGGCACCTGTTGGGACACAGGGCACCCCAAGGTACACCGGGCACCCCGCTGGCATGGTCACACTCCCCTGCCCCGGTAAACGTTAACAAGCTGGGGTGGGGAGGCGGAAAGCACCCGGGTGATTCACTGACAAGGCATTTGATTGCCTCTTTCACCCCCAGCTCCCCAGCCAGCAGTTTACTGTGGGGGCTCCTTTTAATTCTCCACCAGCAGATTAACCGCTTGGCTGCCCACCATGGCTGCGAAGGCACTAGGGGCTCAGCGTGGGGGTGGATCAAGCTGGGAAACAGGGTAAGCAGAGCTTCCCCCCACCCTGTCCCTGGAGAAGCAGAGCGCTCGCTGCCTGCCTCGTAGCAGGGTGGATTCCATCCCCAGCAGGGACTAATCCTTGCGTAAATATTCTCTGCCGATGGAGCGTCCTCCTGGCCTGGGTTTAGGTTCCAGGGCTGTGTGTACTCACACCATCAACCCACAAAACTCCCTGACATAAACAAGACTGGGGCTGGGGGACTCTGGTTCTTCTATCCCTGGGTCATGGGGAGAAAGAGGCTCAGCCTCTGGCTCCATAGTAATTCCTCTGCGCTGGCAGCCAAATGTCCGGCGGAGGATGAGGGGAGAGAACAGCCCTCGGGGAAGAACAAGACTGGGGCTGAAACAAGGAAGCGGCGGACGAAAACCAACCAAGATGCCAAGGGAGCAGATGGGGGATTGCAACAGAGCGGCCGAGCGACCAGCACGGGTGTGTGTCTCACCCCACTGTGTCTCTCCTGGGGTTTGGTCCCTCGGACTCTGCACTTCCAGGAGGAAAGGGAGAGCAGGATGCGACAAGAGAGTTATCTTGGCAAACCTCCTCCACTCACTGGGCACTTTCTCCCAATGCCAGAAACTGTTCGTGGGGTGCCTTCCCCATGCCTCACTCCCCTGGGATGCGGATTTTGGCATGGGATGGGGACAAGGGCAGCTCTCCGGGCTCTGCTACCAAATAAGGCCTCCCTTGTGCCTTTCACATGCCGTTCTCGGCCAGCAACACTGACGTGACCTCCTTTTCCAATTGTTCTATGCCCCCAACCGGGCTCCTCTTTAGGGAACCCCCCACCCTAGCTCACAACTCCCTCGTACCGGGGGTCACACTCTGGGGAGCAGAAGGGGAGGTGAGAGGGATGGGAGTGCCAAGAACTGACAGCAGGACTCCTGCCAGCCCAGGGAGGAGGCAGCAGGAGCGTGATCAAAATGGGGGGGCTCGCCTCAGCCGGCAGCACCCCAAGTGACCTCCCCAGCGAGCGTGGGTGCTGTTTCTCCCTCTTTTTTACTGGAGGGTTATGAACCTGGAAGGAAGGGAGAGGTCACACGCAGTAGCCAGGCAACCCTACTCCCTTGTCCTTAAGCAAATACTCGACACCACCGGCTTTTCCAGCCAGGGCTGGCAAAATACCTGCCAGGCCCTGGAGGAACCCGGCTCCTGAGCAAGAGCGGCCATCGCGCTCCTAACACGTCCCCGACGACAGGGTGGGGGCCCTGGCACCTCCATCATCCCCCTGGCAAGAGTCATGGGGTCGCCAAGGGACAGGAGTGCGATGGTTTGCCCCCATCTCCCCAAACCCAGCCGGGAGCCAGGCGAGGGTCACCCCTAGCCATCGGGACTGGATTCCACGGGGTCACCCGCGAGGCGCTGGTATCACCCGCACCCGGCGAGACCACCCGTGGGGAAAAGCCCCTCGTGGCTGAAGCGCTGGGTGGAACCTTTGGGAAGTTTGGGAGCCGGGGACTGGAATCTGGAGGCGACCGGCAGACCCGCGGGGCATCGCGGGGCTGTGTCTGCAGGGTCCCTGCTGGAGCAGCGGAGGAAAAGCCAGCGGAGAGGATCCCGTCCGCCCGCTCTCACCCTGCCAAAGTCCAAACTCCCGCCTCAAGGTCACGGGCTAAACCAGGAACTCGGCAGTGCTGTCGGAGAAAACCCGCTCAGCTCCCCCGTACCAGGGGGTGCGGGTCGGTTCTGGGGTGGGGGGGACCCCGAACGTGTCGTCCATCTTTGGGGTGAGACCTACTGGGTGAGACGTTAAGTCCGCTGAGAGCTGGGGTGCGGGATGTACCCCACCGACACCTCACAAACCACCCCGTGGTGTGGGGGTGAAGCCGTTTTGCCCCCATCATACGCATCGCGAGGAGCTGCGTATTCTCAAGCGGGGCGCCCCTGCGCCCGGTGGGGGACGGGAGAACGGGGCCCTGGAGGGTGGAAGGGGGAATGCGCAGACCCTGCCGTTCGTGTGTACCCTCCTGCAGCCCCGATACCGGAGGGGGAACCGACGGGACACCCCCCCACGACGCTGATACCCCCCTCCCAACACCCTGAGTGGGGTGGAGCCCACGGAGATCGTGTGTGGGGAGGAGGACACCGGAACACCCCCCCAGAAAAACCCACCAATCCCACNGGATGGGTGGGCGGAGTGGGACATAGGGTTGGCGATACGGGATGGCTGAATAGGGACATGGGACACACTCCTGGTAGAATAGGACTCAACGCTAGAGAGATGGGACACGGTGCCAGGGCACGAGGCTGGGGGCACAGGACATAGGGTGGGGACATAGGACAAGGCTGGGTAGACAGGACTCAATTCCGAGGTCATGGCTGCAGCAGATCTAGTCATGGGGTCGCCAAGGGACAGGAGTGCGATGGTTTGCCCCCATCTCCCCAAACCCAGCCGGGAGCCAGGCGAGGGTCACCCCTAGCCATCGGGACTGGATTCCACGGGGTCACCCGCGAGGCGCTGGTATCACCCGCACCCGGCGAGACCACCGTGGGGAAAAGCCCCTCGTGGCTGAAGCGCTGGGTGGAACCTTTGGGAAGTTTGGGAGCCGGGGACTGGAATCTGGAGGCGACCGGCAGACCCGCGGGGCATCGCGGGGCTGTGTCTGCAGGGTCCCTGCTGGAGCAGCGGAGGAAAAGCCAGCGGAGAGGATCCCGTCCGCCCGCTCTCACCCTGCCAAAGTCCAAACTCCCGCCTCAAGGTCACGGGCTAAACCAGGAACTCGGCAGTGCTGTCGGAGAAAACCCGCTCAGCTCCCCCGTACCAGGGGGTGCGGGTCGGTTCTGGGGTGGGGGGGACCCCGAACGTGTCGTCCATCTTTGGGGTGAGACCTACTGGGTGAGACGTTAAGTCCGCTGAGAGCTGGGGTGCGGGATGTACCCCACCGACACCTCACAAACCACCCCGTGGTGTGGGGGTGAAGCCGTTTTGCCCCCATCATACGCATCGCGAGGAGCTGCGTATTCTCAAGCGGGGCGCCCCTGCGCCCGGTGGGGGACGGGAGAACGGGGCCCTGGAGGGTGGAAGGGGGAATGCGCAGACCCTGCCGTTCGTGTGTACCCTCCTGCAGCCCCGATACCGGAGGGGGAACCGACGGGACACCCCCCCACGACGCTGATACCCCCCTCCCAACACCCTGAGTGGGGTGGAGCCCACGGAGATCGTGTGTGGGGAGGAGGACACCGGAACACCCCCCCAGAAAAACCCACCAATCCCACAACCAACCTCCCCACCGCAAAAGGCCGATTCACCCCCACATCCCGGT
The DNA here is from genome assembly GCA_013397515.1 of Upupa epops. Lineage (NCBI taxonomy): Eukaryota > Metazoa > Chordata > Aves > Bucerotiformes > Upupidae > Upupa > Upupa epops. The sequence continues at coordinate 48,907 of VZRI01010771.1, read as the reverse complement.
ACCTCCTCCTCGGGCAGGCCGGTGTCGGGGGGTCCACTGTCCCGTTCCGGGGTGAGGCTGCTCATGGTGCGACCGGCCGCGCTCGTCCCGCCGGCGGCAGCCGCGTCCGTAGCGGGCGGTGCTGGAGG
>VZRI01010771.1:0-28492 GCA_013397515.1 Upupa epops | reverse complement strand
CTCTCAGCCTGTCATCATAGAAGAGGTGCTCCAGCCCTCCAAACAGCCTCATGGCCCTCCTCTGGACACATTCCAACAGTTCAATATCCTTCCTGTGTTGAGGGCTCCAGAACTGGATGCAGTACTCCACATAGGGTCTCAAAAGAGCAGAATAGAGGGTGGGGATCACCTCCCTCGACATACTGGTCACGCTTCTCTTGATGCAGCCTAGGATGCAGTTGGCTTTCTGGGCCACAAGTGAACACTGCCAGTTCATGTTGAGTTTTTCATTGACCAGCACCCCCAAGTCCTTCTCCTTAAGGCTGCTCTCAATCTGTTCACCACCCAGCCTTTATATGTGCCTGGGATTGCCTCAACCCAGGTGCAGGACCTTGCACTTGGCCTTGCACTTGCAACTTGAGGTTGGCACTGGCCCACCTCTTGAGCCTGTCCAGGTCTCTCTGGATGGCATCCCTTCCCTCCAGCATGTCCACCACACAACTTGGCGTCACTGGCAAACTCATCTCTGACAAGCAAATACAACCAGCAGGAACTACTGGGAGGGAAAAGAAATAATATTAACATTATGGAATCTCTTAGTGTTGAGGCCTTGGCTGCCAGCAGAGCAACACCTACTGCAGCTGGGGCGAGGGTGACACTTAATTCAGGCGGAGAGGAGGTACGTGGTATGTTGCTGAGGTCATAGAGACCTTCTGGTAGTTACATCAGATATGATGAGTCATGAAGAGAAGCTTGTTTAAAGCTCCATCTCTGCCTTATCAGAGGATGATTGTTTGCTGTGGTATGGCTGCTCCATCTGATGTCATCCTCTTGAGCTGGAGATGTTCTCGTTGGGTTTTTTTTATGCTGTGTTTGAGCTGGCAGAACATTTTGAAATGTGAGTGTTTCTGGAGAGCCTGAGAGATGTGTTGCTGGAGAAGCTGCCAGCTCATGACAGGCAGCTGCTTCCTGAGAAAAGCACAGGAAACCTTCAGCTTCTGTAAGGGTGAGACCTCCACCTCTATATGGCTGGCAGAAGCCAGAAGAAGAGCATGCCAATATGAGAAGGGGATAATCTATCAGGTGGATGTTCATTCCCTGGGTTGGCAGGTGATTACAGTTAATATTCCCTAAAAGAAAGATAATTGAATTATAGGGATTTGGGGTTTTCTTCTCTTGGCTGCTTTCCAACCTAGAAAAAAGACCTTTCAAAGCTCATATGAGGTTTTTAAATGGGATGCTAAAGTGGTTGCCTTGTCCTGGCACTCCCCTGCCTGTCTGTGCTCTGAGCTGGATTCCAGCAGGGTGGTCAACTGCTTTAAATTAATTAGATGAGCAAATTCTTTGGGGCTAATCCATGCCTGCCATCCTCTATAGCAAACACCCTTTGGCCCCTCCATCAACTCCTGTTTGAGGAGATTTTCAATCTTTCAAGTCATGTGGTCCTGAAAGAAACTTGTTAGGGTTATTTTTAATCCCTTATTCAATTGCAGTACTCTGGTTCCTGTTCAACCAGGTGTTGGAGAAACAAAGAAACCTCTATTTTGGCTTTCCTTTGCCTTCTCACACATGTTGGTAGAGGACTGTTCTTGCACACAAGCTGAGTGCTGTGCCTTGAGAATGTGGGGCTATCAGCCAAGGGGTTCCTCAAGCCAGGTCCTTCTTGTCCCTTCTTCCTAACTTGATGGAGAAGCAGTCTGTATTGCCTCTTGGATCCTGGCTGGACTCTCCTGCAGTGCCAAGGGTCCCAGCCTGTCCCTGCATGAGGGGGTGACCTGAGTGAGAGCTGGACCTCAGAGCAGTTGCTGGGTCCAAGATAACCCAATAGAAGTGATGGCTCAGGGGAACAAGAGGACAGCAGAGGGCTGGCATAAGCAGGGTTTGCTACCAGAGATTAAGGCAGAACTACTGATCTAGAAACCAAAGCTTGGCTGGCCATGACCATGCAGGAGCAGGGGGATGTGAGGAAAACCAAAGATGCCACTGCTTGCTCTCCTGGGAAATGTCCCTGTGACTTGTGACCTGCTTGGCTGGGAATGCTCAGTCAGCGGCCAAGGTTTGTTCCTGCATCCAGTTTTGTCTCACTTCCTGGATTTATGTCCTTTGGATTTTATCAGAAACATCCTGACTCATCATGGCCAGCAGCTCTGCGTCCTTTTGGAGGTTCCCGTCTGTTTGCCTCGTAAGTTGAAGCAGATTCTAAGAGCTCTGCTGGCCCTAAGCACAAACACCATGGGATGCCTGTGTGGCTTTGCCACAAGAGATTGGAAGTTCTCTCTGTCCAACAGACTGAAACCACTTAAGTTTAGAGCTAATGAACTTCCAAGATGCTGCTAGTCCAGGGAGGGTCACATTGTGCTTGACGTTACATCTCCTCTTGCATAAAGCCTAGGATGGCTGCAGGGTGCTCAATCCTTGAGAAAGTCCCTGTTGCCTCACAGATCCAACTAGGGATGTTTTGTGCCACCCTTGGCCATGAAAACCAGTGGGCTGTGCTGTCCTGGGGTTGTGGTTGATGGTACCTTGAGCTCTTGCAATGTGGGAGGTTGTGGACTAACAGTACCTGCTAAAAATGGCATGTGGGCCTCTTTCTTCTTAAAAATGAGATGCACTTTTGGTAGCCTATATTCTTTGTATTCTGCCACTTGCCTCCTAGTTGAGTGTGTTGGGAAGCCCATATAGGGATGCTTCAACCCAGTCAGGGTGTGACAGGTTGTGGATGTTTACTGTAGATGAAGCTAAGCTGTGAAAATCAGTTTCTGTGCAGAAAATGCCTTCACAGAAGACAGGCTACCTACCCAGTACTTGCTGGCATGGGCTGAAGGCCTTTGTCTAAGATGTTCCTTCTGGTATTCTTCTCAACTGAAGATATGCAGGCTGGCTGTAGCTGTATTAGGCACCCATAGTCTTCTGTTTTTGCTGATGCCTGAGAACACCAAGAACCATGGTGCAACCCGTGCTGCATCCCACCATTTCAACTGAGTCTTTCCAACTCTCCTTTGGCAGAAGGTGGTCTCTGTCCTGGCAGCTTTTTGGGCTCTCCTGGTTGCTCTGCAGTGAGGAACCCCTTGCCTCCAAATTTAAGTTCTTCCTGTGCTACTGTTTCTTAGCTCAGCTTCATGTGCCTTCAGAAAGGCACGGTAGGCCAGCAACTGCTCTGTTCCACCTCATCTCCATCTCTGGTGAAGGCTGGGTCCTTTCTTGCTACCATGGCAGCTGCCTGTGCTCTCACTGCTGTTAGTTCTCAGATTAGCATCAAGTTCCTTCTCTGGAGCTGAGGTGGGAGATTGCTTCTCCCCTAAAATGAGCTTTTCAGTGGAGGCATTTTGTCCTCTGCACTTCTAATCGGTTCACTGTGGCCTTTTTTGTACTGGAGCAACTTCACGCTGGACTTAGGACGCTCTTGTGATGTAAAAATGTCTCCTGATGTTACTCAGGGCTGGTACCTGTTTCCACCAGCCCCACTATGCTGAGGAAGCTGCAAGTGCTGTCCCAGTGTTGTGTGAAAAGGGAGAAAAGCCTCAGCAGCCTGCTGGTGGGGATGGAGGAAAAAATGACTCATCTTCATGCTAAGAAACAGAGATGATTGAATGAATGCACAAGGAAATGAGGGGAGAGAAGAAAGAGGCATCTTGTGCTATCATTGCCAGCTGCATGGTGGTTGCTGCTGAGGAGGAGCACCCTCACTCTCCTGCTAGGAGGAGAAGCTGAGAACCTGGAGGGGTTGTTTGGTGATGGGGGAAGATGGGATGATTTAAAACTATGGTGGCCCATGCCAGAGCAACTGGTCTGGTTTAAATCTCACTTCTAGCTACACAGGATGTTTCTAATCTATTTATTTGAGATGGACCTCAGCATTTTGAAAACCCCTAAACTTCTTCCCAGCTTCATTCTCAAACCCTTCAGTGTTCCCTCAAACCCCGGGTTGCCCCAAAGATTTCCCCATTATTAATATTTCTTTGTCTCACTCTAGGACTGGGTAATGATTCCACAGCATCGCCCCTTGCACCTGCCAGAACTCCCTTCCCCTTGGAGGGTATCCCAGTGGGGAAAAGCTCCAGAGATGAAGCTGTCCCCACACCAGCTCCTGGCCAGCCCTCATTGCCTACATCCACAGGACTTGCCAGAGATGGGGCAGAGCAGGAAGGCCACAATGCCACCATCACAGTGGCACTGCCCTCTGCTCCTGCTTCTGTCACCATGAGCTCCACTTCCACAACCACCACCACAGCAGACAGCCCGTCCATAGCCTCCAATCCCAGCTCAGTGCCACCAACCTTGGAGACAGCCCCAGGTCTTCGGACAGAAAATACTGCCAGCTTGGCAAGTGGCACAGTGGGTTTGGGGACAGCTCCCAGCCCCATGAGTATACCTGCAGCCTCCTCCTCCCTCCCCACCAGTGACCCATACTCATCCCCTGGGACAGCTATGTCCCCAACACCTGTCCTCATGAACCCTACAACCACCCAGCCACCAGCGCTTACCAAGGATGTCCCTTCTGTGGGGACACTGGCCATAGGATCAAGTTTGGCTGTGGAACCAACATCTCCTCCAGTGACTGTGACAAGTTCCACTGCAGATGAGGCCATGGGCACTGTCAAAACCACCCTTTCCACTGGTGTCATCATGGAGGAGGTCCCACAGGCTCTGAGTGCAGGTGAGCACCATCAGTCTCCACATGTATCTACAGATACAATGTCAACCTCAAGGTGCTTAGAGAAGAGGTGCAAGACACTGGAATTGGAAGAAGTGGTCAGCTTTTCTGACAGTTGAGCTTTTGCTGGAGGAAGTCAGTTATCTGCTCCACCAGAGGAGACAAGTATTTGTAGGTGCCAAACCTCAGCTACCCAGGGATGTAAATAAAATCCCTAGTTGTAAATTTGACTTAAAACACCCAAGGATGAGACAAGTGACTGGACAGAAGGTGCAACCTGCCCTTGACTTAGGAAGATACAAGTTAGGGAAACAGTGAGTGAACATCTCTATTCAACCAGAAACATCTGGCATGGGGGAGGCTGGGCAGTGGGGGGGGAGTCTTACAGGGCTGGAACTCAGGGTGTGCTAAGGACTCCCCTTTCTGATGCTCCACAGGTAGCATCGTGGCCATAACTGTGACAGTCATTGTCGTGGTGGTGCTGGTTTTTGGGGCAGCAGCGTATCTCAAGATCAGGTAAGGCCACTTCAGCTGCAATCAAATGATGGTTGGAGGCAAAGCCCTGGGGAGATACTGTTCTCAAGCCCAGTAGGGCCACTGGCAGCCTCTCATCCTGGTCAGGCTGCATTTTCTGCCATGTTTATATTGAAAAAGCAGAGTTCTTCCTTTTCATTGTGCATAAGCCTTCCTCAAATGCTGAAGATGCTGTTCAGCATAGTCATAACCAGTAATTATCCCTGGGGGAAGTTGCTTTGCCGTGACTTAGACAATAAACAGCAGCGGAGCCTGTCTGTAATGAGGCTTTGCTGACAGGTGAGATGAGCAAAGGTTTTGTTTTAAATCCCTGACATGTCCCAATCTGGTTCAACAGGGAGTAAATCCTGCTTGGGATTATTTTCCATTCTAACACTTCCTGCTATAACATCCCAAAGTTTGACCTAGTAGGGATTTGTTTTATGTGTTTTTTTCACCCTATAGCAAAATCACTACTAAAAGTACCCAAGCCATGGGTGACACTGGGTGGTTTGCTTTCCCCTGGCAGGCACTCATCCTATGGCAGACTGCTGGATGACCATGACTACGGCTCCTGGGGCAACTACAACAACCCTCTCTATGATGACTCCTAGCAGGGACAAGGAGAAAAAGAAACTCCCTTAATTTATAAGAGCTTCTGCAACACAACATCCACTGTTGAGGAGGTACCGGGCAGCGAGCCATGGGCAGGATTATGGCAGGTCCAACAGATGACAGGCAACCAGAGGGTGGGTGTATGATACCAACAATAAACCTTGAGTTTTGGCCTTTGCGTAAGAAAATTCTGGATTCTGGGGTTTGGTGGATGCTGGGTTTGTAGGGAAGAGAACCCAAGTTCCCCAGAGCAGAGGGATGGGGGTGGAGGGTCAGGCAGCACCATGGCATCCTTGAAAATGGTGCTGCCCCATAGATTGAGAAGGGGACATGGGGGCTGCTGAGCCACAGCCAACAGTATCTGGGGGATCTCCTGTGCTTTTATATTCCACTTCCTCCTAATTCCCCTCCCTGCATCACCCCTCTGTGAAATCCTTTTGCAGAGACCATGAGCAGTTGGCAGTTGCAGGGCTGCTCCATCACAGCTCCCTTTCTTTTCCTGCAAAGTGCTTCTGCACAGAAGCTCATAATTTCTTTTTCCACTCAATTGTGGGGTTCTTTTACCCCAAAGCACAGCCTGGGAGCTTGCAGGAAAGTACACAGACCACCCAGGCCAAGAGGTGCTGTTTTCATATCCATGGTTGCTTCCTCTGTGACTGAATCCCCCAGCACTAAAAAATAAAATAAACCCCTCAGCTGTTGCAATTCTGATAAATAAAACTACACTAAATGATGCTGCAATGGGTGAGTGCCCCACCATCACTCCTCAGCTTGAAGATGGTGTGCTTCATGCGTACCTACAGCAAGGCTGAGTTGCTGGGGTGGTTTTGGAGAAGGCAGGTAGAGACAAGACGATTTGTGTCATTTTATGTCCCTGCTCTTAAGTCACTGGCTGTTTCCTTGCATTAAGATCATTCCAAGGTAATTCTTTTCCAAAGCCCTGAAGCAGCAGGATATTTGCTGCTGTGGGGAGGGCAACCAAGAAGCAGCCAACAGATGAAGCAGGATAGGCTTCAGCCACCATCTCACCCAAACCGCAGGTGTTGGTTTGCTTTGGGTTAATCAGTGGTGGCAGCCTGGGCTGGGAAACAGGCTCTGCCATTCACGCAGCTGCGGAATGAAACATCCTGGGGAACATCAATGCTTGGGGTGTTTGCATGATTGCTTCCTACAGCAGATGCATCATCAAGCCAGTGTGATAAATGCAGCCAGCACCATAACAACACCATGAAAAGGTTGGGAGATATGAAGATGTCTCAATGTCTCTTCCCACTCTCAAAAGGAAATGTGATGATTGAGGTTTTTAACTTCTCCTTCCTTACCTTTTATTGGCTTCCGAGTGGCCTGTCCTTTCACTTCCCTTTTTCTGTGAGAGTTGGTGGGGTGGATGAAATGCAGCTCGACAGCAAGACTTTTCTGGCAGCCAAGATGCAGCAACTTAGGCCACCTCAGCTAAGAAAACTCACAAACTAAGTGAAAATCCAACCCTTCAGAGAAATTTGACAGCTTGGTGCTGAACTTGTGCTGGGACGACACATAAAGGCTTACCGTGCCTCTGCTAGCAAGAAGTTGTTCATGGGTGAGAGTCCACTGGCTTTAAAACCCCTCCTGAGCTACATCCTAGTGTTGTCCAAGTACAGCTCTGTGCTGTTCAGCCACAGCAAAGAACATGAACTAAAGAACCACATCCTACTCTATTAAAATTACTTCTCTCAGATGCTACTGCACCCAAAAATACCAGATGTGGATAAAGCTCTTCATGACGGGGGTGATGCCCTCAAAGGGAAGATGAATATGGTCAAGGCCTCTCCTGTCTTCTCACCTCAGATTTCTGTCTTCCCTGACAGCAGGGAAATAAAGCCTGGCCAGGATATACCATAAAATAAAGATGATGCTGGGGTTATTTCTTTTTTTAAAAAAAGCAATGAAAACTCTGCCACAAGATTGTTTTATTTACAGAAATAGCAACCCCTTTGTTTTTCCCAAAGGCTTCCCACCTCCCTCACTTCGGCTCAGCTTCACTGCAAGAGATATTTTATTTATATAGACAAAATAGTTTGCATACCTCTGTGCTGAACATCCCATTCCCCAGCCTGTCAGGCAGCAGCTCAGTCCCAAAGGCCACTGCCACTTGCCAACAGAGCTACTCATAGCAGAAGCAGAAAAAGTGTTGGAAGGCCAAACTGTTTCTCTCAAGTCTTTTTTGCAGTTCTCTCACAGGGGATTTTCTGTGGAGCATCTGGGCTTCTCCCACCCACCTCATCCCATGTGCATAGCTGTATTACATGGACCTGGACCTCCATCAGCCATGGGAGACTTCTGTACAGCTCAAAAGCTGTAGATGAGCAAGAGATTTGCAGAAGATGGCACCACAAGATCCTCACTGAGACTGTTCTCCAACTTCTACCACTCAATCCCAGTTAGAAATCCCAGGTTCAAACCCTACCCACCCCCCCGCCCCAACTCCAAGTAGGACCATGTAGGAGAAAAGCAAGGAACCCACCCTGTTTCCAGTGTGGAGGTCCTGGCACACCACTGGACTAAGCCAGCCCTGCTTGAAGCTGGACAGATGCTCTGCAAGTCCTCCACGTTATAAATAGAGAAAAATCTCATCACATCGTGCTAATTGTTATACTTCCAGTTGGAAAATAAAAACCCAGATGGTTTCTTGCAGCTGGGCAGGGACATCAGCCTCAGGTTGCAATGGGACAGGGGTTCTGAGTGCACACAAGCAAGGAAGAGCCTGCACAGCTACAGGGAAGTCTCCCATCCTAGAGGCTTCCTGGAGATGGAAAACGCCTACTACTGTGGCTTCAGCAGAGCTTTCTGTTGATTTTACAGCCACTGCCACCAGCAGAACATTAAAGCCTCCTTGGTCCTGCATGGCTCTGCTCATTGCCGAGTCCTGTATACTTGGGCAGGTCGTGACTTTTTTAATAGCTCCACTAACTTGCCCGTTGCTGCAGCCCTCGTGCCTGCTGGAACACATTTTTCCCACATGGCTGCCATAATCCTGCTTCTCAGTTTTCCCACCCCAGGGAAGCACCCCAAATGCAGGAGAACAGAAGGTCAAAGCCAGCCTGATTTCACCCCACCGAAGATCATTTTCCTTCCCAACACAATGCAAAAAACTTACAGCTAGGGAGGGAACTGCATCTCCAAAGCTCTCTCCCATTAAGGGTTTTCTTCCAGCCTTTTGTTATGGTTGGAGCTCAAAGCATAGTATTTCCAGCTTGGAGAACACTGGTTTATCATTTAGCATCAAACCAGTCTGGTTGTGGCCTGGACCAGTACTATTTTACCATCAGCAGCAGAAAGGCTATTTCATTATTGGGGCAGATTCCTGCCCATAGCATGACCCAGCCCATAACCACCCCCAACACCTCCTTTCCCTAGAAGGACCCGGAAAAGCAGGTAAACATTCTGCTACAAGGAAGGAAGGAAGGAAGCAAGCCTTATCTGCTTCCTCAGTGAATGCCAGTTCCCTCCTGCACAGCCCCAGGGATAGCTGTAGGCTCTGGATGAGCTGATGCAGCCCAGCTGATCCCATAGTTCCTCCAAATTGCCAAGGGGAGGGGGTGAAGAAAAGCAAAGCACCCATTCTGCCATTACATCTCCTGTACCAGATTAAGAAGGGCCAGGTTTGCAATAGAAGAGCAAAAATACAGGGCCGGGACACAAATAAACTCAGAAACATAAGCCACTGTTTTAATTGTGAAGATTGAGGGGTCACAGATCCCATGTCTTTTTCAGTCCTTAATCATCGTTCAAATGCAGATGGGAATTTCCAGAGTACATGCGTAAATGGAGAGTGTGTGGCATCATCTGTTTTGTAAGAGATGTTATTCTACATTTATTTATAGCAGTGAAGAAAAAAATGCTTCAGAAGATTCTCCAGTAAAGGCAGAAGCTGTGGTGACACCATCATCTGCATCCTGCTATCTTATGCCTGAAGGGGCCCTGCCAGGTAAAGGAGATGCCAGTTTATCACAGAACATGGTGAAGAGTAACTGGACTTTAACATATTTATTTAATTACGGGGAGGTACATGCTCTGAAATTCTCTGAAATGAAGAACTTTCTGAAATGTTTAGGCTGCAGAACACTTTGGGAAGGATATTACATCTAGAAGGGTGGGACATTTTGTTGCTTTCGCATTTTTTAAAAACACTCGTTCATCTTCTCCCTGCAACGTGATACCAGTAAAAAAACTCGACAGCAGAACAACAGAACATTGGTCCCTGCACTAACTCAAGTGCTTCTACAAACTGCTGTTACTCCAGTGAGCATCTTGGGGTCAGACAGATGTCAAATCACGCATAGCAAGTTTGTGTCCCACTTAGTGCACTTCAACACCAAAACATCAAGCTATTTACCTGTCTAAAACCCTATGAACTCCAGCTCTTATGGTCACAACCTTCAGCTGCCTCAAAACACCATCTGCTACACCAGCTTCTCATCCTGCATCTCATAAAGTTATTTTGCCAGGCTGTGTCTGACACAGTAAAAGGCTCCTTCTCAGGGGTTTTCTCTAGGAACTGACCTCCATCAGGCACCACGCTGCTCAGCAGGGAAGGTCCTGACAGGCTTGAATGACCCCAGGGGTACATGGGAGGGGAGTTCATCATCAGCTAAAACCCCTTTGCACCAGCATCGATTCGATCTTGAAACCATTTCATTGGTGTTGTGACAGCTCAATTTTTACAAGGGTGGGTTGGTTCTTTGAAATATATAGTCTCCTCTGTGGCAGGGTCTTCCCTAATCCAGCTGAACGCAGTAAGCATCTCAGTCACTGCTCCTCCAAAGGCAGCTGGCACCTTCCATCCTGGACAGTGTTGTAGGATTCACAGGTTTTGCACTTCATGCCAAGGAGATGGAACTGCACTGTAGAACGGGCACTGCAGTCATTGCAAAGGATCTACACACGGAGTAAACAGAGTCTTCAGCATCAGCAAGACACAGTAAAATGTTACAACTTATCTTCTGGCACCCACAGGATGGGTTTGCCAGAGGTAACAAAGTGCAAAACACTGCAGCAGGCCTCATTTTCCATTTATAACTACTCAGATCACGCTCTATTATAACAAAGAATTTACATTTAGCTTGGCAAGGTGATTCCTTTCCCAAGTCAGGGGTAGACATGCCTCAGGTACTTCTGCTGATATAGGAATGCACCAGAGAAACCCTCAAGTGAACACAAGAGCGGATTAAGAGCATTTAGTGTGCTATTACCTGCGAACAACAACCAGTTCCCACAGTTTGGAGGTCACAGGAAGGAAAGTTTCTATGTGCTCACCTCGCACAAACCAATAGCTGAACATTTTTGTATAAACCCCATCATGTGTAGTCTAGAACATGAAGCTTTGAGCTGTCCCAGGAACCACGTTCCTGGTTTTTGCATGATGGCACCGCCAGTATTGGAGAAAAGAAGGTACTTGCAAAGACAAAGCTGATTCTCTGCCTCTTATGACACTGTTAGGTCACTGGGTTTGGGGTGGGATTTTTTTATTGGAGTGCACATGGTGGTTGTGTTTTTTTGTCTGTTTGTAAACCCAGCAGTTGAATAATGACATGCCTTAAGTCATTCTCTAACCACCAGGTTGGTTTCTGATCCAGGACAGATCCGTAGTGCCCCCTACTGCCAGTAACGGAAAGGCACAAGAACAAAAATAACAGCACAGGTCTCATCTCTTACCTCCACCATCATGTTCTGATACTCGGTTGGCATAGGAGTCTGCGCTACTTCGTCATCCAGCTGACGCCAGTATCGTGTCATATCTAAAGCCGAGTGCATGCACAAGGGACATCTGTAACCTCTGGCAGAAAGGAATAAAAACATCTAAACCAGCAGATGAAACAGATCCGCCCAAAAGGATGAGTTTCATACCATACCAACAATGTTTCACACCACTCATCAAAGAGTTTCTTGCAAACAGAACTGGAAATTAAGACCCCCTTTAGGAAATTAAGGAAATTAAGAATTTAGGAAATTAAGACATCCCTTTAGGATGTGGCTTTAAGCGATTTGGTATGGGATTGACATTGTGATCTTTGTCTCCTGGAGTGATTTGTCTGGAGCAAACCTCTATCAAGACATGTTTACAACTACTTACTCCTTCCGCATGTCCTCATAACACGTTCTGAAAAGGAAACACAAAGACATCAAGAAGGCAACAGTTTCCAACTGGTGACACACTGGGACTGAACAGAAAGAACAAGGTGCAGCTAACCACAAGTTAAAAAACATCTATGTGAGAAGAAAACTTCCCAGCTAAATCATCAAGTACTTAGGTAAAAATCCAGAGGCAAAGCACACATGAATCCCTTCTAAGGTCTTCTAACACAAGGGAGCAGGGTCAACACTACAGTAAAGATTGTGGTTCACATTTGCTGAAAACTCAGGAGTGTGATACATCACAAGGTTAAGTGTAAGATGGACAAAAGTTGAAGGAAGATTCAGTCTGCAGACCTACAGGAAACACAGAGGCCATTTCCTCAGCACACAAAGACAACAGAGAGGGAGAAACCAGCGAGTAAATGGAGTAACAAAAGACTGCATCTGCAACACACAACAGAAGCAGAAAGAAGAATGTGGTAATTCTTCCTCCAGGGGCAGCTAGTGCTATCTATCACATCACTTCAGGTTCCATAGGGAGCCAGCAGTTCTTGTAGTATGACTATGCGCTCTACTGTCTTTGGGGGTGCTCTTAAGGAAAGACTTTAAAACTTAAGTGATGAGCTGCCACCAACATCCTAAAATCACAGTGCAGCTGCTTTCTGCACCAAGGAGGGGCTTCTCTGAGTAATTATGGAAGACAATTCAGCACAGGAAGATTTAGAAACCAGAATTCTATGCAGTGTTTTACCTGTGGAGAAGGTGACCACAGGGCAGGACATGTGCTCCAACACGAGACGTGTGAATATCCTGTTTGGAGGCAAGTATTGGACAAAAGGCAAGAAAATGAATTCAAATGCAGTCAGAATTACAACCACACACAAGTCCAAAGACATTAGAAGCAGCAGCTCACCTCCAAACATATTGGACAGTCCTGCCTGGAGACATTTTCAATACACTTGGCAGAAAAAAAGAGAGAAAAAGAGAGAGGTAATTCTACTGCATGGCTATCTGAATTTGTCTCTATTTAAAATAAACCTTAAACTGTAAGATGTATGAAATAACTGTTTATTTATTTACATCTGATGTTCTGAGCATCCCTGTCCATACGGCCTTGGATGGAGCAGAAGCGTTATCAGTTTTGAAGTTTTAATTTTTCTGTTTTTTTTTTTAAATATATGAAGTTAACCAACATATTCTTATAGAATCAGGAACTACCAGGTTGGAATGGACCTCAAGTATCATCTGGCATCTCTCTGCTCTCTGTAGCCAACCTCTGAATACTGGAACATGGTGGTAAGATGTCCCTTTTCTGAAGGCTGAACACAGTTCTCTCAGCCTTTCCTCACATGGTAGCTTCCCAGTTTTTTGATCATCTGGCACGTTTTCAGCAGGGTATGCTTGATCCCATCATCCAGATCACTTATCAAGACAGGGCCACAAAAATGATCAGAGGGCTGGAAGACCCCTCCTATGAAGACAGGCTGAAAGAGCTAGAGTTGTTCAGCCTGGAGAAGACTGCAGGGAGACATTCTCATGGCACTTCAGTGCTTAAACAGAACCTACAAGAATGATGGGGCCTGCTGCAACAGAATAATGGGTGATGGTGTTAAACTGAAAGAGGGCAGGTTTAGACACAATCTAAGTAAGAAATAGTTTATGCTGAGGGTGATGAGAGATCAGCACAGGATGCCCACACTGATGGTTGATACCCCATCCCTGAACACATCCAAGGTCAGGACAGCCAAGAATCTGGGCAACCTGCAGAGGAGTTGGACTACATGACAGTAATATGTCCCTTCCAAACCAAGCAATTTTGTGAACCAGCTCTGAGCCCAGTATCAATCCATAAAAGACACAAGGCAGCAGTTTCCTTGAGAGGTGTCTGTGTTCTTACCTTGTGCTTTCCTCGGAGGCTCAAGCTCAGACACAAATTGCATTTGGAGCAATGGAAAAAATCCTCCTTTGGGCCGATCCTGAGAAAAGAAGCGTCAGGCCGAGGCCGGTCTCCCCTTTCCCCACCCACCCGGGCAGGGTCGGGGCGGAGGGCGAAGCAGGGTCAGGGCGGAGGGCGAAGCAGGGTCAGGAGGCGGGGTGTCCCCGCCCGCCCCTCACGCACCGGCACAGCCCGCAGTCATCGCAGTGGTACTGCATCTTGTCCCGATCGAAGAGGTGGCAGATCCCGCAGTAATACTCGCCGAAGAGGTTCTGGCAGCCCTCACAGCGCTGCTGGGCCTGAGGCCACACGGTGAAGCGAAGGGAGAACCAGCTGCCTTTACACACCGCCCCTCTATCCTCCTGCCCTTCAAAATGGCGGCTCGGGCAGACTCTCCCCAGCACCGCCTCCAGCGCGGACTCACCTTCTGCAGTAGGCCGCAGCGGCTGCACTGCACCTCGGCCACTCGGAACCGGTCCATCTGGTGCCCCTCGGAGCCGTCGTGGCACAGACGGCAGGTGTAGAGCTTCCCGCAGCACGGAGCCTGACAACGACACGACACAACACGGCACGGCCTCACATATCCATCTCCGGGAACTTGAACCCCATCCCATCCCCTCTCCTCCTCACCCGCAGCAGGCATCCCCGCCGGTAGTGCTCGCAGCCCATCTCCCCACTCGTAGCCATCTCCTTCCCCCACGGTACCGGCACAGCTTCCGTTTCCGGCAGGCGCCGGGGCTTTTCATGTTCAACCACCCCACCCAGACCCTCCTTCCCGCGTTCCACCCTCCTTCTGTTGGATTCCTCTCCAGAGCCCCATTCTGTCTTTCTCCACCTTATGATAAAACCTTTATTCCTCTTCGATTTTCCCCTCTTCCCCCAAAACCTTTTTTCCACGCACTTCAAATCTTACTTTGCTGCCCCAAAATCTTCACTTTTTACCCCATACTGCTCTAAAACTTTCATCCCAAAAAATCTTTCTCCCACATAATCCTAAAACCTTCCTTTTACTGTCTTCATCTATAATCTTCCTTTTCTTACTCCATTCCCCTAAAACCTTTGGAATTTTTTACCTCGTTCCCCTGAAGCTGCCTTTTCCTCTCATTCCTCTAGAAACCTTTGTTTTTTTACCTCATTCCCCTAAAACCTTAATTTCTCTACAAAACGTAAGTCAATTTTTCCTTTCATTCTCCATAAGCCTGCCTTTCCCCACAAAAAATATTCTTCCTTCCATTCCCCTAAAAACCTTCCTTTCTTTCCTCCATTCACCTCAGACCTTTCCCCCTGCCCCACATCTTCCTCTCCCCCGCAAACCTTCTCAACACCCCCCAAAGTCTTGCCTACAGAATGTGGCACATGGACAGCAGCCTACAGCTGAGTAGCAGGGAGGTCTCTCTGTAATGTTTTCTGTTTCTAAGAGAAGGACTCGCCACCCATGGGGTGCTAGCATGTAGACAGGCACTTATTTAAATAAAATCCAATTCCCAAATCCTGTTGTTCACCACAGGCAATGCCACCAGTGGAAATGAGCACAAAAACCTCCAAGTGCATAGGGGACTAATTGCTGGTTTGTAAGCACATCCCGAGAAACCCGGAATTCACTACCATTTTATTTACAAATATTAACACCAAGACTCAGCACAGACACAAAGGTATGCACATGTGACACCCATCCTACACCCTGCCATATCATGGCAATAAAAAAGGCCCTACTTAGTGCAAAGACAAGATCCACAGTTTAAGGACACAGGATCGGGGTGAAGCTGTGATGGCAGCAGCTGGAAAAGCTTTGAGCAACAAGCACAGAACCGACTACAGCCAACCTGAGAGCTGGAACAGTCATCTAAGAGCTCTGAGATGAAAGCAATGCTGGTCTTTGTTCCCCGTATCCCATCTCCACCAAGACTGATGACTTAAGCAAGGTACTAGGTGCTCGCAGCTTGTTACATGGCTCAAATGCCATCAACCTTCACCATGAACCTTCACCATCAACAGCATCCAGATAACAGCCCCAGTTAAACACCCAGAAAACAATGTCTCTAAGACTGGGATACGATGGTTCAGAGGGAAAAGGAACATCATGCAAGGTCACACGTGCTGCTACACATCAGCAGAGGCTTCAAGGGAACATTTACACATTTAAACGTTGCATTTCTTGCACAGCTTCTTCGCTGACTGTTCTGTTGAAGCAAAGGCGCTTTCAGTACCAAGATGGGGCAAATTCAGCAATAGCCTGCTCTCTACTGTCCATTTAAAAAGAAATCCCTCAAAGGGCAGTGGTTAGACAAAAAAAGAAGCCCAGCTTTCTTCAGAACCCTTCAAACTACTTTCTGTTCTTGCCACACACCAACAACCACCGCTAGTCTCTGAGAAAACTCAGACAAGACCAGAAAAATCGACATCTTAGGTGCATTCTGCCATGTGGAAGAAATCCTGCAGCGATGGCAGCTCGAGCTCTGTCCTTGTACTGGATCTGAGCATCTTCCCACAGCAAGAGACTCTCCTGTCTCCTGCAGAGATCTCACAGCTTTAGCACCTGGAATGTCAGGTGGATTGTTCCCAACAGTTTAGCTGCCTGCATCAAGAGGAGAAAGGCAGAAAGATGTTATGGACAGGCTGACAGAACCGCACAGGTGCTATCTTGGAGCTCGCCCTTTCACAGACTCCTGTCTCAGGCACCCCAGCTGAGGAAGATGTAAAGTATCTGTAAAGAAAGCTGCCATTAGCGAGAAGGTCATCATCAATAGTTGTCCTAACCCAGAACACAAAGCCAGGAGATGACACTGCAGAAGTTAAAGCCACCAGAGGACACAGTGAAAGTTAAGGCCACTGGAAGGCTATGCTACAGAAATTAAAACCCACCTTCTACAGGAAGGTATGATCTTCTTCAGGTCAGTGCTCAGCTCTGGGGAAACTGACATCTGAGGCATCAGGCATGAAGGTCCCTGACACCTTTTAATTGGGGAACAAGAAGAAAAAAGATAGTTAATTCCCACCTGTTCCTAAAATCTTGGCCCACACACAGAGCAGCACAAACTCTTTTGTTGCTTTGTCACCTGCTGCAAGGCCAGACTTGAGTTATGAAGATCAATAGCAGCAAGGGAGGGGACACGGGACTCGGATACGGTTTTATTTTCCTTCTTCAGAATGTGGTGGTGCCATGCTGCAAAAGACAAATGGATTCACAGAGCATTAGGGAACTGACAACTGGCTGTAGTAACACTTGCCACAGTCTGTCACTCATGTGGGATCCGGGTTTTACTCTCACTTTCCACTCCTTTCAGTTCCGGAAGATGATTTAGCTCTGGCAAACGCACATCTGTCTTAGAGAATTCCCATTTTTTCTTATTTGCGTGAGGAATGTTTTTTTCATTGGTTACCTGTGATTATGGACAGGAAAACAGAGAAATTAAAGAAAACCACATCAGGAAAATATAGAAATTAAAGAAAACCATGCCAAAGTTATTTTAACTTACTGACGTCAAGCTTATGTTGTAGTGGCCCATGGGAGAATGTTTCTGCTGCTTTAGAAGTGGGTTCAGGTATATTTTACTCTTTTCATCAACCCTGTAATGTAAACCACCCCAAACTTTGTATTAATATTGTGAATGTAGAAAACTGTGAACACAACATGGCTAGAAACACAGAATTGCAGAAAAAAAATCACTGGAAAGCACCCCCGAGATCATCAAGGCCAGCCTATGACCTAACATCACCACATCAGCCAGACCAGGGTACTAAAGGCCACAGCCAGTCGGTGCTTCAACACCTCCAGAGATGGGGACTCCACCACTGCCCTGGGCAGTCCATTCCAGGATCTGATCACCTCTCTGTGAGAAAAGGCTTACTAACATCCAACCTAACCCTCCACTGGCAGCTTCAGGACCTTCTCTCATCTTAGTGCTAGCTGCCTGGGAGAACAGTCTGACCCCCACCTGTCTACAACCTCCCTTCAGTTAGTTGTAGAGAGGAAGAAGGTCCCTCCCAAGACTCCTACAGGCTAAACACGCTCAGTTCCCTCAGTCTCTCCTCATTAGACTTTCCCATCAGACCTTCCCCAGCCTTGTTGCTCCTCTGGACCCACTCCATCCCCTCAATCTCTTTCTTGAAGTGAGGGGCCCAGAACAGCCCCCAGTACTCAAGGAGAGGCCTCACCAGCGTACAGTACAGGGGAAGAATTATGTCCCTAGTCCTGCTGGCCACACTAATCCTGATACACAGTCATTAAAGGGTTAGGAAAAGGACTCACAGGGAGAACAGCCTTTGTGAGCTCAGTCAATGGAGGGGTTTGGTCTGGAGACAAGCCACAAGTGACAGAAAGGGCAGCATGTCAATAGCTGGCAAAACATGGCTGTTCAGCAGAGCTCTGTCAAACGCAGTAACACCAGGACAATGTGGTTGCTCTGACCCACTCAAGAGCTCTTCCTAATCGCAACTTGTCTCAAACCCTCATGTCACATTCCCACATTGTCCCCCTTCCACCTGTCCGATGATACAAGCTCTCCTAGCACTGCTCCCATACCTGTAATTAACGTTTCCAGGCACAGGACCCATCCCAAGCGTAGTGGGAGAGAAGCTCTGGTTGATGGGAGGGATAACTACGCCTGTGTTCTTCCCATAGTCCAAACTGCTGCTGGAATCTTTCACACTGCTTTGAGGGCTAATTTTAAATGGGTTGATGGTGCCATCGCAGAGAGAGCTTAGGTGGGAGGATCTGTCTGCTTTCCCTGGGTTGGATTTAGTGTGCTTCACCTTGAAAAGCTTTAAATCTCTGCTCTTTGTGTCAATGCTGAAATCCTGATTGGGAAGACAAGCATCATATTCCTCTTACAGAAATGTCTACAAAGTCACTTACACAAGTCTATGAGGAGGAAAAAAAGCCAAACCTGCAGGATTCTACATTAAAAAATAAATCAGTTCAGGCTTGGGAAACAGAGCTGGACCAACCTGGACACCCAGCATTTTTCTTTCTTCCAAACTATCATCTTTGTCCCTTCTGCTGATTTTTGATTTCTTTTGTAATTGCTGGTCTCTGGCGTCTTTCTGAATCTTCAATTTAAGCTCCTGAGCAAACCTACACTCCATACAAGGATAAAACAAAGGGGCTTTTGTTAATATGATCATCAGGGTTTGGTGTTTTGCCCAGGCTCCTATAGCCTTTTAAGTAATTAGAACAGCCCCTGTAGCGAAGGGGAAGACATCCTATAAAATAAATAAAACTTGACAAGGACATACTTTTCACATTACAGCCATAAAGGTGTTTGTGTCCTGGTTGCTGTGAACTACCCAATACGATGCAGCACTGACTGCACATGCTTGTGAATTACAAGGCTGCCGCAACGTGTTCCCTCTCAACTGTTCTCCTTTTTCCAGGAAGGCTAAACCCAAACAAACCAAGGTATTCTGTGACTGTGTGCTCTGCAAACCCAGCGTGTGACTGTTTAGCTTCCTAGTAATGTTGACCTGTTCTGAGCAAGAAATTAATGGTTTTACCTTTCAGCAAATCCATCTTTATTAAAGAAATTGCACTGCAGGAGCTCGGCACAGGATGGTCTTTTGTCTGGATCGATCTGCAGACACTTCTGTGAAATCAACATCAATGTCAGAGCGTAAATACGTTAGGAATGAAACAAAGGTTTTAGCACTTCTGAGGGAAGTCAAGAAAAAAGTTGCACAACTCCGCTTCCTAGAGCCTCTTAAATTGAGCTGAGCTCAAGAGACTCCACCACCAAAAAAATTCCGTGTTTGCTGGCTGCTGCCTTTCACCCACTGATGTTCACAAAGACTCATTCCACAGGGAATACCTATCATACAGATGGATCTCTCTGCTCTTGCTAAACCCATTTACAGTCACATTTGTTTGCCTAAGGCTTTAGAATCCCCTTTGGTAATTGTGTTACCTATAAAGCATCCACCTGAGTAGCAGACAAAGGGCAAAGCTCATCAGGAGACCTTTCAGGACATGCAGAGGTGTATGATGCATGCTCTCAACACAGAAGCCCTTCTTCACCCTCTGCATTCTCTTGGAAAATCAATATATGCAGTTGCTCACTGCATGCATAGTTGAGAAAAAGCCATTTTAACAGCCCCAGCCCTTTCTGGAGGCTGTATTCAGCTTGAAGATGAAGGACAAGTAAACAGAGGAACGTTTGTGGTAATCAAATGGTTAATTACTAACGGCTAATTACCTTGGTTAAATTGAGCACTGCAGCAGACAGCTTGGGATATCGTTTGTCCAAAGATTCAGCCTCCTTCACTTCAGGCAACCTCATGCCAGCAAAGAGGGGATTTTTATAGAACAACTCTTGGTGTCTGGGTATTAAATTGCCTGAAATGATACCAGCAAAGCCACTGCATGAAGGAAATACAGAACTGTCCCTGAAAACATCCAAGAGGCTGACATACTAGGTCAGCACTACTGCAGATGGCCTGAACAGGCTGTTCTTACCCAGGCACTTGGTGATGTGGTAGAGTTGGTCAATGTCTGAATCACCAGGAAAAAGCGGTTCTCCCATCAGCATTTCTGTTATCAGAGTGCCAACAGCCCACACATCCACAGCCCTGGAAGAAAACAAACAACACTACAGTTAAGCACAGCTTCATTCATCAGTTTAATCTAAAGGCTGAGCCCAGGCCAGTGCATGGCACCCCTTCAGCCAATTACAAGCCCTGAGGGGCAGCTTTGTTCTCCTAAACAATCAAAGGTATTTTCCAAGCGTGACTCCAACTGCACAGTCTCTTACTTGCCATACTTGAGATCTCCCACCAGCAGCTCCGGAGCTCGGTACCATCGGGTTGCCACGTAGTCTGTGTAAGCTTCCTCTGAAGCCGCTAGGGTACGAGCAAATCCAAAATCACAGAGTTTTACAACTCCTGACTGGGAAATGAGTATGTTCTCTGGCTTAATATCCCGATGTATTATCTGCACGGAGAAAAGCAAGTCAGGACTAATAAATACCCCATTTCCACAGAGTAATTTCACCAAAACTAGCAGCCTGCTCACACCCAGGTCAAAAATTACCAAAGCCAACCTACAATAAGGTGTTACAAAGTATTAGATCCTCCGAGACTCATGGAGCCTTCCTTTGAAGCACCCTCACAAATCAAATCAATGGAAGATGGTCTCCAGGCTTAGCTAACATTGAGTTCTGATATTTTACATCAAATTCAGTCTGGCCTTTCATTCAGCACTTTATTTCTTTAAACTTCAAAATATGTACATATATAATAAAATATCTGTAAACTATTCATTTAAGCTGAAGTGCAGAGCTGAGTTTTCATGCTGACTTACATTATGACTGTGACAAAAGGCTATTCCTCTCATAATCTGAAACAAGTATTTCCGAACCCTGCTGTAGTCCAGGCCGTTTGGAAATGCCTTGAGGTCATCCAGCAACGTATGATCCACAAACTCAAACACCAGATACCATCGTTTCTTCTTTTTATAGACTTCCAGCAGGTTCACAAGATTCTCATGCCTGAGTTGCTGTTATAAAACACAAAATACTTAGTGAGAGCTTATAATGAGTGAATTACAAGCAGACCAGACAGTGCAATGCTTGTAGCACTCTTGTCACAGTACCTCACTTCTTAAGAGAAATCAGCTCAGTGACATTTAGATTAAAGTTTATTTTGCCAATTTTATTAGCAGAGGGATTTGTAAAGACCAGAGGAACACCAGTCAACCCTTATCCACGTCTGTCCAAAACCCAGACTTCTTAGATCTAAACTGTAAAGATTTTAAAAAATTAATTAAGAAAGAAATCTCCTTACTCAAGAACACTTTCTTCCCAGCACAGAAGATGTGAGTCACAGAATTAATGGGGCTGGAAAAGACCACCAAGATCATCAGTGACAGCCTATGACCTAACATCACCACATCAGCCAGACCAGGGCACTAAGGGCCACAGCCAGTCGGTCCTTCAACACCTCCAGGGATGGAGATTCCACCACTGCCCTGGGCTTTCCACTCCAGGGTCTGAACACCCTTTCCATGAGGAAGCACTTCCTAACATCGCACCTAACCCTCCACTGGCAGCTTCAGGCCCGGCCCTCTGGCCCTCTCATCTGTCCTGTTGCTATTTGCCTGGGAGAAGAGCCCAACCCCCACCTGCCTACAACCTCCCTTGTAAAGAGGAAGAAGGTCCCTCCCAAGTCTCCTCCAGGCTAAATACTACCAGCTCTCTCAGCCTCTCCTCATCAGACTTTCCCTCCAGTCCCTTCCCCAGCCTCGTTGCTCCTCTGGACCCACTCCATCCCCTCAATCTCTTTTTTTCGAAATGAGGGGCCCAGAACAGCCCCCAGTACTCAAGGAGAGGCCTCACCAGTGTCCAGTACAGGGGAAGAATGATGGCTCTAGTCCTGCTGGCCACACTACTGATGATACAAACCAGGATGCCACTGGCTTTTCGTGCCCTCTGGAGCACTTCTGGCACATGTTCAGCCGACTGTCAACCAGTACTGCCAGGTCCCATTCTCCCAGGCTCTACAGCTAGTCATCCCCCAGTCTGTAGCTCTGCTGAGGGTTATTGTGCCCAAAGTGTAGGATCCTGCACTTGGCCCTGTTAAACCTCCTCCCATTAGTCTCTGCCCATTGACCCAATCTGTCCAGATCTTTCTGCAGTGTCTTCCCACCCTCCAGCAGATCGACAGTCCTCCTGGAGGGTCTTCAGGGACAAAGGGAGAGGGAAAATGCTGCATCTGCTGCTAAAGGTTACCGTGTCAAACACAGGGACGGAGTATGGTCAAAAGAACAAGTGGAACACCAGACACACGTCCTGGCACAGAATACCACCCTGCATGCTTGGTATCCTAGACGTGATGAAAAAAAAACTGGTACTGGAAGAGTTTGGGAACTTGCAAAAGCTTCTGTAGGAATAACAGAGCCAGGAGAGAAAGAAACACATGAACAAAGCTGAGAGAAGCCTGTCAGGGGAATGCTGTTAATAAAGGAAAGTAACTTTCCTAGAAGCACTTATCCTTATCAGGTAACATCAGTACCCAGCCTGCTGAGGCACACTATCACACCTTGACATCACACATTTCTTACAACTTAAATTTGAAATGAATCCACTGTGGTTTGGCTGCTCTTGGAAATACAACCAGGGACCAAACAAGACTCTTAGTTCAGACTTTGTTAGTTGCATTTTCTAACCTGCAGTCAGAAGCAACTGTTGTAGAATCATTTAGGCTGGGAAGGACATGTTAGGTTAATGCTTGGACTCAGTGATCTTACTCTTTCAAGCCCATCACTAAACCCCATCCCTAAGCTCCGTATCTGCATGCCTTTCAGACATATCCAGGGGTGGCAGTTTCATCACCTCCCTGGGCAGCCTGTTCTAATGCCTGGTGATACTTTCAATTAATAGGTTTTTCCCAATTTCTAACCTAAACTTCCCCTGATGCAATCTGAGGCCATTTCTTCTTATTCTGTTCACTAGTTACTGGTGAGAAGAAATAAACACACACCTCTCTGCAACCTCCTTTCAGAGAGCTGTAGACCGAGATTCATATGCAATCTTGACACTTTCTACTTCCCAAGGAGGTCTTTCCAACCTCTTTGCCCATGCAGGTTCATCCTTTCCCCTTACATCCTTTCCTTACTAGCATGTTTCTTCCAACCCACAGTAACTTTGCCAATTAATTTGGAGAGCCGCTTTTTGACTGTGCTTGCTCCTCCACACCCTCAACTTTGGTTTTGTCATCATCTTCCCTGAACACAGTAAAGAAAAAATGTATCTTGTCCATTTTCTCTTCTCACCCAACACCTGTTTGGGATGTACCTTCTCCTGAAACTGTCCGCACACCCTCCAGAGACCTCTTCCTGATCAAATCTAATGTCTACTGCTCTTTCCTCAGTCTCTTGGACCTCTTAGGTCTTTCTAACACCAATCATGTTTTTACTGCTCTGTTTGCCTCATGTAATTCTGCCTTTCCAAAGACTTTCTTAGGTGTCTTCTCAAGTTTGCCATTTTCTTGGTCCCTGTGGAAAACTCATCAGAAATAGTCCTAATGTAATTTCTTATAATTAATCTTAACATTCACATCTACCAGGTTTGCCATATCCAACTCCAAATGCCTATACAACTAATATAAAGGCTTAATTTACACTGATGCTACAACTTCAATGGATATACAGCTCTCCTTAAAGAACTCTTAGGCATGTCAAGAGGAAATTTACCCAACTAGTTCCCTGCAGGTAGATCTCAACCACGTCCATCGGTTCTAAACACCACAAGAAAAACCTCAGAGTAGATATGAAGGTTACTGTCCCGCTTCACGAACACGTTTGCCTTCATGAAGGCATTTAAATACCTGATGAGGATTCCGAAGGTGCAGAGGGCCCTCCTGCTCACCTTTAGCAATTTGACTTCCCTCACTGCGATATTCCTCACAGCCACGTCCTCTTCGCTCTCCAGAAACTTCTTGACAGCAACGATCTGTCCGTTTTCCTTGTTCCTGCACTTGCTCACCACCCCGTAGCTGCCCTCCCCCACCAGCCCCAACACCTGGTACTTCTCCATTGCTGGGCCGGCGCCTGGCACCTCCTCCGGGCCGCAAAGGGCCGAAGCGTACCGGAAGGCCCCGGCAACGATCCGCCGTAAATTGCGGCCGCCAATCACGGCCGCCGTGCGCGCTGCCGTAACAGCTGTAAGGGAGAGGGTCGCTGGTAACGGGAAAGAGCACCGTGTGATGGGCGGCAGCGCGATGGATAATATGAACCAGACTGTAACTCAGACATACTGCTCCCATAAAATCAACCTCTCCATAATGCAGGGAGGTTCGGTGGCTCAGGTGAATGGTGAGGTGTTAGCGATGCTCCATCCTGTGTTATTTATAAGAGATTTTTTAATCAATCACTACTTTTTTTTTTTTTTTTTAAATAAAACATCTTGCAGATATTTTACTTAAAGTTTTCGAAGCCGTGAAGGAGTATTTTCTATTTTAGCAGAATCTTTCCCCAAATGAATGTAAGTAAAGGTATCAAGTGCCCACACCTGTCAGTCAACCGATAGGAAATATAGACGCTGCCCCTGTGTCTGTAGGGTTAATCACGTTCGGTAATTAAACGGTTGAAGATCAGGATGTTCATCAGAAGGACATTTTGTATTCAGCAGTGACTGGGAGGTTCATTGGGGAAGCTCTTTGGTGGTACCTGCTATTCCCCCTTACAACAGCACAACAGTGTTTCACCCCTCAACACCTGCTCCTCAGGCTTCCTCCAGTCTCACCCTAGCACAGAGTGGCAGGATTAAACACCACTATGAATTCATTCAGCAGATATAATGTGCCTGAGTAGGTGTGGGCTGTTGCAGCTTATGTTGCAAACAACACAGCAATGATTAATTTATTGCATTTCTCCCACTTTCTCCTGCTCATCATTATTTCTGACAACTGCCCTAAAATCTGTTCAGCACTGCTAATGAATAACTAATGTGGCAACCAATTAACGCCTGTACTGCTTTTTGGCTTGCACCAACCACGCATGCAAAGCAGACTTCATACCATAACTCTGAAAATTTATCTTATTTTTAGTTTCACACAGAATCACAGAATTATTGAGAGTGGAAAAGTCCCTCGAGATCATCCAGCCAAGCTCATGACCTACCATCACCACATCAACCACACCAGGGCACTAAGGGCCACAGCCAGGCTGTCCTTCAACACCTCCAGGGATGGAGACTTCACCACTGCTGTGGGCAGTCCACTGCAGTGTCTGACCACCCTTTCCCTGAGGAAGTGCTTTCTAACATCCAACTTAACCCGTCCCTGGCACAGCTTCAGGCCTTGCCCTCTGTCTGTTGCTAGTTGTCTGGGAGAAGATCCCAAGCCCCACTTGACTACAACCTCCCTTCAGGGAGTTGTGGTGAGGGAGGTCTCTCCTAAGTCTCCTCCTCTCTAGACTAAAGATTCCCAGCTCCCTCAGCCTCTCATTGTCACACTTTCCCTCCAGTCCCTTCCCCAGCCTCATTGCTCCTCAGGACCACTCCAGCCCCTCAATCTCCTTCTTGAAGTGAGTGGCCCAGAACAGGCCCCATACTGGAAGCCTCACCAGTGCCCAGTACAGGAGGAGAATTATGTCCCTAGTCCTGCTGCCACGCTATTGCTGATACCAAGCCAGGATGCCATTGGCCTTTCATGCTTCCTAAGTGCACTTCTGGCACCTGTTCAGCTGGCTGTCAACTAGAACTGCTAGGTCCCTCTCTCCCAGACTGCTCTCCAGCCACTTATCCCTCAGTGTGTATCACTGCAGAGGAAACTCTTCTCCTTGAAAGTGCATTTACTAGTGATGCCTTTTCATAGTGGTCTCTGGAGCCCTGGAATATTTTCATTGATTTCTGCCAACATGGATTCTGGATCCTTTGAACAGGGGGCAATGGAGCGTGCTCTCCTTCCATACTGTGTTTGCCTTGCTGTAGCTCTCAGAAATTTTCATGTATATTGTGTTAGTGCAGTGTTGGTTCTGATGTTGTTTTTC
The DNA here is from genome assembly GCA_013397515.1 of Upupa epops. NCBI lineage: Eukaryota > Metazoa > Chordata > Aves > Bucerotiformes > Upupidae > Upupa > Upupa epops. Next base: position 2,203 of record VZRI01010771.1, on the reverse strand, counting down.
TGTGTTGCTTGCCAGAAATTTTAAAATGTGTTGGTATCTGCCAAAATCATGCATCCTGTAGTTAAATCTTGAGATGAGAAATAATGTTTAGACACTGAGTTTTAGATGAATCACTCCAAAAAAACAGTTAATACTTTTGACAATGAAGTATCTAAAACCTTATAGATACTAGGGATGAAGTAATCTGGTGCTCTGAATGATGGCTCTACTTGAAGTCAGATGGGAATTAGGCTCTTCTCCCGGGCAAACAGTAACAGGACAAGAAGACAAGGCCTGAAGCTGCCAAGGGAGGGTTAGGTTGGATGTTAGGAAGTTCTTTCTCCTGGAAAGGGTGATCAGACACTGGATTGGACTGCCCAGGGCAGTGGTGGAGTACCACAGGACAGACTGAATATGGATGATGTGGTGATGTTAGGTCATAGGCAGGGCTGGATGAGCTCAGAGATCTTCTCCAGCCTTTGGATTCTGTGATTCTGTGATCTTTTAGGGCTGAAATTACAGCAGTAAGATTAGAGGTGTTTTTTAATGAAGGAATTTTTGTTCACATGCAGTACACAAGCTGGAGTAAACATAAGCTAAGCAACAGATAAGCTAAGCAACAGGATTTCTCAGTGTTTCTTTTCATTGCATTAAATAAAGGAGATTACCTTAAAAATAATAATAAAATCATGCTGTGATATGTGGTGGTGTTGGTACAGTTGATTGCAAGATGTGCCACCTTTCTAAGATGTTTTTCTGCCTGTCCTATTTTCTTGAGACAGGCTCCCAGGCCAGCCATGGTGTACGAGGCTGTCAGCAGTTTAAAGTCAGCCAGTTGCAGCAGCCCTTGTTGGCTACAAGTGAATCCCATCCCATAAACGTCACACTTAGTATAAAAGAGGAAATATGGGAAAATGAAGTGCCTCTCCTCTTCTTTCTCCAGTGAAGAACTTATTTAAATGCTGAGCAGAAGCTGTAGGGCTAATTTATGTGTTTTCTGCAGAAATGTTTTTATTTGAAAAATCTGAATAGTTTCTGCCTCCTCACTCCCTCCTCTTCTCTCCCCTCAGTGACTTCCACCTTCCTCACTTCTTCTTGAAGTCTGTTGGGAGGAATGTTGCTGCTGCTGAGAGAGAATGTTATTGCTTCTGAAGACATGTGAGAGGAACCATCGAAGTTGACTAATGTAAGTGTGTTTAGCTGGACAGACTGTGGTAATACTGAACTGTGAAGATTTGAGGATTGAGACCGAAGTTGTATGACTGCCATGATTTCAGAGAGAAGCAGGAACTGTCTACAGTAAAGATGGTGTCAGATATTTTATCTCAGTTCAGTGTAGGAGCAGTGTGATGAACTCCATGTGTCTGTGTCTCTATCTTGTGTGGGTGTTTTCCCTGGTGTGTGGGAAGGGAGTGAATTAAAATGTCTTGATGCCATTTTTCCCCAAATAAGGTCAGTTCTTTCACTGCCTGCAGATCCATCAGTGGGTTTGTAAAACCCTCCCTTTGTGTCTGATGCTTTAGATAAAAGTTCTTGGTTGAAATACAGACAGGGTCTCTGACCCATGACATTAATGGTGTCCCAGGTGGGCTGCATGGGGATCCAGACAAGGACCACTGCCACCAATACACAACAACACATCACTTGTTCACTTTTCAGCTCCTGGAGACTGCTTTCCCATTATTTTCACCATTTGCTGGGAGGAGCGTAACTTTATATATTTCACTTTGGTGTTATTTGGGCTAATTAAGACCACTTTTCCTTCCAGAGTGTGCACCTGAAAATGCCAGCCAAATAAGAGCCAGAAACAAGGGGCTCAAGTACCCTGCACTGCTCAGATGGAGGACAGAAGCCCAAGTAGAAGGGATGAGTGGAGCCTAGTGAAGACTTGTGGTGGAAGGTGAGCGCCGCCATTCCCTGCCTCACCTTCTCAGTTGCCACTGAGTAATAGATATAAGCCCTTACTGGAAGACAGACAGTCTAATAAGGATGTAGAGGACAGAGAACCCATACTGGAGGCCCTAACAAGGTTGCATAAATCCAGGAAATCTTCCAGTAATATGACAGCCTCCTCCACAAAGAAGAAAAGGGTCCTAGTTATTGGAGACTTGCTCCTGAAAGGGACTGAGGGCCCAATATGCAGAGCTGACCCTCACCACAGGGAAGTCTGCAGTCTACCTGGAGCCTGGATCACTGGGATACTCCTTAACCTGGTGAGATCAGA
>VZRI01010769.1:45173-133201 GCA_013397515.1 Upupa epops | reverse complement strand
TGAATATATTGAATAATACTGGTGGNTTGAATAATACTGGTGGCAGTACTGACCCCTGAGGGACTCCACAGGATACAGGCCTCCAACTAGACACTGCCTATTGACCACTACTCTGTGGCTTCTATCCTGCAGCCAGTTCTCAATCCACCTCACTACCTGATTCTCCAGACCACACTTCCTCAATCTGGCTATGAGGATGCTGTGGGAGACTGTGTCAAATGCTTTCCTGAAGCCAAGACAGATCACATCCACTGCTTTGTTACCATCTATTCATCTGGTTATATCCTTATAAAAGGCTACCACGTTGCTCAATCATTACTTCCTTTTGGTAAATCCATGTTGACTGCCCCTAATGTCCCTCTTGTCCTTGATGCCATCTCTAGGCATATCAAGGGCAAGTCGTCCCTTCTAGAGATGGAGGCAAGGCTGCCTGTTCTATAGTTACTAGTTACCCAGTTTCTCCTTCTTGATCTTTTTGAAGGTGAAGGTTGGAATTACATTCACTATCCTCCAGGCCCCAGGCACCTCTCCTGTTCCCTACAACTTCCATAAGATGTAGAATGGTCTAGCAATGACTTCAGCTGTCTCCCTTAGTACTTGCAAGCTTATCCCCACAGGACCCATGGATTTATGCACATCCAAACCACTTAACTGGTTCTTAACTCAGGCCTCATCAACCAGGGCAAACTCCTCCTTTGTTCCAACTTCCTCTGGGGCACCTCATCAGGACTGCCTCCAGCAGCATAGACACAGGCAACAGCAGCATTCAGCATCTCTGCTTTCTCCCTATCCTCTCTCACCAGGGTACCCAGCTCATTCACAATGGCCTACATTGCCTCTAGTGTTATTTTTATCCGCAATGTACTTGAAGAAGCCCAGCTACTGAGTAATTAGAGGAACAGGAGATTAAAAAAAAGTGTCAGAAATCATACTTGGTGGAGGTACTCTTTTCATACCACACACTTTCATCCACAGGTAAAGCTATTCTTATAAAGAAGATCTGCAGCCATCCTGACCCTTTGTCCAACTAAAGTTACAGTGAAATACCACTTTGATATTAATAGGAAAGTCCTCTATATGCTTATAGTCTGCTGGCTGTAGCTCCCACCGTCAGCTGTCAGAGTATGAGAAGGTAAAAAACAGTAGCACAGACCACATACCGCCCAGCTTCCTTCCCCCCTTCCCCCCCCCCCCAATTAGTATTAGTAGGAAAAAATGGCTGAAAGCTGGATCTGTTCCTAAGTGTACAATGACACTTCACTGTCTTTCAAAGCAGCACTAAAACATTTTTTAATATTGTATTCATTGTGACACAAATGTAGGCTGTATTTTCTTCAGTAGGGAAGGAATGTAGAAACAGAAAATTACTCAAAAAGGAGAAAGTCTAAAATAAGCTTCTTAATTTACAACATTGGCTCAGCAATGCTTCATCTAACCTGGTCTGATAATCTTTCATACCATACCCTCAATTAAAGGCAGATGCACAGGAAGGGGGAAGAATGATGACAACACAAAAAGGACAAAAGCTGCACAAGAGTTTAAGATCCAGATTTCACTATTTCACTGAGGTGTTTATGATTTGAAGAGGTGGCGTTCTTACTGTCTTAGAGAAGACAAATAAAAGGTTTTTCCTCTAAGAATACTGATGGAGCAAGTTATATACAACAATATCCCTTTCTTGCAGATACTGGCCAAAACCTTACACATAAATTCAACCAAAGCAGAAAGTTACCTTCCAAAATTAAATATGCGAAAAATCAGCCTCTATCATCTATTTAGTATGTTTGTAGCAATGGAGTTTTACAGCTTGTCAGTGTTAGCATTTCACAGCTAGACTGGTTAGTCAGCAGCATCTTTCCTTGATAGAAACACACTTCACTGAGTTGAAATGCAGACATATTTATTAATTTCCTTCATTGGTTTGGAAAATTGTTTTGGTTTATAAAACATAGAAATAGCCAACACTAAGCAAACATCTGAATTCCAATGTAACAAACTACTGCTCTAACAGTTGACTTGATTTGTGCACTGAATTGCACACACATGAAATTATGCTACAGAGTAGTGCATTACAATCTCACACAAATCTTAGTGCAAACCTCGTTGTGCTTGTATTTTACATACCCATGGTTTTCTGAAAACAGCAACGAATGCTAATGCAAAACCAACTCAGTTAGGATAGCAAAAGACTTAATGCTGTAATAAGGCTTAATTCTGCTGATTTCTCCAAAAAGATAACTAGTTACTTTTTAATTCATCTGGGAATTAGGTATTTTATCACCAAATACCTACCATCCTGAGCCAGCATGCAGTTCTGCTGGCATGTATAAATACTCTGCTGCAAAGCATCAGGCAAAAACTGATTCTACCTGACCTATTTTGCTATTCAGTGAAGAGTACTCAGTGGCTCATACATAAAGCATAGAAAACTGAGAGGTTATGTCAAGCTCTTCTGCTCATAGAGGACCTGGCACATTCTTAAAAAAACATTTTAAATACAAGTTTGTTATAGGGAAACAAGTGCCTGGTGCAGGCACTGCGTTTACCTGACTGTTAGCATAGCCCAGCCTCCTGAATAGTTTTCTGTTTAGGTCTTTAGTGTTCTTGCCAGAGTTTGGATCTGCCAGTAGGGCTGTCAGTAATCTGGATTTGTATTAATGTAGCAAAGGCTACACTTGCTGAATTAACTGCATCCACACTTTTACTGCAGAACCACCAGATTTTACTCTGAGGAACTTGTATTCTTCAGTCTCCACCATGCAGAGTTACAGCTTCCACTTTATGAAACCACACCTCAGAACTGGCTATAGACAGAGAAGGGACAGAAACCCCACCTAAAGCACTCAGATGCTTTGTCCCAGTTAATTCTAGGACTAATGCAAGACATGATACTAGCTATAAATCGTAAGGGTTTTGGGGTTTTAGGTGGTTGGTTTTTTATTTTTTATTTTTAAGTAATCCTCCTGAGGATGCAAGATACTTAGAGGCATTTTCAAACCTGCAAAATCCTTTGTGGAACTGACAACTGCAAAATACACTGCAGACAGCAAACATGCCGGCAATAAGAAAACCTTTGCTCCTTGCTCCAAAACAGGAGAGTCCCATTTTTAGCCAAGGAAGTCTTAAATAACTTACATATAGTTACCATTTATAGTTAAGGCTCTTTTTGGAAATTGTAAGTCACCATAAAAACAGTATGCAACACAACTTGACAGTAAGGCAGTGTTCCATTTCTTCAATGTTCCTATGGCAAGTACCCATTTTTGTACAAGTTAATGATTGCACAGTTTCCTTCCCTATGTTTGCTGTAGTTAAATTACACATAAGAAGGCCAACAGTAGACAGATGTGTGCCGCTTTCCTCATTCTCAGTTACATTTTGGCATTAGCATAGAGTTCATCTATCTGTGACTGGAAGTACTTTCGTAGTTCTGGTCTCTTCGCCTTCAGCGTTGGTGTCAGCAGGCCGTTTTCAATAGAAAACATTTCAGTGTGCAAGACAATGTCTTTGACCTGTAAAGTAAACAGTTACTAAGTCAAGCTGCAATCCTTGAACCACATAAGGCTATTTAGAACTGCCCCAACATCACAACAAAGCCCAACACTTCAACATCCTGCAGATGCAAATTAAAAGCAGTTCAGATCATCATGGTATTGACATGTTTAAATAACTTGATTTGGTCTCAAGCATCTTACCTGTTCAAATGACTTCAAACCAGATTCTTTCCCTACCCTCAACATGTCTTCCAGAATGTATTTTTTGACATCCTGTGGATACAAGAACACAGTGTATAGATTGAAAGAGTTGATGCAGAACAGCTAACCATTCTGTTAGCTATGACTCACCTTGTTTTTGCAAAGCTCGCCATATGAGCCTTCAAGTCCCTTTTTCTTGGCCCATTTGCTCAAAGTCTCAGGATCAGGTACCACAATAGCTACTAAGAAAGCCTAAAAAGGAAATTTTGTTAAGCTGTGTTTTTCTTTTATACCCCCACTTTAGTATCTACACATTTCTTACTAGGTTAGGCTTTCACACAGCATTTCTGATCCTAGTGTGAAGTCAGCAGCACTCTGCTACATGAGAAATGCAGTTCAGAAACTTGCACTTGGTAATTACTTTTGAGACTAATGTTTCAATTTACACTTGCAAATTTCCAGACAACTTGGGGGGTGGTCAAAATTTTCCCTGCATGTTTTTAGCAGCTTACATACAGTCATTAGTATTCAAATTAATCCAGCTCTAATACCCAGTCTGAAACACAATATAAGTGTGTTATATAACTACTAGAGTAAAACACATTGAGAAGCAAAATATGTAATATTAAGAGGTGTATTATTTCAGTCCCAAAGTTTGGTCTGTGGGAAAAAGTAATTTTCCACAGTCTTGTCTCACACACATTTTTTAATGATCTGAGAATGCTTACCTGCAAACTCTCTCCATGGACAAAAACCTGAGCAAGTGCTTCACATGTCAGATATACATTTTCTATTTTCTCTGGCGCTATGTACTCTCCCTGGGCTAGCTTAAATATATGTTTTTTTCGGTCAATGATCTTCAGTGTACCATTCTGTTGGCAGAAAAAGCATCTACTCAGCAGCAGCACTTCAAGTGAAAAAACAATCTATGCAGCTTAAACATACCATAGTGTCACAGGCTAGAGTGAAAACTAACTGCAATTAACACTTCAAAATTTGATAATATTCAAATTGCAACACACAGTAATACTGTTAAACGGTGCCAGAGGACTGTAAAACCAGTGTTAGAAGCTGCTTTGTACTCATCCAACCTAAACTAAAAAACACTTCAGGATTGGCACTACAAATATGTTTTTAGCCCCAGCTGCATAGGTTTATCAGTAAGCTATCTTCCTAAAATTATAATGAATCGGTTGAAAACAAAGTAATCAACACAAAATGTTTTCTATTTTGCCAAATTACTGCTAATAGCTACAGAAGTACATTTCAGCTTTGCAAGTTAGCTTACCGGTAGCCACCTCCCAATATCTCCTGTATGAAGCCAGCCATCTTTGTCCAGAGCTTCTGCTGTTTTTTCAGGGTCTTTCAAATAGCCACGAAAGACATGGGGCCCTTTTACACACACCTGAAAACAGCCAGTGGTTAGTGTATGCAACTGTGAAGGTAATCATAGAATCACAGATGTGACATTTGCAATGAAAGCTTTCTCCAATGTTTTCAACAAACCCCACTAAGACAACGAAACAAATTTAGAAGTTAGTTCTGAAATCCTTACTGATGGTTTCTGGAGACCTAACACTTTCCATTGATATAAAGCATAATAAGATGCAGTAAGTAATTGGTAGCATTTATTGTCTTCCAGTCTAGCAGCAGTGTTCCTATCTACCCTGCTACTTAAATTTGATTTTTTCAGAGGAAATTTATTTTTATTTATCTGAAAAAAAAAAAGTTAATCCAGAAATATACCCCCACAGCCTGGAAACATTTTTGTTTCAGCTTTGGTAAGCAGCAGGGTCATTGTGCTAAAACTAGTGATGAAAAAGATGAGAAAGCCATATGTTAAACAAGTTACATGCTTGCTACCCAAAAGTAAACTAGTTAATTATGCCTTAAGACTCAGATCACTTAAGACTCAGTATTTTCAAGACTCTACTGTCAAGAAAAAACTTACTGGGCCCAATCCTATTCAACATCTTTACTGATGACCTGGATGAGGTGATCATAATAAAAAAAATGAAAAAAAAAAAATCACAAATGACACCAAGCTGGGGGCAGGGAGTGCTGATCTGCTGGAAGAAGAGGAAACTGGACAGGCTGGGTCAATGGACAGAGGCCACCAGGATAAGGTTTAACAAGCTAAGTGCAGGGTCCTACATTTTGGCCAAAATCCCCAGCAGAGCTAGACTAGGGGAAGAGTGGCTGGAAAGCAGCCTGGAAGAAGAGGGACCTGGGAATACTGGTTGACAAGCAGCTGAACATAAGCCAGCAGAGTGCCTAACTGTCACAAAAGGCCAATGGCACCCTGGCTTGTACCAAGAATAATGTGGCCAGCAGGACTAGGGATATAATTCTCTTCTTGTATAGGAAACCGGTGAAGTCCTTGGGGCAGTTCTGGGCCCCCTGCTTCAAGGAAGAGTTTGAGGTGCTGGAGCAAGTCCAGAGGAGAACAAGGCTGGTGAAGGGTCTAGAGGAAAAATGTGATGAGGAGATGCTGAGGGAACTGGAGTTGTTCAGCCTGGTGTAAAGGAGACTCAGGGGGATCCTTATCACTCTACAACTACCCAATGAAAAGTTGTAGACAGGTGGGGGTAAGGTTCTTCTCCCAGGCAACTAGTGATAGGATGAGAGGGCAGGGTCTGAAACTGTGCAAGAGAAGTTTAGATTGGGTATTAGGAGGCACTTAATCACAGACAGGATGATCAGACACTAGAATGGACTGCCTAGGGAGGTAGAGTACCCATCCCTGGAAGTGTTTAAGGACAGACTAGACGTGGCACTTAGTGCCATGATCTAGGTGACCATGGTGATGTTAGGTCATAGGCTGGACTTGATCTTAAGAGGCTTTTCCAGCTGCATTAATTCTGTGATGTAGGAAGTGGAAAACCAAGAGCAACTTCCCTGATATAACTGGACACTAGGATCAAAAACCATTATCACAAGGTATGAGAAAAGCACCAACATTAAAAGGTTGTAAGTGAAGAGGTTGAGAGAATTATGTAAGCTAAACCAGTTTGTCAAGTATCTGTCAGTAAGAGAACACTGAAGTAAAGCAGCTAACACTGAGTAGAGCCTCAAGTATCCCAAATGATTCCCCAGTTTAATGTATTTCATTCTCCATGCTCAGATTTAAGTTTTCTTCAGTGGGGAAAAGAGGGACATAGGATAGGACTTGATTATTTAAGGATCAGTAGGACTATAAATTGCCTCCTTAGAAATGAGGATGGAGATAGAAAAGATAAACAAGATTGAAGCAAAATTTAAAAGATGCCCACTGCACACAGTTGTCAGAATCAGGACTTCAAAAATCCATGAAAACTCTACTTAAAAGTCAAAAACAAAGGATTCACAGCACCACACTAGCTTGGGAGTGGCTTGGCACATGTGAATGACAAGAGACAGTAAGAAAGGTCTGCTATGGGCAATAGTGCTGGAACTCTAGGACAGATCCAGAACAAAGGGATAGAAAAATCCAGTCTTAGGTTAAGGTGAAACGAGCAATAATTATCAATAGGAGCTGATAAAATACTAGCACTATTAGTCTAAATGGTTATTAACAGGAACCAGCTAGAGAAGCTTCAGACACTAAAATTCTTAAGACTACAAGGAATTACTAGTGTAGTTCAGAGACCAATTCTTGAACAACTCATCCCAAGTCTTTTTGGTGCATACCTCAGCATAAAATACATGCATGCTGGCAAACTACAAATACATTGAACAGTTCATGTCAAAAGAATGGTAGACTAGAGTATTGGTTAGAATTCTGATAACCCTTCAGAGACAGTACCTAACTTGCAACAAAAGCAGAATCATGTTTAATAGAAGAAATTACTCTGTTCCTAAAAGAGCATACTATTTACCTGTGTCCTCTTAAGTGACACTAAGGGCTTCTCTGCATAGGACCATATATAATGCCATTCACAAATTTATACTTCTTGAACACGGATAAAACTGACAGAACAGAGCATCAAAAGGTTGCTCACAGGACTTTAAGTATTTAATCAAGCTAAAGATCAGATAATGAGGACAAAGGTCTATTGTAGGTAAGGAATTAAGAGCATCAATTGTATATTATATATGGTACCAAATAGATCAAGGGGCTACCATACTTAAAATCTAAACTCGTAACATGAACTCACAGCATAAGTGCAAGCAAAACAAATTTAAAAACATTTAAAACAACTTAGTTAACTCTATGTCATTGACATTTCATACCAGACCAAGCTTTAAAGAGTATATTGAAAATGAAACAAAAAACTATTGATTAAGACTAAATATGGGGTAAGACCTGGAAAGAATCTTGACCTTGCTCTCCACTAATCCCAAACTAAAAATCTAACTACAACTCATATCAACCAACTCTCCAAGTTTTTCTGGGAGTTAAAAGCAAAATTGTTTGTCTCCAGTATCACAAATCACAGACAAAACAAAGGTTATGTATTATTTGTAATCACTAATTAGTTACTTCTTAAGCTAGCTTATTTTTACAGTTCTCTGAAAAAGATGGCATTATATGCAACAAAGCCAAGTCCTCAAAGTGCAATTACAACAACATACTTGTTCAATTTGTGCAGGCTGCAGAAGAAAAGTTCAGAACAATGTGCAGAGTTGCCACAAATCATTAACAGCCTTCAGGGTATTTTTTTCTCTTAAGTGTTCCAACCACTTTAAATTACTTCATCTCACACATCACAAGCCAGATTAGAAGCTCACAAGTCAGCTCTTCTCCTGCACTTGGCACTGGGGGGAAGCCCACTGCTAGCGTTTTAGTGAAAGATAACAAATGCAGTATGCAACAGCTATCAGCTATCCGGCCCACAGCTGAAAGACAGCATGTTGGTCACACAACCATAAACACATGGTGGACTGTTACCCCACAGATGCTTCTTCCTCCCCTTCATTACACTCTTTTCTTGTTTGCTTCTGAATCATTAGCCTATATTTCATGCAAGCAAGGCAAGTCTCAATTTTAGGTAGCATCCCATGTTTAGCACTTCTGCTAAACTCAGTCCATTCATTATTTCAGGAACAAAAACCTTTTTCCAAGGTCTCATAAGAGGCTCATATTGACCTTCTGAAAATACTTACCTCACCCTCTCCTTTGGCAGCAAAGTAATTCATTTCTTGTACATCAACAAGCTTGATGATGCTGCATGGCATGGGTGCTCCAACATGACCTATTAAATAAACACTTCAGGAGCCTGAACTATTCTCATTCAGGTACTCAAAACAATAAGCTAGTTATACACTGAAGTAAAAGAGATGGGAAACAGATTTCTGGCAATGTACTGCACCAAGAGCAGTACAGGAATAGCTTAATTTGCTGGGACAGAAACATGACATTCCTGTATCCCTTTAATACAAGCTGAATCACATACTCAGGCTTCCTTTTCCTTATGATCAGGACACTCATTCTTAGACATATTTAAGTAGCAAAAGTCTCATTATAGTTTCAATTATTATTTCAGTTAAGGAGTTAGAGATGTAACAGCTAATGGAAATACAGACCATTTGTTCCATCATCAAAAAAATATAATTTCCAGCATTGCGTTTATACATAGTAGATTCTTATTCTGTAGAAACAGTAGATTCTTATTAAAGGGTTGATACTATCACCTCCCATCTCCTAAATCTACTTCAACTTAAAAAAAACCAAACACAAGTTTGGATTAGTAAACATTCCTAATTAATTAGAGCCACAAAGCTCAAGGGATCCCTTAAAAACAGCTTTTTCAACTGAAGAATAAATGTAATCAGAGACCTCTGGCTTCTGGAAATTTGACAGGCAGACCATTAAATGCCATACCTGCTGTCCAGTCACCAGGCAGTGACAGCGAGCATCCAGCTGTGCATTCAGTCTGTCCATAGCCTTCATAGAACTAGGATGTGAAACAAAAAAATTTAAAGGTTCTTACTTTCAAACATAATTCTTTTTAATGAAAAAACATTAAGATTTTGCTTTTTTCTAGTTGTTTAAATTTGACTTCAGCAAAATCTCCAACATCTTCTAAAAAGGTTACTACATCAGCAGTTTACCCCAGTACACAATTTTAAGTGCCAATATTTCACCTTCAGTTCCAATATTTATTCTAAGTTTCACTCAATTTCATATGCTGTGTGACACCTGTATAGAACAAAACAGAAAGCAAGAGAGAACAAGAGCAAGCTGCCAAGAACAGCAGCACTAGCAACAACTTCAAGCACAACTTAAGGTCAGATTTGTAGAAGTCAGCCAAGAATGCAATCCTTATATGCCATCACAACTCTGATTATATAGACAGGCTTCCTTCCATTTTCTAAAATGCTCTTTAACTTCAAGAAGTCACAAAAACTTCATATTTCAGAATGTTTTATAACCTTGAAATGTATTTCATCACATTTGTTCTGTTTGAAACACTGATATTCAGATTTCACCTCAAATAAAAAGCATGTACTTTCAAGACACTGAAGATGAAAGGACATGTGCAGACATGTGCAGTCTGACTCTCCCTAGTCCCATCTTCAATGCAGTAAAACTGCAAAATATCACAATGATTAGATTCTCTACAATAGTTAATAATTCTGTAAGTAAAGCAAACCCTGGAAACTTCATCCAAGAACATCACTTATTGCTTACAGTAGTTGCCCTCTAAATCTTTCCCTTAAGATAGTTCAGCTGGTTACTTCAGTTATAATGAAGTTTGGGATGAACACAGAAATTTGAGGGGATGGAGACAAATTCTGGAAAGGAGTATGCACTTATAGAGCATCCAAGATTGCCAGAAAGAGTTAAACATTATCAGACTACTGAAAGTGCTCTAACAAAAGGTTGAATTAAACTGTTTTAGGATTAAGGCCAGGAAACAAGGTTCAAGTTGGCTTTGAACAATCTGGTCTCATGGGAGGTGTCTCTGTTCATAACAGGTGACTTGGAACTAAGTGATCTTCAAGGTCCCTTCAAACCCAGCCATTCTACAATTCCATGAAACTCACCTGGCAGCCAAGAGCTGTTCTCAGGAAAGTAAGTACACTTGCAGATACCGGTGCTGCTCCTGTAACCATCAGCCTTACTTTTCCTCCTAAACTTGCCTATAACAGACACAAGATACTGTGGACACCAAAAGCATTTTAGAGAGATTTCTAGAGTCTTTTTCTGTCCTACTCATAGCCACTCTTCACCTATAATGCCAGCCACAGATATTTGAAATTAAAAGTTTAGTCTCCTGCTGCAAGCTGTGTTTTTAAGCTGAATGGCTGAAAGAAACAGTATATCAAAGTATCTACAAAGACTATGCTCTGGTGTTGCTGCAACTCAGGCTCTGCCAAAAGCCTGAGAGCCTAAGTCATGGCCTTACAGCAATGGCTTTATTTTTAACTGCCTTATATCGTTTCTCATACATCCTGTATGCTATAAAAAGCAACTACAGTGGTATGTTGTATAACCAAGGTTAAGACAGCAGCAAGCGAGTGCCATGTGTAACAGCAGACATGACTTACTAGCGACCAACAGGGAAGGGGCAGTGGAGACTACAGGTGGCACCACATGACATTTAGCATTCCTCCTTCAGAAGGACAGCGTTTGCTTTCAAAAGTGGCAAGTGAAGCACCAGTGTTTTAGGGCAACTTCCCTAACAGTTTAATACAGTTAACTCTTACTGCTAGAGCAAAATAAAAAATGAAGTTGAAAATAGAGACAGCTTTGATTTTTACTGAATAGCCAGGTAGTCTTTAATTAGTCTGATGTGGCTTTCATTACTATAACCATTCACATGAAATTCAGCAACTGCAAACTTAAGATTTGGTTTTTCAAGCATACCTGTATTTTGCGGAAGACTACTTTATCCCAGAAACTGTTATTTCTAATTATACCACTTCTCAGTTCTGCTTCCTTCCTCTTGGAAGCAAAATCCAGCATCCACCTCTTTAATGAAGTATCTGCCTGTCCAAAGATCTATTAAGAAAAATGATCTGTGGTTACAACCCTCAGTTTACCATTCCTGTTTTTTTACAAAAGCATGCATAGGGACTTTAAACAGTTGGGGGGGAAGGAAAAAGTACATTAAACCACCTGTATTGGTAGGTGTCTTAATTCTAGTATGAAATATTTGAACACTTTGATTTTGGTCCCTACCTTATTTCTGGAAATGTTCACCAAGATCAGCACTTAAATCTTCATTTCCAATCTCCCCCCCCCCCTCACATAATAAACAACTTGGGTTTCAGCAACTCTTAATTATTACTGTCCCAACCCCACAATTTCCCACTTGTTAGCTTTGCATGCTCAGTTACAGCTGCATAGGTGAGGCTGAAACAGTGCCACAAAACTGTAAAAGCCTCAGAGCCTCTTCAATTAAGAGGTGAGAACAACAACATGAAGAGTCGGAAGTTTTGGCTGTGCTTCTCAAATTACAGTACAGAATGTGTGAGCAGAATGAGCTGTTAAGTTTTAAGCACTTGCTGTTCCACTAGTCTCATGATTAAAAGCACTGTCCTAAGACATCTTAGGTAGCTCTGTTATTTCTTTATCAGTCACAGGACTTGCAATATCCTTCAGTTCCACCAGCTGTATCCTAGGAAGAATCATTCATATACAAAAAGATAATGTAAAATCTGAAGTTTAAAAAGGAGGAGAATCTATTTCTGAATTCCCATCTCACATGACCCTGAGCAGGCAAGCAATGAGCACAGGAGAAACTGGGGCTGCTGGAATACCTTCTGCCCAGCACTCCTAACTGGCTGGTTTGTAGTTATCCCTGCTAGAACACGCTGGCTGTTCTGTAGGAAACTTGTGCCTGTGCAAACACAGGCAAACACCTGACCTCAGTTTGCAAATTCCACTCCATGAGTCAGATGCTACAAGTGTGGCATTCAGATGCTAAGCCTTATGTTTGTTTCATAGACTAGACGTAAATAACTTGCTCAGAGAAAAACAGTAGATTCTCTCTAGCTTGACTAACTATTAAGTCCCCTAGCCAGACTTTACAATATTAACATTTGTTGCCTGAAACAGTTTTAATGCAACTGGTAGCATTCCCTGTGCTTTCAGCTCTTAGAAGGGAATACCCAAACATCACCATATTCATTTAACATCCTAGAGCACAACAGTTACTCCTACCCTGGTAGCACAAGCTTTGTAATCTCTTAACACCCTGCACAGGTCTAGACTCATGCCTGTTGACTTACCTTGTCAAACATTCTGTTCAACAGCCTTGGTACTACAGGAAATACAGTTGGCTGCAGTGTTTTTAGGTCATCCATAAGTAGTCTGATATCACCTTGAAAGAATCCTATTCGAGCTCCATGGCACAGAATCACACACTGTTAGATAGAAGCAAACACTCTGAAAATGCAGTATGCATGACATGCTTAACAATGCTATGCAGAGTAGGGATCCACCTTAAATTGTCTAAGCTTCTGGACTAGTTCTGCAACATTCTCAGACTACAAGATGGGACTAGAAAGACCAATTGGTAAGACATGTTTAGTGTACACAAGGACTCAGATACAGCACACAATCCCCTGTCCAGAAAGGGTAGTTAGACAAATAAGGCAATGCCAGTGACTCAGAAATAGCAAGAGACTGAAAAGCAGAACTTTTATTTCAAATATTTAAGAACCTTATTTAAAAATATAGACACCAAGAAATTTTGCATTTAAAAACAGCACATGCTATTTACTGTTCCAGGAGAGACTTCTGCCTTATGTCACTTCATTTCCATTCTTTTGCACTCTGGTTTTCTGAGAAGTGAAGCTATTATGTATCAGAATGGTCTTTAGTAGATTCTAGCAGAGCCACTGCTTACTTCTGCATCACTTCATACCAACACCACACAAGGCAGATTTAGTCCTGCTGTATTCTATAATCTAAGAAACTAGAAATAATACACACACACAGACACTTACTCAGCCCTTTTTACTTCTATTTTGTTTGTGTTTCATTTATTCTTTAACATCTGTACTCTTGTGTTTACCTGTACCTACCTGGTTTTGTTTCTTCTGCCTTCCTCTAACCCCTCTTCATTCATTCCCTGCCATCCATTCTCACCTTTTCTGCATGAAACACACTAAAGAGTCACTCTTGCCTTCACCTGTGCTGCCCCACCTTCTGCCAAGAAGCAGCAAATGCATTGGTCCAGAAGGACTAAGCACCAACTGCCTTTGCTAAGTGGGAACACTTAACCTGTCAAGCAGTGACTCCCCTCATTTCCCTAGGGGACCAACATTCAAAACAAACTTTGCAGAGGAGTAGGACTTTTAAAGATTCTTCTAGAAAGGAGAAAATATTTGTTTACTTACTTCCCTTATCTAAAGATATAAGTAATCACCTACTTTAAAAGCCTCAAACAGCAGAAAAATACTAAGATCCAAACACTTTAGAACACAAGTTCCCATGCTGTTTCCATTACACAACCGAGCTGTTGAATATAGAGCTTGCCATTTCTAGGCCAAGGCAGGCATCAGTAAGTCAGACACTGAAGTCTAATCGATTACTAGAAGAAAAATGATGCTTAAAGCCTAATGGTACCTGTATCCCTAGTCTTTGTAACACACACAGAGAAATACAAATTGGTGTAAATATACACACTTTTGGCAGAAAGCTCAAAATTCCTAACTGAAATCACCTGACGATTTGTGTACCTTTACAGTCTTGCACAGAGGCCGTTTATTTCCCCATATACATTGGGACATGGCTACCTTCAATGTACATACTTGCAATCTGACCAGGTAGGAAATTCAACTTAATCAGTACCATAATTAAAACACCCATGACTCTACTATAAGAACTTGAAGGAAATTAGGTTGTATGCATTACTGGAGAGTCTAACTCTGGACACCCTCATGCTCCAAAAAAGATGAAGCCCCAAGTTTTGCTATACAGTAAAACCAAGCCATCCCCAGGAGAACTTCAAAGTCTGTCATTAAAAACCATTTTCATTTCCTGGAAAAGAACCCTGTTGAAACAAAATCCCTTCCTTTTCATTGAAGTTCCTTGGAAGCAATGGCAAATTTATCCAACTTAAGAATAGTTTTCTGTAAGCATGATGCCACAAAAATTTAAGTTATTAGACTACAGAATAGCATGGATTTCTAATAGTGACTTGAGATTACATGATAATGAATTTTGAGGTAGTGTATGTATGTTAAAGAATCATCTCATGTTCTAGAGAACCACTTCCTTATTAGCCCTAGCTTTAAGGTTAATGTTTATAATTCAGCATATAAACTGAATTGTCTGGCACTCACTGGGTACTGTTTACGGGATACCATCTCCTGAACGTTACTCTCAAGCTTTCACACATACGTACAAAAGTAAAGAAGAAAGGGATTCAAGAGACACATGTTCTATAAGAAAAAGAAAACTTTTGAGATGCTTACCTCAACAATTCTCTCAAACATATGAGCCAAGGGAAGGAATGATATCAGAACATCATCAGGTGAAGGCATAAAAGTTTTCTGAAAAATGTCAGTAGAATCAAATTTCACTCTGATTCTTTTTCTAGTTATGCACATCAATGAAACCAAGCATCTAAATTTTAAACCATGGCACTCACTTTTGGGTGTGCTTAAGTAACGCAGCATTGTCTTTCATTAAAAAGATTAAAGGAATTACTTGTAACATGGAGTAAGCACACTGCAGAAACACCAAACTTTCAGATTTGAGTACAGTTACATGCTTAGTACAATTTATCATTATATTAATATGAACAGAAACAAATTATGAAATCACAAGTTCCCCCTCCCTCTCAAAGCATACTATTTTCACTGGCTTTATTCTATTTTAAGTCTTAAGAGTTTTTTTTTTTAAATACACAGTAATCTTAGATCAGAATGTTTCCTCATTCAGTCTACCATAAGGTACTTTATTATCAACCTTGAGTTATCTAATGGTGAGACCAATTATTTAATTTTTAAAATCATTCTATTTGCAAGACACAATGGTATTTTTAATTGTATGTGCTAAAATTTTGAACTGTCATCTTAGCCAGCCCGCAGGTGAACACTGTTGTAAACCGTAAAGCAATGGTCATGATGCCTCCTCATTTACAAGAGGGCTTTATGTATTTTGGGGGGTTACAATACCTTATACTTTCTCCCCTCCCCTTAGAGGAACAGGTTAGCCCTCTACACAACCCCTCCAATACAGCTGGCACTACTGACAAACAATACTAGCCAGGGGTAGCAAGTAATGCAGATCCACATGAGAATCTTGGCAGTACTTTTGCTTGGATCAGTCCAAATTCTAACTGTCCGGTTCTTGACCCTGACAGAACAGTAAACACTGCCTTCTGACCCAACATGCATGGGCAGAGTAGTTCCCAGTTACACTGCATCTTGCACTTGAATCTTACTAAACTAAGACCAAAGTTAATGAGAATTCAATCTTGGTTTGACCACTGAGACTCTCCTTCATGCAAGCCAGCAATGTTAACCTTTGCTGTTTACCTCTGTAGTCTTCACAAAAGCCGAAACATTGCTGACTATGTTTTGATGAGTGATCATAGCTCCTTTGGGGTTTCCTAAGGAAGAAGCACATCAGGATGCAACAGTGAAATTTTCAGATCCTTTAAGTTATCAAACAGTGGCAAAACTAAATGGCACTCCCATCAATCAACCTTTCTTTGATATCAATATCCAATACCTTTCTTTGAATAGCAAAAGAAAGGCAAAGAACTTGCTAACACTCTTAGGAAAATAGATGTTAACAGTGAAGCATTAAGTTTGTGTTGATGTCCTCACAAGGAGTACAGATCCTTAAGAAGTTGCCTTATATATTGAAACAGCTTCTCATTCAAAAAAACACTTCTGTGAAGATACAGCTATCCAACCCAGGCTACTTTCTAGTATCACACCTGCTTTAAAATTGTAGCTGGTTGTCATACCTAACACTGGCAGGGAGCAAAAGTATTTGAATATGAACTCAAAAATGTCAAATATATGTATGACATTTAGCCAGTTTCTGTTTTACCCTTACAGCAAGGTTGCTTAGAGCTAAAGAACAAATTTTACTAATACAGTACCAAAAAGACTAAAGAATTGAAAGCCTGATACAGAGCCCTTATAATAAAAAAAACAGGTTTAATACTTACTTCCAAGCTCAAAAACTGTAGAATCCCCACCCCCAATACTGCAAATGTGCATTGATTAATGGTAAAAAAAAATTAAAAAATCAAAATGGACTCTTTTCATTAAATTTCACCAGCTACTACTTGCCAAAAAATGCAGCAGCAGGGGAATCTTAACTAAAACAGCTGGGGGACTTCAGAATTAGTTTTGATATACATAATAAATTCTGCATAATGTAATGAGATGTACCTGTTGTTCCACTGGTGAAACAGATGACTGCTAGGTCTTCCGGCTTTGGAGGCTATGAGAGTTAAGCAAGCATAGTATGGTTAAGATTGCAAGGAAAAAGACTTTCCTGGACAACACACTGAAATAGTAGCATTACTTTTGAGCTATGGGAAAAGAAGACTTGCTAGATTGATCTACAGAATGCTATCCAGCTACAGATTGTCACTTATTTATACTTACCATAGGTTTTTGCCTGTGTGCTCTTCCCAGTTCCTACAGAAAGGACAGAAACACAGTTTTACATAAAGCTTTTTTTTTTTTTTTTACCAAAACACAACAGTGTGATATTCCATTAATATACTATCTGTTAAGGCATTTTACCTTTTAGGATGAGTAACAAAGGCTTTAAAGGACACTTTAAAGACATAACCACCATGTTCGACCAATACAAAAGTGAAGTTACCTAACACTTTGGAGTCTTTTTCCAGCTACTAAACCAGAAGCCACTCACTAGAGAAGCTGAAGGTTAAACAGTGTTTGTAACAAACACAATTCTATACCTCACGCATAAGGTGCCATGTGTCACTGAAATAACATTTAATAGATGATGCAAGATTCTGCTCACATCAATAATTACGTAGTGAAG
Organism: Upupa epops; assembly: GCA_013397515.1. NCBI lineage: Eukaryota > Metazoa > Chordata > Aves > Bucerotiformes > Upupidae > Upupa > Upupa epops. Next base: position 115,591 of record VZRI01010769.1, on the reverse strand, counting down.
ACTTGAATTTCCCCATGAAAGGCCACTGGTGGTCGTACTCCTTTTATACTGATTTATTGCCATAGTGGTTTAGGTTGAACAGAATGCATACCAAGATGATCCTTTAATCTCCAAGAATACAATGATTAAGATAGAAGATTTATTAAGATAGAAGATTTGAAAGCCATATTCAGTATCTATAAGCTTTAAAAGTTTCAAATCAAGACTTACTATCGTCATGCCTATTTAAAGCTAGGAACAACGCAAGATTAAGGATTTATACAAATTGCAACAAACCTGTTGTTAGGTCTATATGGTCAGACCCATCAACTTCACCTTGCAGCAAGAGTATTGCACATACTTTTACTGGCCCCAGACTTCCTTTCATATGAAACATCTGTACACATGAAACATACTGTAATACCCAATGAACAGTTAACATTCCCATACCTATAATGTCTGCCTTTTTGAACAGTGCTATTATGCTAAAATGCACCACTATGAAGTAGCATCTGCATTGCAAGTATAACAAAAGCTGAATGATTTCTTATGGCCTGTTTTGTGTAAGACCTGTTATTTACTGAATATACAACTAAGATGTCCACACACTAGAACAGAACTCCAACATTTTCATGTTTAAGAGACATTTATTCACAGTCATACCCGCTCTAAGTAACCACAACATACAGGCATCACAAACCAAGCTCATGGCATCCGGAAGATATAGGAGTACCTGATCACGTAACCTATTAAGCACAATTGATCACTAAGCCTAAGCAAAAAATCCAGAAAATAAGTACTTAGATCAAAATAGAATAATTATTTATAGCTTTAATCTCCCTACCAGTTCATAGCTACCTTTTGGGAAACACTGAAACACCTAAAAAAGAAAATACAAAGTGACAGAACTCAAACTTATCCCTGCTTATTGAAACACTATAAAAAAATAGTTAACTTTGCCTGTCTTCTGAGATTTAAAGAGGAAGCTCTTGAGAACTTAACAGCGCATTAATCCAAGCATGAAGTGTCATTTAATGAGAGCTACAGAGTACTATACTAGAAGTCACCATTTAGGCATCTGAACTTCTAGCTTAAGGATAACATTCATCATCTGAGTTTTTCTGCAGCTAGATGAGACAGTGGCAAGCATTTTCCTATGCCAAAAACTGGAGTTCAACTCAAGGAAAGAAGCTGCTTTTATTGCACCAGCTTGCAGCCCGGGCAATCAAGTTGAACCCAATCCTTATGCTACTGAGCTGTAAGCCATTCACTCTGCATGTTTTCAGCCCCATTCCACCCCGCAGTCCTGCTGAGAATAGTTAGCTACGGCAGTTAAGGCATCTTTTACAAGACAATCTGCTGGCATTTTTGTATCTTTACCAGAAGGTGGCTCCATTAACACAGGGGTTAAGACTACTGTAAGAAACGCGTAAAATGCAGTATTTCACACAGGTTACTGGCACCTGCACAAGATAAACGCATTCATTTGGAGATACTCATGTCCTAGTGAGCCAAGCCTTCACCAGAACTCGCTGGAACTAGGCTAAACTCCATTTCATAACCTCACAGTGAAGATGTACTTTATGCAATTTGGTCCTGGGACCAAATGAATGGTTATAAAATAAACTTGTGTAAGACATCTAGGCAGACAAAATAACCAGAAGTAAACCCAAAACTTTATCATTAAGTGACTAAGCAAAATATTTTCAACTTCCAAAACCTGGCAGGATCACTCTACTATGTAAGTTTACCTTGGAACAGTTTGGGGGGGAGGGGGTTGGCCATTTTTTTCCTTCATCCGGCAATCATTTTGTAATTCAGTGTGCATAGAGAAGATGTCATTTGATGCCATTTTTCACAAGACCGAAACCAGCCCAGGCTCCTTTTGAAATCAGTATCTCTGAATTATTAGTCACAGTATGTAATTACCATGTTACTACTTCACATGGGCAAGCCTGATGCTCAGTCTGGACTACATAGCTCTGGTTCTGTCATCGTGGCATATGCACTTTCACATTCAGTGTTGTGAAATAGTCTTAGCAAGTTGTATTTCTACCTTTATTACTTTGTAAACTTCAATCCAAGAGATAATTACGTATTTTGAAACTAACCTAATATACCATGTTTTGTTCAGTCCTAAAATCTGTTCAACAGTCCATCATTTTCCTGCCCAAGTGAAAAAACATCATGAAAGCACTAAAATGGGGTAGGCATGCTTACCTCCATTTCTCTCATACTGAAGACTTCCACCCCACACTTTTTGCCACGTTCCACAAGATCCGTGCCAAAAGACTCCATGATAACAATAGTGTGGAGTATTGGGGTTTCTCCCTTTTCCACACTAGAGAGCAGAAGTTTCGCCTTCTCAGGTTTGTCACAGAAAACCAGTGACAAGTCAGCTGATGAAAGAGAACAATGTTATGAATATGACGAGTTTAGATTAGATCCATAAGCACTTCAGAATATGGTAACAGAAGACTTCTGCTGGAAGCAGCTACAGGTCTGCCTTCAGCCATCATAGATTCAGTTGCTGAACTACTAAAAGTGGCCTACCTTTGTTCACAATGTAGGTAATTGCTTCAGTTCCCAGTGTATCATAGAGTGGCACCACCACCATGGAGAATGCATAGCATCCATATTCAATGATAATCCACTGCACAAAACAAAGAGATGCAAGTCATTGCATTTGTTTATTATAACAGATCTCAAAGAAAGACTCCTATTTGGACTCTAAACAAGGAAGAAAATAGAAATAAGCTCCTTTGGAAAAGGCTTTTTATAAACCAAGTTGCACTTTCTACTATTTGTTTACTTTGAAGATCTACCACATTTTTATCTGTGGAAGAAAGAAATAAAACCTTTGTGAAAGAATCCCATAAAATTCAACTCTGCCTCCAAGAGTATTTCTGAAAAACAGCTAATGTAACATTAACTGTCTCCTTAGTTTACTTATTTTAGCTTATTAACAGAAAGAAGCTTTGAGGAACAGATTTTTTTTCTTGGTTTTAGCTTACTGAGATAGCCAAAGCCTTCAATATTCTATATTACCACCAAATTAAACTTGAAGTCCTTTGGAAAAAGCAGTGCCAGCAAGTTCCCCTGCATTTTTCAAGACTAACTACTCTTCTTTAAATTAATCTAATCTCAAAGCATCTGTAATAAATGAAGTAGCATACCTGCAAGCTGCAACAGGACAAAGCATTTGCCTGCTAAGGGCAGCACTTAACAGACACTGCAGCTATTCAGTATAGTTGGGGAAAAAAAATAGCTACACCAAAACATAGCCAGCATGACATTCCTAAAATGGGAAACTCCAGGCATACGAAGAAGCCACTGGAACTGGAACACTCCATTCCACACACACCACACAACCCCCCCACCCAAAGATGGACAAATTCTCAGATAACAGTACCTTTAGTCAGCTCCAGTTACAGGAAAAAACCCCATAAATGTTTAAAAGTTACCAGAATTTCACCAAGGATTGCATTAACAAGGGTGCTCGTTTCCCTTTCCCACCCCCAAACTGTCACACTTTCCAGTGTTTTTGGAGGACACTAGCCAGTTACATCACCCCTGCACCATGAGAAATGTAACATCATTCAGCTAGTTATTGAGTATCTAATATGGAGGGCATGTTAAGAGTTGCTAGACACTAGTTTTTACAAGCTACTAGGAGTTTGTTTCCTCAAGTAAGCTCTAGTGTTTGTGACAGCCTTAAACACCAGGATTTATACACCTCTTATCCAACAAGACTTAGAAAACTAGTTCAAGGCAAGATAACTGTGTTCATGCAGACCGATCAATCTAAGCAGGCACATCTGTATCAGCCACAGAAGAGGCAAGTCAACACTTACTACATAGCACCCACCTCTAACATGTACATGTACAAAGGGCAGCTGTATTGCTTGTTCAACAACCTCAAGTTTAGTCATTTTAAACAGGATGAGGGTCCACTGCTGTAGGCTACAGAAGCAGCACACAACAACAGAACTTCTCATTTCAGCCTCCAAAAACTACACACCACCACTCTCAGTACAACAACTAGCACCTCTATATCTGACTATCAAGACATTTTATCCTCTAAAATTAAGAGTAAATACAAATATAAAACCTTGATATTTGATTTCTCAAAGCCTAAGCAAGGAACTAGTACTGAACAGCCAATAGTTTGAAAGTTTCAATTTGTTTTCTGACATAGCTCTGATGTCCTATTAAAGGCCACTGTATTTCAGTGTACTGTTTTCTCAATCAAAATCACAACTTGCTTCCATCAGTGATCACCTGGTTTCCAGTTACTCAAAAGAGAAAGTAATATTTTTCTTTATAAATCCAAGTTTGTTTTCTCACTGAATATTTTTTGCAAGTAACACACTTGGATGTTCCCCAGTAGAGATTTTCCCATTTGTTCCCTGAACTGACAAATATGAATCATTTCACACAAAAAACCCTCCACATAATCACTAACCCAGACATGAGATTATGTTGAGGATGTCACAACACCATCCAGTACTTTTTAAATCTGGGCTTTTCCCTGCTGAAAAAATTGCTCATTTAAACAAGCCTTTCCAGCTCATTCCCGACTCAGTTCAAAGCCTGCCTCAGCAATGCAACTCAAGCACATTTTGTCTCTGTGACTGAAGAACAGACTGCAATATCATGCTTTCCTTCAGAAAACCCACTGATCTGGCAGTCAAAGACTTCGTACCTGAAGAACTGTATTTTTTAAACCCACTCCCTTTTATCAATCCCAAATCATGTTATAAGCACAGGAGACTGACAAATAACCATGTTACACACTCTTCAGATTCCTAGTTGGAAATATCCCATGCTTATTACAGAAATAAAAGTCTAGGTGTTAGAACTGGAATTCTATCAGGAAAAAAAACCAGCAAGCTAATTTTTTTTTTTTTTTACAGGTGCTATAATCTGTACAAGACTACAGTTATGGGGCTTTTGTATGATATGGGTTTGGAGAGGAAAAACGTGGTCAAGATCATTTGCGACACAGCTTGCATTTTAGTGACAGCAGGGAAGGCTCAGTGACAAACTAATATCAGGAGATCCAACAGCAAGCTGTTGCCCTGCACAACCAAGACACTGATCCAGCTTCTAACCCTGTCAACATGGTAGATGGCTCTGAGTAATGGTATCCACTTGGGGCCATTTCATCTAAAGGGACTGACTTCAGAATCAGTCTCCTATCTTAAAACTAGCTTAACACAGCCACACACCATGCTCAAGATACTAAGCATGCACACATAGGTTAGAGAAATTAATTCCTATCAAATAGATTTAGCAACCAAGTCTAGAGATTACACTGTTAGTGCATATCTCACAGTATTTTTAGAAACAACCTAGAACTGTAGGAGGCTCAGGCAGACATCATGCGTTCATAGGGCACACATTAAACCACAAATGTGATCTACCTCAGACTCCTTGAAAAGTTATACTATGAGCTGACCACAGGGCCTGTTGACAGAGCCAGACCAATTACCAGGTGCCATCTGTCCTGCCAGCAGCCTATTACGAATGTTTTGGTCATACCAGCCAGTTGTAAGATGACATGTATACTCTGTAGATAAGGAACTTGCTTAAATAGCAACTGCACATGTGCAATGAAGCTCTTGCTCGCTCCCCTGCCGACACTGGGGGACTCTGACTCTTCCTTCACAGAACCACTCTTAGGTTATAATGGATAACAGTAGTTCATTAATCTAAGTATCCCCATAATTGTCTTGACACCATGACATTATTTTGCTATGTTTAAGAATCCTATTGATGTCACTTTTAGTCTGTCCCTTTAATAAGATGCAATCAATTTTCAGATTTTTGCCTTCATCAGCAGTTACTCCTCCCAGAATCTTTGTGCCCAGAGCCTCTACCTCTGACAGAGCTAGCACCTTTAAATACTGGACAAACAGAAGAACGCTAGTCACTGTTTACTTCTGCTTTGAAAGGTTTAAACACGTCTTTTTGACTTCAAACCACTTTCAATTATTACCTTGTACTCCAATGCCTCTTTAAGAGAAAGTAAATGATTACATTCACCAAGTACTGCACTTGGTGAGCTTCCCATTAAACTGACCAATTCTGTAACAGGAAAGAACAGAAGAGAATGAGTTGATTTCTTCTAGATTCTGATTCTCTTCTTGCTCTCCAGCCTTCTGCATTCAGCTCTGGGAGCAGAGCATCAATATAAAAGTAACAGTTGTGCCAGTTATCAATTTTGGCTTTTAGCTAGATGCCATATCCATGGCTTGTGAATTGTATGATGTCACCTCTAGCCTCCTCCCAGCATCTAATGGGCTGCTCCTGATAGGGAAGCTCAGTACACTACCAAAAAGCAACAGGTATAGCAGGCCTTTTCAATAACAGCTACACCACCACTGTCAATTAAGTTACCTCAGGTCTGTTTTGAGAAAAGATTCCTATATACTGAATGTGAGATGGTTTGAAGCCTCGATGGAGTAATGCAGAGCCCAGGCACTCAGCTCTGTCTGCAACCTGCAAGGGCAAAAAAAACAAAGACAAAAATGAAGTACACATCATCAGTACACATTACAACAATATATTATCTTAAGTATTATAAAAAGGCAGCAAATAACTAATATGAATTAGACAGGCTATTTTGGATTTCCTCTGACTTCAATAATCTAAATACAGTGGTGTCTTTACAGCACACTGATTGTAGATACACTGCACTCAACATGCAGCGCAGAACACACAGTCCTGCTGGACTTGAAGGGGTTAAGTTTAAATGTTAAGATCTCATACACAGGTGGTTTTGTTGTACTTGTATTAAACTCCAAAAGTGAGCCTGGTATGATTCAGCATTATATTTCTGCTCAATCACAAGCACTATACATGCCATCTTTCTGCTGCTTCAGTGCTTACAGCCGTAGCATTTGTCCCATTAAAAAGCAGAAAAATAAGGAGGCAAAACTCAGGTATTCCATAAACAAAATTTGGGAAGGCAATTTTCTAAACTCTTTCCAATCAACATAATGACCCGAATGCATGTGAGCCACATGACTCACACAGCAGAGCTTTAACAAAGTAAGGTTGCACCTAACAAGTACCCAGCAAAATCATCTTGGAAAAAGTCCGCTACCCAAAGGTTTTTAATGACCATAACTGTATGTAATAGGAAACACCTGACTAAATGATTAAGTCAGTAATTACCCAAAAAGCACACAGCTGTTAAAGACTGCCATAAAGATATTTTTGGCAGTCATGAAAGAACATGGGTGTTGATAGGCTTCTACCTACCATTCAGCAAGCTGTCAAGAAGCACAAATGATACCTGTAACTAGGACTTTTCTTAGTGTAAAATAAATCCCTTTGAAACAAACATCTGAAATAGTAGTAGTCAGAGTCCCTGAATATTACTTCAAGCTGCAGCCCTCCAGAGGCAGTGTCCAAGTTTAAACTCAGCAATGAAACACTGAAAGAAACAAAGATAACTAGAGCTTCAGAAATAGAACTCTTAATGAACCAAGTGCAGATGGTACTCTTCTCTTGCTTGCACATGTTTGAGGCTGTTCCTTTAAGGTTCTAGTTCCTATTAAAGATTCTTACTGTAATTTTTGCTATTACTTTAAAGCAGCTATAAATAATTAAGATTTGTTCTATCACATTATCCAGTAGGACATTGATACAATAGTCTCAGCAAATAAAAGCAGGTGCAACACTAAGTTCAAGAGATTACTTACTTCTTTATAGGAGATCCATTCATACGGCTGATTTGGTTTTCTGACACCTAGACATGGACCATTAGCTGTAAAAAAGACAAAAGTTACTAAAATGGAATCCCTGCTGACTTGACACCACACTAACTATGCTCTTGGTTCTCTGCACACACCTTCAGAAGATAACTTTTTTTTATAAGGGATGGAAGTAGGGAAAGGCAAACACAGCCAGGATGACTTAGACTAACACACACAGCACTGGCTTTACTCCCACAACTCTGCTTTACAAGAAGTCAGTAAATGTGCCTTCCAGAAAAGCTTGTAAGTACATTAATCTTGTTGGTAGGTAGACATCCCATTTCCCCAAATGCACATCAAAGCAGCACAGATCATTACTAGTTCCTGATACATTGTTGAGAAAAAATACCTTTCATTTCAGACTTACTTGATACTTGCAAACCCCTTTGGAAGACATCATAAACTGTTCTCACATCATCATAGTAGTAAACCAACGGTTCATCACTGTCAAGAAGAGAAGACCTTCGAGCATGCTCACCACCCTAAAAAAAAGGCAATTAGAAAGTTTGGACACACTTGTTGGTTACAAACAAACTACAATTTCCTGAAGGAATAAAAACACCTCACCCATTAAATTTTGTGATGAGGTTTAGCAAATCCTGCTTGAGAGAACTTCAGCTCTTTTCACTATCAGGGGAAGAGATCCTCAAGGCTTCACCAGACTGCTCCCTGCATTACTAAAACCTGTCAGACAAAAATCTTATTCCTCAGCTACCTACAACTGCACAGAACAAGTGAGAAAAATGCCTTTGACATTCCTTACTAGACAAAAGGTTTTTCTAAAGAAATGTTTTACTCTATTCTTGCAGTACACAGTACAATTATCAGACTTTCTAAATCACACCAGACTTGGAGCTCTTCTGATACAGTATCAATGTTGAGATCCTAATCTACAATTAGAAAACATTATTGCACCTCAAACTAGCTTCAAAGTCTAAGTGATCTTCAGGTTAGTCAAAGCCACCCTAAATAAGTGTTCTCATAAGTAAAATACTCTGTGATAATGAGTCCTTTAATCCAACTTAAAGCTCCATCTAACAAACAGATCTTAGCTAGATCCTCCTGATCTAAAGGCAGCCAAGGCAACACTACCCTGGGGACTAAAATCACTTGTTTTCAGCAAGTGACTGTAGGCTATAATTAGTCAATACACAACTTTAACAGTCTATGGTATTAACTTAGCCAGCTTTAGGAGTGACTGGTTAAATAACCTTACCTTGTACCAATTGAGTTTCACAAATTGCAGTTATGCAAGTACTGTTGGGTTGGATCATATTTATTAGTCCTACTATGACAACAGACACCTACAAGCAAGTTCTAGGAAGAGCCTAGCTGGTTTAAGAGAAGGTCTTAGGTAAACACTGCCTAAGAGTCCATCAGCAGCTGCAGATAGAGCTCCTGATTCTTTCCATGACAAATCTTAGACTAACTAAATCTTTGCCTAAATTGTGCCATTGTCCACAATGTCAAAAACATTATTAATATGCAATCATAGACTTCTCCCAGACGTTGGTCAATTGTTTGTTTTCAGAGTGTGCCGAAGACTAGAAAACATTTGTTCATATGCAAGCTAGCTAAACGCAGATTTTGTCTTGTTGCACAGGTCCACAGAAAAGAGGTAGCACACTAAAAGGCACATCTGGGATGAAAAAGGGTATTTTAACATAAAACAAGTCTAACTTGTGTTAGCAAAACACTATGCGTAATGCAGTGCTTGCCACTCCTTTGACAGCAAGTCAAAATGTATATGGAGAACATGACCCAGAACAAGTTAATGACTGGCCTACCTCTTAAAAAAATCCTAGTATTAGAAATTCAAGAGCACACTTGCATTCAAACCAACATCTACTATAGAAGAAATCAACAAATCACTAGTACATGTCTCTGCCTGGAAAGAAAAGCAAGACTGCTTGCTTTATTGCACTGGTTTCATAGATACTGGATAACCAAGGTCTGCTTCTAGTTTCACCACCTCTAGAACTAACTTGAGCAAGTTGGCAACCACATTCACAGGTAATGTCAACAAGAACAAGGTATCAGTAACATGCCTGATGTTCTACAGTTCCTGGTTTAAGAGAAATCTAATACCCTAAACCATTTGTTTGCAAATAGTCAAGAAATATTTTTCTCCTCATCTGAGCTACTATTATTTACACTCTCTGCTAAGCACTACAAAGCAGTTTTTGCAGGGCCTGAGACACTAACCAACTGTGAGGATGTGCCTTATCAGATAGACAGCAGTGCTTAGATACAATGCTGCACAGTCCTGAGGATAGTTCTATAATAGGCTACCATTGAAAAGACCCCATCAGTTGTCATGAGCTTTCAGAAACATAACCAATTTATGGTTTGCTTACTTAATTTGCTTACTTCGGAAAGAATAGACTCTAATTTCAACAGACCCAGACTAAGGGTCTTGTTGAAAACTACGTTTCTTTGAAGTCCATCAGGACCTCCACATTAATCTTCAGAGATGCAGTGAAATACACCTGGATATGCTGAAGATCATGTAGATCTCATGCTCCCCTTTTGAACTCCTCTACTAGGCATTGGTCTACATTTTGCTTGAGAGCAGCAAAGAACTATATTTGAAGAATCTATCCAAAGGGCCCTTATCCAGCGTATTCATGCATTAAGGAAAAGTTGTGTGGGCAGCAAGTTTTCTAAAGATTACTGGTTCCTACAACCACCAAACATCTGAGTCTCAGGACTGGAATGTTTGGCTGAGGTCACACAAATTACTTAAGAGAGATCAAACGTGTATGTCCAGTAAAAAAGTGCATGGAAAAAGGTTGCAAATTTTACCAACAAGTTTGTAAAGACCAAAGCAGCAAAATCCTAATGCAAAAACATGTTATGGTTACCCCTTGCAGCAACTCAGGGAGCTGCAGGAAACAGACCCATTACACAGCAAGTGCTGGACATTAAGTAAAACCTTGTCATTGGTTCAGAACAGCAGCAGCTGAAAAAAACCCCAGATTTTGCTACAACAGAGGCATATATTACCCTATCGATGACTATTTCGGTCATATAAAAGATAACTGCTTTTGTTCAAGCCATGAGTTTGCTTCTTGTTGACACAAGCTGTTTAGGATTAGCAGTAATGTCAAAACACACTGCTGGCTCTACCATGCCTCAGAGGCAAGAGGCCCGATTTCTGTTTCCTGAGGGGGGAATGTATACTAACAAGTGGTGCTTAGGTCACCAACACACATTGAGATATTCTGAGCAGCAGGAAGCAGAAACTAGAGATTTCAAACCAGCCATACTAATCCCTAAGCACACAACAGCTAAAAATTGATCACTTAACAGAGACAAGCATATGTCTGATCAAGTGATTCCTAACAGACAAGGCAAGCTGGAATTCTGGTTATGTCTCAGGAGAATGTAAGTAAGTTTTAAAGTTTTCCCAAGCTGACTACCTCTCTCCATGTTTAAATACCTTCTAAGGGAAGAAAAGCTAGTCACAAATCCAAACTTCTTCCTACTAAGAAACTTACATGCTAGCATTTACTTCTAACTTTTCCTTCCACACTCTACTTCAGCAGAACTTGAGTCAAATGTAAGTACTGGGGTTTAAAACAAGATGTAATACATTTGACAGCCACATAGCTGCACTCAAATCAATAGCCAAACATGTTCTGCTGTCATTCACCAATGGGCAGAGTAATCTATCAGACACATCAAGAAGTACCTAGAGCTACAAACATTAAGGGTGCATTAGCTTTGCAAAACAGAATGTTTTACTTCTACAGCCCTGAAATTTGTAATAATATAGAGCATGACTGAGTACGGTACAAGACTCACACTAGTTGGGACTTTTTTTTAGAACTACACTTCATTGATCTTATAAAAATGATTTAGATGGATCCTGAGAGGTTTTTACCTATATCTCTGAAAGGTTCCCCTGAAGAAGAATCAGGTTGGGAGCTCTGAAGATAAGACAGTTACTTTCAGTGAATTTTAACTAATACATATACACACACACTTTAAAGACTGTATTCCACATCTTTTAATTGTGGCATCTGTCACTGAAGAGCAGTCACTTTCAGTAACTCTTTGCACAGACACTCAAACAAATATGCAATTCTTATGCTCATTCAGTAATTGCTAAAGTGGGTCACTGGGTGTTGATCTACCAAATCAAAGCTTTCCAGACATGGGAAATAACCTCAAACAGTGGCAAATAGGATCTTTTTCTTCCATATAAGCCCTACTCCAGTCACCAATTTTATTTTGTTAGAGATCAAGGAAATAAGTGACAAGTAAGAACTAAGTAGAACTTTATTTATAGTCCAAAATTGTGACCACTAATGAACAAGTAAACTAGCTATTAAAACAGTAAACAAAATTACCTTCTGCTACATCTTTTTTAGAGCACATTGCTTACTCCCTAGACCTTTCAATACTGCATGACTTTGGCAGAAAAAAAAGTTAAGCCATAATTTGAGAGCAGCATTTGTTTTTAGTTTTGTGGAAATGACATCTTAACACAAGTCTAAGAGAAGAGAGAAAGTAAAGTGAAATTCTAAGCAAAATGTAGTCAGTTACCAAATCCCAAGCACTGCATTACACTCTTGTGACTGTTACAAGAGTACCAATTCAAACAGACACTTGAAACTGGCTTCAGAGCTGGTATTTGATTACAGTTTAGTATAACGTGCATTAAGTGCTGTATCTGAATTGACAATAAACACAACTGGATAGACTTTACTCATTTCAACACATACTCAAAATTTGAATCCTTCTATCACTAAGACACACTCATTGTTTTACTTAAGAAGAGTGAACAGCATTGACTGTTACTAAACATTTCCTTAAGAAGCAATTAAACCTAAAATTATACATATGTTGTTCCCATCAGAGCTGATGTTAATTAGTACAACATGGATCAATGATGCATTAAATAGTTCAGTGAAGTCTCATACTACTAAACTATTGTTTCAGTCATGGGATCCTGCAGTGACAAGCAGTGAACTGAGACTGCTCCCAGCAGTCTCAAGCAAGTAAGCATTACTTGTTTTATGGACCATTCAGAGCCAGTTTCACCATCTTCAGCAGATTTAGGGGCCTTTGCATTACAAGTCTACATTGACTAGCAAAGTTCACCACAGCTGGAAAGCTTTTACTGCTACTTCACTCCAGCCTCCAAAACACACTGCTCTACAAGACCATTCCATCCACGGTCTAAGTGGCTGCTGTCAGGATTGGGATATCTCAACAAGAGAAAGGCAGGATCTAACCCCTGGATCCTTATTCTACGTGTTTCTTGGAAAGTTGAGGGGTTTTGCAGTTTGGAAACTGCCAGATCACATTTGCTTCCCTTTTGTGTACTTCTAAAGCAGACCATTCCTTGCTACAGTAACACGGCATGTCAGTATGCTTACAGTATGTCATATGAGGAGGGCTAGAAATAAATGGCTCCAACTAAATATCTGGATGGAGGTGCCAACTAATGTTTCATTCTTCAGTCTCACTATCATTAAACATTGCAAAGAATATGAGTGATTTGAAGCTATGACAGGAGTTTGCTTTGCTTTTTGCCTACTGTAAACCTCATGAGCAGTTTGAGGCTATAGTTACATGTATTCTCAAGCACCTTCAAGTCATCTTAATTGCATTTGGTAAAGGACATCTAACCTACATCTATCTGCACAGAAGAATGTGCTGTAACAGGAGATCTAGGCTTCAGTTACAAGTGTAGATATAAAGTACTACTATAGATATTTAATGTAACTATCAAGAATAATGCAAAAATCCTACATTACACATTTCCCTTGAAGATCAGAACTTTTCATAGCAGTCTTCTAGCTTCAAAAGCACCAAATGCCTTGTCTATCCTAAAGAAATAGAAGCACACTTGAATGAAACCAGTGGTAAAATCCTGACTGTTGTGAACAGGGGAACTGATTCAAAGGCTGCTCAACAAACCCTAACCATATAATCAGGTGAACATATTTGCCTCTGGAGTAACTCTTCCCAGTCAGATGTTTTCCCTATTTGATTTCAGGATGCAAGAACTGTCACTTAACACTAACGATATCTCTTCTAAAAAGCATAAAGCAAAGCCTAATCCTATACATCCGGAGTTTAGAAGGTGGTTGCTTTAACTTCACCTTTATGGACAGCACCTCTTGGTAGGACCAATGTAACTTTCCCCAGCACAACTGAAGACAGTTGTGAGTACCCTTTTCATGCTTATAACCCAATATTAAGTTTCATCTGTCAGCTATTATAAACCAAGTATTAAGAGTAGAAAATTATTATCCTAATCAGTATACACCAGCACATATACTGACCCCCAAAGACCTAGTTTTACAGGTCATCACCTAAACACACAGCCATGACTCAAAAACTAAGCTGTGTCAATTCTAACACACAAGTATCCTGCCACCAATCAAACCAGAAGCACAGTTCTCAACACAAAGTCTTTTTCTCCCATGCTAGTTACTACTACTTACAACCTCAATCTTCAAACTGGTTTTCAAAAAAAAAAAAAAAAATATCAGAAAACCAAAAACTGAGTTCAGGCCATATTTCAGAAAAAAAGTATGCCTTTCCCCAGACGCTACAAGTTTAGAAGCACTCTTACAAAAATCCATGCTTTCTCTCTCCCAGCTCCACCTTAAGCTTCAAAATTCAGTGAACAGCACCCACAAAAGGACACTTACCTCTATTTCCACTGACTGCATTGCTAGGTCACATGGTGGTTTTAGTGCTTTTGGTCTTGTTGCATACCAGTAGGTCGTGAGAGCTGCAAAAGCACCGAAGCCCATCAGTGTGTTGGTCGGGAGGGTGCGCACATACTGTCTGACATCCACAAGCTCCGGCATTCGTAAGTGTCTAAACAACTCATGTGCTTGCATGGCAGTTCAGCACGTATCACAATGCTGCAATCTGTTGACATGAAAAAACAGTTACAAAGATTTAAAACCCTTTCAGTTTGTTGTTGTGGGAGAATAATGTAAGCTTTGCCCTACTAGCTTAGCGCTATCAAAATAATTTGATCTGCCACTGGGCAAGCAATACTTGGAGAGTTCAGTGCTGCAATTAAATAAGCAATTGGAGGGTCACAATACAGAAAAACAGTTAGGGCTCACAGGGGGCAATTTCTTTAGGGTTTTAGTATTGCTTTTAACAGATGCTGCAAAAAATATAAGGCAGAAGTTTTGTTAAGGATTGTATTTCACAAATGCAAAATACTTATTTGTAGAGTAACAGTACTAAGAGACTGTTTAAACAGCAAGTGTCAAACAGGGAAGTTTGAGGAGTGAGGGCAGGGCTGTAAAATGTTAACTTGCCTCCACTAACAAAACAGAGCATCCCAATCTTATAGGAGCATAGGAGGGGAAGGATTTTTCATCTCAAATCCTGTACAAACTCCAGATAATGTCTCTTTTCCATCACTCACAGAAAGCTAACTACAGAAAGCTGCCTTAGAAGCCACTATCCTTCCACAGCTCCTCTGTGCCAGCAAGCTTCCTATTTCTCTCAGCAATTCATCTGTGGTCATGAGGCAGAAGCAAAGCAGCATCAAAGCAGGGGGGCCCAAGGCAGCAGCACACAGCTATGTAATCAAGCACAGGAAGCACATTTAACTTGCCACGTTCACACAGGAGAACCAACTGAAAGAGGCTGCTCCCTGACAGCACTCACTGACATTGATATTCCACTGCAAGAACCAGCCATGGAAAAAGGGGTATCAGTCAGCTCAGCTGGTGCTCTCCTTCACAGCCAAGGTCTCCCGGGATGTCTGTCACATGCCAAACCCACCAGCTCCTGCCCAGTAGGTGAGAGGTAAGCAGCAGGCAGCCTGCCTGCCCTATGGCCAATGGCAGCCTGCACTCCATGTCACCCCATCAAAGGGCCTCTGCCTGCCTGCTGCAGCTGGGGCACAGCTGGCAATGCTGCTCACCAGTGGGGCAGGGGGAAGCAGAGCTTTCCTGCTTGCTTGAGGAGTGGAGATGTATTTATTCTGATATTTGGGTCCAGCCATTTCCTCTGGACAATAAAATTAAATAAAGGACCTCAAGAATATGGACCTCAGTATGTTTTTAAATAGACAGAACACAAAGCATAACATGCTGCTGCAGGACCATATGTAGGAGAACTGGAATCCAGACAGAACTATGTGCTTACTGGTTTTAAAGTGAGCCATATCAGGCTGATTTCATATTTCCACAGGAAAATCTCTAGTTTACAGTCTGCCCTTTAAATCTTTACTGCTGCAATCAGTTATTCAACCAGACAACAGTAAAGCTGCCCCCTGTTCACAAAAAAAAAAATTTAACTAGTATTTGGACAAGGTCTAGAGAGAGAACAAAAGGCATGTAATTAGTACAAAGTGCACATGGTTTCACAATGTTAATCAGCAGAAGGACAGGCTGAAGTAAGGTCACAGATAGGAACTGGATGGAATGTAAATCAAGGTCCACTTCTGAAGAGTCCCAGGCCCATGAAGCACACCCCAGTCTGAAGGCACTGCCCACTCTCACTCCCACTTTCCTTTCAGGGCATAGCCTCAGGGTCCAGGGCTGCAGTACATGGCCACCAGAGAAATGTTTATTTGCACTGAGATACTCAAAATCCACAAAACATTGGGTTGTTGTAATGGAAGGTAGAGAAGAACTGAATAGAAAAGAATCTAGCTTCCCTGGGCTAAAAAAGAAATTATGTTACCGACTTAATAGTTAGGATTACCCTACTATTGCTTTTTACCCAGCATGCAAAAGCTGGCATCTAAGTTTTATTCTTTCTGACCACCTGTGTATATTAAAAACTTGTTCCAACAAGGAAGTCTTGGCTTACAACTTAACGCTCTGGGGAATCACAGAGAGGGGGAACTAGGAAAAGGGGGCTATAGTGTACATAAGGGCAAATACAGATCTTTCTTCCTCACACAGCAAGCGCCTCTGACTTTTAAAACAACAGACACTTACTTTCCTCTCTGCATTAGTCACAATGTGCCTTGCACATTGTACATTTTTGTGTGAGTTAGGAATGTAATATAATCAAGAGAGTCTTTCAAGCGCTTTCAGTGCCATTACAGCATAAAAGAACTGAAGTAATCATGATCTGTAACTGCAACAGGACTCGTGTAAGAGTCCTACTGTAGTCACAGAGCTGCTAGGATTTCAGCCTAGGTGAAGAGGAAAGGTGCACATCACTAGTTTTCATCTCTTCACTCAGCTGTTAGTAGAGCTGGCTGCAACAACAAAACTTTTCTCTAGCAGTTACACTGCAAGTTATCAGTTACCTGATAATATTTTACTGCTTATGTTCATATTGAGGGATGATATTTTACTACATCACTTGCCCCATCAGCAGAAAACACAAGGCTAGGACACAACTTCCCGCAAGACTAAGCAATTCCTAGCTTTGACACTAACTTTGACACTTCTTGTTTTCTGTAATGACAAAGCCGATGCAACAGGAGGAATACATTCACATTAACACATGCATCCAAACATGCCCCACCCGGAATGGGTGCATCCATGCCTCCCAGACTTATTTGATCCACCTCAGTATTTACACAACTCACGCTCCAACCACCACAGCCACCCAGGCCCTTTACCTAGGACCAAGTAAAACAGTTTAAAGCCTTTAGATTGAGATACAAATATCTTCCCAGTGGAAGAAGGGCTAGGATATGGCTTTTAGTTATCCTCCTCAAGGGAGGATCCAGCCAAGTCTGCTCACTCAAGCAAGAATGCTATTACATCCTCACAAATTCAGGTCCTGAATTGCATCTCATCCAGACTCAACATCAGCCCTGGTATAAAGATAGAACATAAACATTTTAAGTGACCACTGAAGACCCAAAGAAAGATACCAGATAAAAGTACTAGTCTGTGATACTCAGGCTGCTACATGGCATAAAAAAAAACCCAAACTTTGAGTAGGATGGACAACATTTGAGATCAAAATTATTTTTTTCTCAATGTAACCAATAGGCCTTGGTTTGTTTGTAAGTTTAGGAGAAATATCAGTCAGATAAGACGAAATGGTTTTAATAATAGGGCAGAACAGCTTCAGGGATAATTACTTATCCTGTCCACCTCTGCAAAAAACAACAGTTCCCAAAATCCAGCCCATGAAAGCATCTCTCTGAATTCATCATATCAATTCGGTAGAGTTCTGTACAGCTCAACACAAAGCCAGCTCTCTGCTCACATGCATGCATACCCCACAGCACCCAAGACTCATTCTTTACAGCAAAGCTAGTATCTCAAGGCAACCACCCAAGTTGGCAGGATCGAGTCATTCTTTGCTGCTCCTACTCTCAGCATACAATGAGCTATTTACAGTAGGCAGTAGCCTGCTATTGTCTATCCATAGCCAGACATCGTTCGAGTGTAACGGAAGAGAACATGAGAACAGCCGTCAGTTTCTGTGCTGCTAAGAAAACAACTCCAAGAACCAATGACCTCTCTATTCTAATATTCAGATGAACAGGATGCTGGCACACCTGCCATAAAGGAAGGTGCACCACATAGTGTAAAAGAACTGGCTGTGTTATTTCTGCAGCCTCTTGCAGGCAGGGGAAAGCTACAAGTTGCCTACCTCTTCAGTGAGTGATATAGCACTAAGATGCTTTCATTATGATATGCTGGAACAGGGCATCAGCCACCCATACTCTCTTGAGCCACTCACCACTGTCTGCCATTTTATTAGTTACAGGTTACACCATACATCAAACACATTTTACTTGATACTTTCTCCACTCATCCTTTGAAGGGCCAAATGCAAAATCATGTTCTGCTCCTCTGTTAAGTGTAAATGGAGTGCATCAAATGGCTTTGGTTATTAACAAGCTATATCCTTCTGTCTGAATCAAGTGCACAATCCTAATCTGAGCACATTCACAATCATCTTAAATTTGAGTCAGTCCAATCTGTTCCAGATACAAACTCCCACAATCCTCTTCCTGCTGGCCAGGCACTCCTCTGGTTGTACAGTCACAGCAGAAAGGTAATTCTGGCAAACATCATTCTCCTGGGTTAGTTCTGATGCTAGTTCTCAGCTCAATCAACTCTTTCCTGGATAACCAGACAGGCAATAGCTGCCAGAACAAAACAAGGTTCAACACAGCTGGGGAAAAAGGTGTTGCAATATTACACCGTAACACCTCACGCATCTCCTCCCAGGATTTTCTCCTCCTGCCTTCCAGTAAAGGAAATACCTTGACAGAAGTCTTGTAACCACCTGCTAGCTACCATCTCACAATGTTGCAAGAGAACCATAATCACCCTCAAAACACAGCAAATAATTTGGGACCTGAAAAAGAACCCTCATCTTAAGCCTTGTATAATACAAATACAAGAGCAAGATGCCTCCTTAGACACAAAGGATTTTCCTGAGCAAGCTGAGTAGTGCCAAAGTGTCTAAACCACTACTCTGCCATCCTCCTCCACCTCCACATCACTCCCTCTGCTCCCACAATTTAAAAAATAAAAAGTGTCTCATTTTACACAGAAACACCTAGATTGCCCAGCCAGACTTCAGAGTTATAAAACCTCCTTTCAAACAGCAATGGAAAGATTTGCTTTCCTGCAACAGGAAAAAGGGAACTAAAAAAATGTTAGTGAGGAACATGCACAGTAATGAAAACACAGAATATTCATGGTTGGAAAGTACCTCCCAAATCACCAAGTCCAACCACACAACAGAAACAAAACCAAAACGCTGATCACACACAAGCACTAAGCACACTCAACCAGGTAACACACAAATACTCTTAGAATCTGCCACTACAGCATGCAGTGCTGAGGGGCACCATTTAGCGGTTATCTGGCAGTGCTGACTCAATTGTTGGACTTGATGTTAAAGGTCTCTTCAAACCAAAATGATTACGGAAGACAGTGACTGACTTAGGTTTCCTCTGATCCATGCGTATACACAGAACACACACTGGAACACTCTTATCAGAAGATGCTTACAAATAATTTTGGCAGCTTAAATTACTATTCATTATGTGTGCATCCCTGCAGCTCTGATTTGCAAATACTACATGGCACTATTGTTAAATTAAATCCAGATACTGATACCGCTTAGATGCGATTCTTCCTACGGAAGCAAAATGCTACAAACCAGGAGCTTTCTTGAGGCATGAACAGCTGAAGCACATCATACCAGTTTATCCATTATACTCCTCCCAGGAAAAAAGCTACTACTCAAAAAGCCCAGTATGCAACATCAAGTTAACACATGCTTGAAGTGTTAACCTGCAAGAATGAGTTTCTTACTCATACTTTTGTCACCTGAAGTCTAGCAGAAGACAACCTGGGTCAGACACACCAAACCACATTGCAACACACTGGATAGTGTTGACATTCAGAAGGGCGTATTTTAAAAAAACATAACTCTTAACATCATGAGAACAAACAGATCAGTGTTTACTTAGAAGCAGCAATCTATTCACTGACTGACCTCCGTACACCAGCATCACAAGGAAGATTATGACAAACCAAGAAACTTCTTGACCTCAGGTATTAAGGTATCCCCGTATTTCCTCCGAGTCAGTGATAGTAAGCATTTTCTTCTGTTTTTTCTAAGCAACTAACCTCTCCTCAACCTTTTAATGCAGCCCAACTGCAAAGGCACAGTTTTCAAAACATGGCAGCATAAAGCTAAAAAGCTTAGAAGTTCTAAGTTTGAGAATACTACTACACACAAAAAGAAGTTATTTTCCACAAGCAGGACATGTCCTTTTGCTATAAGCATTAAAAACAGCTACAAAACCAGGCAGCATTTTCCCTTTAGTTCTCCATAAAAGTATGCAAACGTTTTCAGCCAGTTTTGGACAAACTACCAATTGTAGGCACTAAGACTTGAAACCTAACTAGAAAGGAGTATTTTACTATTGTATTTTACTCCGTAGATTAACAATTCCCAACATGCAAAGCAGCAAGAGAGACAAAGCCATATGTTTTCAGATGTGCTTGTTTCAGGAATCAGGCAGGATCTGAAAAAATACAGAGCCCCATACACAGCCAGGGTCCAGGCTACTGCTAGTAAAGGTCACATCAGTGCCTTCCTTGACCCGGTATTGCCAACTCTCACACAAAACCATGTATCACCAAGTAAACTAACCTCCTCTCTTATCTGTTATGATTTCTAGTTATATTTCACTTACTAAAATATTTTAACATATCTGAACTCGAAATTTTGCTCAGCGGGGAAGTAGGATATGGCAGGCCATCTATCAGGCTACCAGAAACCACATTTATCAAACAGTTACTATCTTCTCTCTCTCTGCTGCAGTTTCATATAATTTTGTGTCATTAGCTCTTTTGAGTCTATGCATAATCGGTCAACCATATTATCAAGATTTAGATAGAAGGTAATAGGGTTTTGTGCTTAATCTACTACACTAGTCAAAAGTGTTTTCTAGAAGAAGGAGAAGAAACTGTTTACTTTTCCCAATTGGAGATCAACATACACAAGACTGAAAAGATACAACTCACCTCTACCTCCAAAAATAAACTTCCATGCAGTATTAATTTCTAATGGAGCGAGGAATTAGTAAAACCATCTACAGAGATGTTACTCAGGAAACAGAAGTAACTTCCCCAGATAGCTATTTCAAAGTTGTCTTTCCTTCTGTTTTGAAACACTGGCTTTGTTTTTCTACCAATAACAACCTTTACTTGCCCTTGAAGCAAAAGGCTACTTACATTTGATTCTTAAGAGCTGAAGACTTACTTCCAACTTCAAGCTGGCTGATCTGCAGTGATAAAACAGCATCTGCCAATTTAGAAGCTGCCTGTTACATTCATTGTAATCAAGTGTTCAGAATAGGCTGAGGCCCATCTGATGCAAATCTCTTGAACTGAGAAATCTCAGCCTGAGATTCTGAGTGCACATTCCAAAGCAGAAAAATGAATACAAACACTCCTGAGCAGACTGGTTCTCTGTAAAACATCAGGTTTGGAAAAAATCTGTTAACACCACATGGAAAATCTCTATGGTCCAGATACAGATACCCGGCCATGGGTTTTGATAACGGTTTCTTTAGATGTCACTTGTCCATCTCAGACCCTTAAGCAAGGCACACTTGAACGGATTACTGGGTCCAAGGGGGTGCCTATAACACCCCAGCTCGCAGACATATCCTTTAGAAACTCAGAAGGCTTCAAATGTTGAAATTCCTGTTCAACAAGAACGAGAAACGTATGCACACGGGAACAAAAGCATCGTGTAACCAGGCTAAATGTAGCTCCGAGTCCTACCCAAGAGCATAGAGGAGGCCTGCAAAGTCAAAGCCACTCAACCTTCCATTTTAGGCCAGTTTGTATCATGATACATTTCCATCCGTGCTCTCCATTGCTTTTGAAACAATGATAAAGCTCTTTAAGCACACGCTATATTCATGCCCCTAAGTACAGCCACCTTGAAGACAAGGACTAGCAACTAAACACAGAATCCCCCGAATTACCGCCCACTCCGCGCTTCCCCGCCGCTACCCCCTCCCAGCAGGGTAGAGTGGGGCCGGGACCGTTTCACCCCAGGCCAGACCGTTCCGGGGGAGCCGGGGGCTGGCACAAAGCGCTGCCTGCGGGCGCTAGGGGAGGCCTGACGCGGTGGGCAGCGCTTCCCGGCGAGGGGAGCCGAGCCGGCTGCCGGGAGCGCAGATCTGCCACGAGGGAACCAGAGAACCCCAAAGCGGCGGCCCGAGAGACAAGCAGCCCAAGGGATCAGTAGCGGGAGCGCTCTGCTTGCCTCCACAGCCCTGCCCCGCAGGGGACAGCGGCCGCGCAGGCGAAGGGCCGGTTGACGGCAGCTCCGGCAGGCCCCGGCCCAGTCTCAGCGCGTCCCTGACAGGCTCCAGCCCGGCCCCAAGCCATCCTCCCCGCAGCCGCACGCCACGCCAAGAGGCGTCCTCGGAACCAGCTCACCTCCCAGCCGCGGCAGCAACAACGAGCACGGCAGTGCGCGGCTCTGCCGGCGCCGCCCTATTTAAGCGGAGCCCTGCGGGAGCGGAGTGTGCGTGTGCGGGACCGCCCCTTCGACACCACCTTCCGCCCGCCCCGGCCCTGCCCCCGGCCTCCCTCTGACACCGCCCGCCCTCCGGGATAAAGTCCCGAAGCGGTGTGCGGGTGATATCGTAGATTGTACAGAGCTCCACCAGGAGCGGTGGAAACGCGCCGCTGCAAGTTGCATGGCAAGGCCGGAGCGGCGGACAGAGCCCAGGCAGCGCACGGGGCCCTGTGCGCTGCACCAAGCTGCGGTGACAGCTGCAGCGCTGAGGGGACACTCTGGAAGGGAAGGGTTTCTTTAGGGTTCACAAAAGTAATCTGTCTGGTGACTGTGAACAGTCTATAAATAGGCTCACAGGCCGCACGTTTCAGCGTGAAAGCGCTGGCAGAGGACACTGACCTTGCTGCAGTCTGTGGAGTCACTGCTTCACCACCGTCAGACTTCACTTCTCAGGGGCTTCGAGACCTATCTTGGTAAAGCCAGGGCCGTGTCAGTGACCTCCTGACAGTTATCAGCTGGTTTGTGTCAGAGTGCTTCATCGGGCTGTTTAACCTGTAAATCATCAACCCACATAACAAAGTCCCACTATGCTGTACACTCTGTATTGACCTGGTTTTTAGGGCTATTTGGGTTATTTTAAGTTTGTATAGGGGGAAAGGCTGTACACACAGAATCACAGAATGGTGGTGGTTGGAAGGGACCTCTGACAATCACCTAGTCCTAGTCCAATTCCCATCCTAGAGCAAGTTCCTCTAGAACAGGTTGTGCAGGAACATGTCCAAGTGGGCTTCAAATGCCTCCAGAGAAGGAGACTCTGCAACCTTCCTGGGCAGTCTCTGCAAGTGCTTTGTTACTTGCACTGTGAAAAACTTCCCTTGGCCTGTCACCGGGCACTATCAAGAAGAGCCTGGTTCTATCCTCTAGACACTATTTATAAGCATTGATAGGATCTCTCCTCAGTCTTCTTCTCTCCAGGCTAGAGACCCAGCTCTCTCAGCCTCCTTTTGTAGCAGGTGCTCCTGCTTCTTGACCATCTTAGTCCGTCTGCCTAGGATTCTCTCCAGAGAATATATAGTTATACTTTGTACATTTGAGGCATTTTTATTTTACATGAAGGCAGCCACCGTTTTGTGATGCTTCAGTTTAATTGGAGGGTACTATAGGACCTCCTGCAAAACAGTTTTTAACAAAGGACTGAGCTTATATGCACTTTTTAATCACAAAAGAGAAGGGCACTTACAGTCCCCTCTTAAGTACACTTGGGTTTATGCTATGGAGGGGCTTGGTAATGCAAAATAAATTCCCTTAACAGGAAAGGAAGTGGAAACACAACCCAGGAGCACATCTGACTGACTGAGTGCAGCTGCTAATGGACATGGAGTCTGTAGCATTACCAAAGTTGTCCCGAGTAAATCCCCAAAGCACATGCAGCATGGATGTCAGCTGCTCTGCCATGGGTGGGCTGTTCTGGTTTCTTCCTGTTGCACCACACTTGGTGCTCGTGTAGACACAGCCAGACTTTGCCAAGTGATTTTTGCATTACATTCAGGCTTTTGGGTGAAGGAATCAAGTCATGTAGAAAGACTGTCTCAGGCACTGGTGACTACATGTTTTGTCCTAAATGCATCTAGCTTCCATCTGCCAACCATCAAAACGCATTGATTTTAATCTACTATGCTAATTAATCCTTTGTTATCACACCTCTTTCCACATCAAAGTTTCTAAAGATCATAATGCGTGTCCTAGCCCTCAGAGAAACTTCAGTGAACTGATGCACATCTTTCTTGTCCTGTGGAGCCTAGACTGTAAATAGCGCTCCATGTGTGGCCTCATGGTAATGAGCAGAGGGGAAGGATCATCTGAGCTCTACTGCCTTGCCATGAGAGCACATCACTGCTGAGCTTGGAGATGATCCTTCAAAAGTCAACCAGTTTTCTCAGACCCCTCTTTTCCCCAGAACCATTACATTAATCAAGCAACTATCATGTAAAAGGGTTACCCAAACCAGAGGATTTCCATTTAGCAATATATTACACAATTTTCAGGACCAGTATTTTTTTTGCCCGTAATACTGATATTTAAGTACTGTCCTTATATAAATGGACTGCCTATCACTGACAATGTAAATTAAGCATCTGCCAGAAAGAAAAAAATACTTAGCTATGCTCTTTTTATTTTGATTTCCAGATAGGACACACACTTCACTGAACTGAATGATCCCAAGCATATTTGAGGGCCATTCCAGGTGTATAATTTTTTTACATAAAGCAGACTGCCCAGCCATCTAACATTCTGTATCTGCTAACCCCTGCATGGAATCTTAAGAGAAGAAAAATAAAGAAATATTGTGTAACTAAGTACTTCAAAATGTCTAGCATATATTGCAATTAAAAAACATGAGCTACTGGGTCCATGGATCAGGCAAAGTTACTGATGTTTGGTCAACCATCTTCACAGTGAGAAAGGGAATAATATTCCTTTCGCATTTGTAACTGTTTCCTACACTGCAAAAAGTTCTGATAAGAAATGCTAGGGAACAGGAAGAGGGAGTGGGGGAACCCTATAGAGGACAGTGGGGTCACTCCACAGTGGGGAGCAAGCAAGGGAATCAGTGTCTCCATCAGAGGCAATGCTATCCCTCAGGAATGGTGCAAGGGCACCCAGGCAGGTGACATCAGGTGGTTTTGCCATTTGAGCTCTGGGTAAATTGATGGGACAAGTTAGGGCTGGAGACTGTGCAAAGATCCAGTGGGGAACAGCATGAGCACCAGGACGAGAGACAAGGCTGGAACACAAATCTTACATCTAACCTAAACCTCTGGATAAATCTCTCTGCCTAAACCCTGCTTTGGTCACACTCAGGTTACCTTAAATAATTCTTCAATTTAGAAAGACAGAAGTAAGCAAGTCGTGAATATATTGAGTTCCATGAAGAACAAGTCTTCTGAACATCAAGATACTTAACCAGGAAAATAAAATGTTTACAAAACTCTCTGTACAAAGGAACAGAAAAGATGAATTGTAATGTTTTGATTGCATACCAGAAAAAAAGACATGATGTGTGTATATATATATACACACATAAATCATTTTCCATCTATGCTTATTCTTCCACTTTCTATTACTTTCTCTGTTCATGAATATTTCTCCTTCTCCTGCTGTCTACTCTCTTGAAGTTGAATACTTAACTTATGGTTTGAGATCTTCTGGTCACCTGTGGTTGTAGGAACTGACAAAGTCCCTATTTTCTGTCACAGTGGAGTAACAGTTTGAACCCCAGAAGGTATGGAGGAGGTAGCAAAGTGCTGTGGAAATGCTGTTCTATCTAGTAAAAGGAAGACAACCTGACTATAACTGATCAGCTTTCTTATTCCAGACTAGCAGAAGTATTATTCCCCCTAAAGTCCTGGGTACAGCTAGGACAAAGTTAATTTTCACAAGAAGCTGGAAGGGCCCATAGCCAGGACAGCAAAACCAGCCCGTGGGCTATTCCATACTGTACTGACAACATATCCAGTATATGTGGGGGTATTTATGGGAGAATGCAGCTGGCTGGGGCAATGGCAGCATTTAGAGTGGTGGGCTGAGTGGTGTCAAGTTCCTGGCAGGGAGCTGTTGCATTGTAGGTCACTTGCTTTATGATTGCTTCATTGGTATCATTGTTATTATTGCCCCAACAATGGAAACACAGCTTCACCATTTGCCATGGGCTGATCCAGACTGTACTGGAACAAGGTGGGCCTCTGGAACACTGTTTTATTGGGTAACACAGTAGAAGTTATTTTTCAGAAGGGAAAAATAATAGTTTAAATCCTTCAGAAGGCAGGTTTTGCCATTAAAATGAAGTAAGGTTAAAGGACCTGCACAGGAGATTCAATTTTTAGAAATAAAATTACAAGATGAGCATCACCAGATCCCAATGGATGTGATCAGTGAGACAGCTAGTCAAGCTGCCCTGCCTGATCAAAACTTCCACTCACTGTAGAAGGCCATAAAGTCCCCACAGGGCATATGAAGAATATATTAGGGAAGATGGGCTTGGTTAGTCCTGCTTCATGCAAAGGCAAACCCATCCACAGGATTGCACTTGCTGGGTGGGGACAAGAGGATGGGGCATCCAGTGTGTACCTCAGTGGGATTTAATTTGGAGTGACAACAGCTGGTGAATTAAACTGTATGATGTTAATTGCTAAATGAACCTGCCACTGTATGTCATCACCACAGAGTGTGTCATATCAATGGCATTACTGTAACAATCCCTCAAATTGTAGAAGTATGGATTTCAAGCAGAGACAAGTGGTAATGGAACTGCAACTGGCTTTATCAACTAGTACCCAGCCACTTCAAGATCAATATATTCAACCCATAGACCTTGAGTACAGGTCATGCCATATACACCAGCCCTGAGCTCAGCATGCAGCAATCCAACACCATCTCTTCTCACCTGAAAGACTGTAACAACGGATGGAGCCCCAAATTCACTGATTAAACAAACTCAACCAATGGGCTATTCAATACTATGCTGACACCATGCTTGGTATATCTAAGCAGGGAGGGGTGGAGCTCTCTGGGAGACAAGCATACAGTTTGAGTGTGGCCAGTTGGCTGATATGTTCCTGGCAGTGAGCTGTTGCATATCACTTACACTACACATTAATCCATTTGATATTATTGTTATTGATGTTGTTTCTTCTCTCTTTGTCTTGTTCTATTAAACTTTCCTTATCTCAACCCACAGGGTTTTACCTTTTTCTCCCAGTTCTCATCCTCATCCTACTGGGGGCAGTGGGAGAGGAAGGTGTTGTTTGCAGCCATATGATGCTTAGCTGCCAGCTGGGCCAGAACTATGACAGGGTGCCTAGGCAATGACATGGGACTGGAGAGCCAGCGCAAAGTGACAGTGGATTGAATTGTGCTGAAGTCAGTTATTTTGCCATCATTTTTCTTTGAACCTTGGTTCTCTGGCAGCATTTCCCTTCCACTTCATCCTCCAAACTGTACATGAATACAAGGTCACTAGCACATTTAATACTTACCCATCTAAATGATCAACATAAACTCAAGAGTTGTTTAAATAAAACCACAAACATAAGAAGGCTGTTCTACTGGCTGTTTCTTCCAGTGCAATGCAAGAACGTAGAATGGTAGAATCATAGAAAGTATTGGGTTGGAAAGGACCTCCAAAGGTCATCTAGTCCAACCCCACTACAACAAGCAGGGACAGCACTCACTAGACTAGATTGCCTGGAACCCCATCCAGTCTGACCTGGTGACCTCCACCACGTCTCTAGACAACCTGTTCCAGTGATCCACCACCCTCAAATTAAAGAACTTTTTCCTGATGTCCAACCTAAATCTACCCTTTTCTAGATGAAAACTATGACCCTGAGCTCATTCTGTCTTTCCCTGCTCTTGTGGACAGTTCTTCCCCAGATTCCTAACAGGCATCTTTCTGGTAATGATTGATTGACTCCCACAGAGTCTTCTCTCCAGGCTGAACAACCTCAAACGTTCACTTTTCCTCTTGTAAAATATTCTCTTCAATCATCATTCCTCTACATATCAATCTTTCTGAACATCAAAGGCATATTATGCTTCTAAAATCTTACAGAGAAAGAAGATGCAATGTATAAAGCTGTATTACAGAAATATGTAAATTGACAGTAATGTTCCATCTGCTTAAGTGAATATTAAGTAAAGTATCACATAGAGGTAATCACAGCAAGAAAGCTTAGAATTTAAATATTTGTGATGCTGAAGCTCCAACTAAGAAACAAATTGTCAACAAAATAAAAGGCCATTTCTTCTGCTGGAACACATCCTGAGCATAATCATCTTTTCTGGCTAACAAAAGGATTCAGTTGTTTTATTTGGTAGAGTTTACAGTTTACCAGCACTTGTTTAACTCAAGACCAAACAGCAAAGTCCCAAACAGTGCTAGACTACAGTACACTGAACCACTGAACGTCACTTGCCAACAATGACCTCCAAATGCACACCATGTTTTCACATTCTTCACATACCCACACTTCCTTGCAAGCATTTCTAACAAATATTGGTGCACAAGCACAAGTTCAGCCCCAGAGCAGGCCAAACATCATGGCAAGGAACATCTGCTTTAAAAGGATATCTCAAATTGAACAAGCTTACCTCCCCAAAACTGCCATCTCAAAAGCATGCTCTGCCACTTGGAGCATTCGTTTGGGCTCCTTCAACTCAATGTTAGTGCCTACAGCAATCAGAAAAAGAACACTTAATTAATGAGGACCAAGCCCTTTCTAAAAGCCAAAGTACTTGTCATAGTGATTTTCATACTTTGATTTTACATTAGCGCCTAGCATTCAAGAAAACCCTAATGCATATTAGCTCTTACAAAACACATCTGGATACACATCCATCAGTTTTGTTATTTGCCTTTTCCATGTAGCACCTACGCCACAACTAAAGAGTTCTGATTTGGAATGGATGGTCCCTTGGTCACTTCTGCCTGAGCCCATCAAAAGCTGAACAAGCCAAGCCTGTAGATGCCAGTCCAAAGCAATTGGCAAGCAAACCTTGGAGGTTATCAGTTGTCTAGTTTCATGGAAAAGATCCACAGAAGTCACCTGTGTAAGTAAATAAGCACAGAGACACCAAGTACAGGCTTCTGGGAAAACCTGATCATTCCCATATGTGGCAAGCCCTGCTCCAGTGCTTAACTCCTGTGGGAAAGGTGAAGTGCAGGTAGCTCAGTTTACCAGCTGGAGTAGCTCAGGCTTTAGTTATTGCACCTTCTTGACTGCAAAACTGAGACTGCATGCTCCTTCAAGCTTCAGCACAAGGCCATGTTTAGACAGGGCGAGAGCTACAGCAAGCACACAGGTTAAGGTTGTGTGGAAAATAAGCCCTGGGAATATA
This sequence comes from Upupa epops, assembly GCA_013397515.1. Lineage (NCBI taxonomy): Eukaryota > Metazoa > Chordata > Aves > Bucerotiformes > Upupidae > Upupa > Upupa epops. The sequence goes on along the minus strand of VZRI01010769.1, from coordinate 85,970 downwards.
TTTAATAAAAGGTTGTAGTATGTGGATAAGATCAGCAGCGCAAACACACACCCCATTAAGGTGTTCCACAACAAGGTAAATCAGTAAACTACATCTTCACTTGAGATGAAAGCCTAACAGGGATTAAAAGAATTTCTCAAGGCTCTTCAGCAGAAATAATTTGTATTGTCTCTGGAAACGGATGGAAACAATTCCACTCTCCACACTGTGATGGAGCAATTCACTGAGTTGTTGCTGCATAGGAGAACAAATAGCACTTGTGAATAACAGACCATTCTATGCAAACTCATGTTTGTGGGAAAGAGACATGCAAACCAGGGCAAATATGCCTTTCCTTGGTAAAACTGTGTTAATAAGTGGAAATTAAGTTTCATTTGACCATGTCCATGTTATCAGGAAACATAATTAACCAAATTACATGTTGAGCATAATACCCAGTTCTCCCTGCTGGAGAGCACTTACCACTCTGCCATCATGAATGGACCCAAGCACACCAAGTTGGGACATGGAATACTTCTTGGAAGTGTCCTTTCCTGTCCTATTGCCAAACAGCATGAGCTATTCAGGCCTTCACTTCTGACCTGCTGATTCCTTAGTCCATCCTATTGCCACAGTTACGGCACCTACCATCCCAATTACCACCATGGCCTGCCATGAGTGTGACCCTCCATCCCCTGACACTACCACAGCCCAGCTTGAGCAGAGTGAGCCATAGTACAGCATGCAGGAGCCTCTTCTCCATACAGGAGCATATTTGTCCTTGCAAAGCTCTCCTCCCCTAGACAGTGCTCGGCTCCTGCCCAGAGGCACATTTCTGCTAGACACAAAACCCGCTCATTTTCTCTATCTCAAAATGAACTAGATTGAGTTCCTTTCTCATATTTTCTGCTACAAAACAGGGACAGATTCTCTTGCAAGGTTGTTTAGCCTCTGTGATAATACAAATTTTACATGAATATGCAGTCTAACATATTTCTGAGGTTGTAGTCACTACCAGATTAAGAGATCACTCAGCATGTTACAGAACAAAGAGATGGGTTTCCACAGACAGCACATGCTGTGCAGCCCACCAGCAGACCAGGCATACAGGTCTGCTTCTGCTTTGAACAACATGTGAGCACTGCAAAATCCAAACCAGGCTCTTGCCATACTATTTTTATCATTGCCTTATGGCATACCTGAACCTTACTGTTGTAAATATTGGTAAGGATGATGGTCCTTACCTCTTGCCAACTTCAAGATATCACTTAATGAAACAAAACTAGAGCCTCTAGAATGGGCTAGTGAGTCCCAGGTGCTAACAAATGACCTAGCACAATCCCTGCTTCTCAGTGGCTAGGAACTGTTCTCAACAAAACCTTCAAAAACAAGTGACCAGCCTGAACTTTGATATACAGGCAAAATACCCCATGGTTCAGTCACTATTTAAATAATAACTTCTTATTCCACAAGGCAAAGCCAGCATGGCAGCATCTCTGTATTCTCACTAGCTGTGGAGAGAAACAAGAGTTAGGGACAAAGAAATTAACAGATCAACACAAGGGATTCACAGAGCAACAATTTTAACATCAGACTTAAACTTGAAGTTCAATGTTAAATAAAAATTGATTAAGAACAAACCTACATTCAGATTAGCTAAGCTAAAAGCAAATATTTTACTTAAAGATAGATAAACATTTTAGGTTGGTCTTGATGATCTTAGAGGTCTTTTCCAGCCTCAATAATTCTGTGGTTTTACAGTTCCTTCTCCTATTTGATCCCTCATTCATCATTTGTATTTTGAAGGTAATTAATTATTGTAAAGATGTTTAAAGAAAAATCATGTAACAACATGTTGCAAGAACAATTTTAATCTATGTTCTCTGCAATAGCAGCCAGCACTGCCTGGAGTACAGTCTGTCCATGGTAACAGCAGTGCTGGGGCTTTCAGCAGGGGTGACGACATGTGAAACTCAAGGTTCTCACAAGCAGTCATAGGCATTTTATGTGGTCTAAACCAGACTGCTCTGCCAGCATGCCTCACGACCTCCTGGGCTCTGCTTCTCCCCAGAGAGGTCAGTGCTCACTCCTGCTGGCTGGCTCAGGCTGCTTTTGTGTAAAAAGGGCAACAGGTGTGAATGGTGGCCCCAAGGTCATGGCAGTCTGTAGGTCCCAACTGTCTGGCACAGCCATAGCCACAGAATCACAGACTGTTAGGGGTCAGAAGGGACCTCGAGAGACCACCTAAGTCCAACCTCCCCTGCCGGAGCAGGGTAAGCCTACAGCACCCAGGGTACCCAGGCAGTCTCCCCATCCAAGGACAAACTGGGTCCAACCCTGCTTAAGCTTCATGAGATGAGACCGGGCTTTTTTCCAGGGTGGCATGGCTGTAGAATGAGAACATTCACATTCCTATTTCGCCTGTGTAGCAGAGGTACTGCTGCAGCCCCATATGCAGTTTCCATTATATGAAGAGTTACTGACAACACTTTAAAAATCCCACATGTTTAGGGCAGGTCTTTTCCAAAAAGCCCTTTTATTTGCCTGAAGTGACTGTGGCTAATTATCCCCCAGATGCATTAGTGTGAAGGAGTGAGGGCATTAAAAACAAACACCGCTAAGATTAAAATAGACGGCCAGCTGAAATTGCTAAGGGTTGAAGCATATGATTTGGCACAAATCACTGAGGAATGGAATAGGTATTTGGCTTGGCTGAGTTAATGACAAACTGATTATCTAATAAGCCCAGACAAGGAAGTTTTTGCTTATTTCTTTTGATGTTTAGGTGCTTAACTGCAAGCCTACAAGGGTAAATAGAGATGCTGTTCTTTTCACTAAACCCGAAGTGTCTTGGAATGAAATCACAAACTTCACAATGATTTAGCAAGTGTCAGATGTGGTTAAAAGTTCAGCACCCTCTACTTCCTCTTCAGGTTTTGACATTTAAATAAAACAAATTGCAAATATGCACCTTGTGTAGGCTCTTTCACATCACAAGACTGCAGAGGCAAACTACCTTCTGCACTCTGCCTAACGCACTTGAACTAGAAACCTTAGAAATTTAAAATTAGCTGGTAACAAAAAATAAATTACATTGAAGAGGTAGTAACCTTTCCAGAATGTGAGATAATGTTTCCCTTCATGATAACTGCTGTATCTCTGATAATGGCATGGCTCTGCTCCGACTTTGGCTGAGCTATGGGGCCTACAGGGCATCACCCTGTCCCATACTCACTTTGGGAAGAAAGCAGCGCAACACAAGGTGCATCCTGTATCAAGTCCCTGCTAAGCACAGACACAAAGGGAACCAACCGTTGGTGGTAAATGCTGAAGCTGAAAAGTAACTTCTAGCTTTGTGAAAATACTTGTTTTCCTTCAGGGCCGTCAATATTTTCTTGTTGTATTCAAGGGCTTGTTGAACACTACTTGGTCCTTACTGCTATTCACACCCCCTAAGCACAAAAAACCCTACTTTTCAAAGTCCAGGCTATAAATGCAGGAGCAGCCACAGTCAAACTATGCTGAGTTATTAAGGATTTGCTTCCAGAGGGATGAAAGGACCTTTATCATATTCCCAGAAAGCAGTGGAAGGCATGGCTTTCCTCCATGCAGATTTCCCTCCCATGAGAAGGTGGCCCAGGCTTGCCTAGAAAGCCACAAAAATGTGTCAGTACCCAGCAGCATTGTGTAGTCATCCAGGGCACAAAGGAAAGCTGTACCATCCTAAACTTGAGGGAATGCTGCCCAGCCAAAGCATGGCAACAGATGTTTCCTAAAAATTACTGCCTACTGGAGCATAGGGTGGTGAACGACAAAGACATTTCTGATAGATGTATTGGATATACATTGTGAAATGGAAATGCAAAGTATGGGAGGGAGGGGATGTAGAGTTCATCTTCAATCTTGCCAACCAGTCCAAACAGGCCAAATAGAGTAACGGCCTCCTTCTTGTCACCCTGGTAACTAACAAGCCAGCATTCCATTTTTAGCAATCTTTTGACATAATTATGTACACGCATGAACACAGGGGCCAGCTAATAACACCACTCAGCTTCTTCTGGAGTTGATATAAATCTTTCACCTAGCTTCAACAGGATCTTAATTAGGATATCAATAATTCACATTGGGCACAGCATACTGCCTAGAAGACCTATTGCTGCTTAGTGTATTTTTACCTACAGTAAGATGGCATTGATTTTCCACATTCGTATTTACCCTATGTACAATCAGATTTTACATAAATTAAAAATGTGTATATCTTAAAATGCAAGTTTTCCAGACAATCCTCTTTAGCATCTATAAAGGATGAGGGCCTCCTCAACAAAATATACCTGCAGAGCACACTTGATTTGAAAGATCAGAGTCTAAATCTTGTGAATCAGAGCTCTAGATATTTATTTTTTTTTTTTGGAGAAAGGGGTTTGGGTTTTACTCACTTGAATCCACAATTGTAAAAGTGATCAGTTAGTTATCCTTGAGGAATAAAAACATTCAAACAAATTCAAAATGAAAGGTCAAACACAGTTTCAAATTTGTAGGAAGCCATTTGTATCTTTCTTCTCTGAAGAGTGTTCTCTCACTCCGATGTTAAGACATATGCAATTGTTTTGTGCCTCAAACTTCTTTACAAATGACTCCCAGTCCAACAGAAATGAGTTAACTTTTGGTGTTGAGGGATTCTCAAGTTAGTTTGGTTCTCACAGCCCTATTTCCACCAGAATACAGGACAAGATTCTCCTTGCTTTGCGCATGGCAAGTCTGGTAAAAGGCCATTCTCCAACTTGCTCATTGAACCACCAACTTCAAATCCAGACTTAAATCCCTAATAAAATTTAATTTTAAAAGAGTTCATTCTTCTTTCTCAGACACCCTTGCTCAGCTCAGTGTACACTTGCTCCTTCTTTCAGCAGCACAGAAGTGTTTAACCTTCTCAAGGCAATTCTAGAGGCTTTTATAAGATCTTGTATTAGGATACCTTTATTTCTTGCAAAGTGGGAAGAGAGCCAAGACTGAGAAGACATGGTCAGTGGTGAAAACCAGGGGAAATTTGCAACCTTGTTAAACTTCCTTCTTCCCTAGGAGCCACATTTCTGTCCTGCTTCCTTCCATGCAGAAAAAGAAATACTTTCTCTTTTACACACAAGCAAAAAATTAGTCTTTACTTCAGCCCTTCAGGTCGTAGAAAAGCACTTGCTTGGGATAGATTTGGCAGGATTAGTAATTCTCGTTCCTGTCCGCAAGTATTAGAAATAAGTCTAGAATTTGTGCTCTTTTTAGGATGATTATGTAATATTCATTTTCAACATGATGCAATCATATAGATACATTTAATAGTATTAGGCTTGCTACAAATTTCACAAGCAGCAAGAACACTAGGGTTGAGTGGAAGAAAAGATTTTATCCAATACCTGGGTTTGTCAAGGCACTGACAAAGTGGGTAATATTCTCATTTATATGTACAGCACCTCAAAGTGCACAGTGCAAACTATCCCTGAGGTCACCATCCCTGGAGGTATTTAAGAAACTTGTAGACATGGTGCTTTGAGACAGGCTATTTTGTTGGTGTGGTTATGGTTGGACTATGAGACCTAGGAGGTCCCTTCCAACCATGATTATTGTATGATTCTGTGAATTTATCCTGCACCTTGGGGGGAAAACGTGGACACAGTGAAGCCCTCCAAAGCCATTCCATTCAGTTCAGCCAGGCCCTGCAGAAAGCACGCAAGTATCCTCATACCATGCAGCAAAATACAGGAAACATAGGTACAAACTGAGTAAAATCCACCTCAGTGAATAAACACTACAGAAACACTCTAGTGTTCTCAGTGGTACAAGATGATTAGATAATTGGTCAGATTAGCCCAGAGCTGATACTCTACTTAAATGGGCAAACAAGTCCAGATGGCTTTGAATAGCTGAATATCCAGTGTTGCTGCATAGACTGAGCGTGACCTGAGAAGAGTGATGAATGCAGCAATCTCTCTGCAGTCACTAGGAGCTGGAGAGGCTCAACCTTCAGTGTGCATTTGTCTCCTTGTCACAGCCCAGTGAAAATCTTCAGAGTCCCTGTGCTCCACACCCTGTTTTCATTTGATTCCCTTCTAATACAGCAGATCCAAGACTCCTTACAGCAGGCTGTGCAGAACTCTATGTGGACTCCCTGCATGGGAACAGCAGCAATGGTGAAAATGAGCAAAGATTTGCCTTCACTTTGACTTCCAAGCCAGTTCTCCACAACCATAGGGAGCTAATCATTATCATTTAGAAGACCATTAGAAGATGGAAAGTTTGTTACCCCTACCAGAAGGGAAAAGGAAGAAAGAAGCAGAAATGTGATCAAATTCAGGGAGTTTTCCCAATGCTGCCTCCTCTCTGCAGCATTCCCTGCCTTGCAGTACCTTCAAGCAGTCACATACCAAATACTGTATATCCTTCAAGGAAGCAAACAATTTTTATCTCAAAAAGCTTTCCAGCTTCATTTATGTGAAGACAGACTAAACTGCTCCTATAGTCTTCTGGAAGAAATAAGAATCGACAATACTCTTCTTTCCAGCAATTGCCTATTCTACATAATGCTTTGAGCCCAAAGCAATATTCAGTCATCCCTGGGGCTCCAAAGGCATATGAAATCACAGTGACACTTTGACCTAACAGGTTACTCTGTCCTAAGCACCTACTCAGGTTCACTTACACAGTAACTTCATTTTTGAAATCTCATAAACGCAGTAGCACATGTGCTTCCCCCACTACCTGTAGAAAGAGCAAGAATCTGAGTGTTATTTTCATGGAAATGTTAGAATATTAGCTCATCTGAATATTTATATTTTGCTACCTTATGGTTATCTGTTTGTGGGAGGTCACATTCAGCTACACATCCAAAAACCAGCATCAGCTTCCATTATACATGTTGAACCTTGGCTCAAAAACACCCAAACTCATGATACTTGCTGGCAAGCTTCCTTATTCCTCTTATACTTGCTTACCAGTTAAGCTACCATAGTCCAGAAACATAATTTCTTTTTCATTAGGAAATAGCTAGGGCAAAGCACTACAGACAGGTGACTGATAAATTATGAATATGTTATTGATATTCATATCTCAAACATCTACAGTCTCCTACCATAAAACACTTTACAATCATCAGTAGTAAACCTTCAGAGAGACAGGCGCATAATATAGCGCTAGGCTGAACCTGCAGATGGATGATCCCAGATACCTCCTGACTGGTCATAAGCGTTGTCCTGATAAACAAAACATCAATTATCTTAATGGTTATTTATGACCTCCTTTCTATGATAGGTCCCAGTGGGCAAAAACACAGGGCTGGATTTGATTATGAAAGCTTTGTCACTTTAAACAAAACAAAAATCCCAGGAACAATTGGGGCTGGGTAAGATGGACAAGGTAAAAAGCAAGGCTAATTTTCAGCCCATTATGGCACTTCAGCAGTAGCAGGGCACTTGATTGCCATCTCTTGGGGAAGAAAATGCCACAAACCCATAAAACTATCCACAAGGATACAGGGAGCAATGTTCAGAGAGCTGTGCCACAGTCCATCATGCAATTGGCCAGGAGAAGAGAGCAGGACAGTAAAGACAGTTGTAACTACAACTCCAAGCAAGCCCTTAGTCTTCATATGTAGCAACTGCTACCTACCTATATGGCTCTGGACACAGTAGTCCACCTGTTATTTCCCAGCTAGTCTAGCTAGGATCAAAAATCTGTGACTACACCCCCACCCCCAGAAGACAGCTACCTATGATAACATGTTCAAAGAAGTTACACAAGTGGCCCCTACTCCCCTGGATTACCTTTATCAGCTTATTCAGTGGGGTTTACTCATGATCCATTTGCATGGATTCACACCACACCTATATGATGTTTGCAGATGATGGAGCTGGGAACTTGCAAGGCTTAAAAAGTAATTTAAAGATGATGGATTGGAAATTATTTTCCATTTCTAACTGTATTTTTCCCATATCTCTTGTTCCTTTCTCCTTAACACAGTTACACATTACAAATTTCATCAGAGATTTAGCCCTCAACTCAAAACCCACCACTTCCAAAGACAAGTCTGCCATGTTTCTGCACTACTGACTGCAGCCATCAAAACCAGACCATCTTCCACAGAAATTCAACAGCAGTGGTAAAAGTCCACTGAAACCTTGGCACCTGCTTTTTCTTCTGGGTGAAAACATCCACTCTGGGTCAGTTCAAGGATTTTATGTGTTAATAAGTTGTGAAGGGAAAAAGTGCTTAGGGTTAAATTGTTTCCAGGCAGGCTACTCCCTCCATTTTCTGCTAATAGAAACTTAGCACCAAAACGTTTGTTTGTAGAGCTGAAGCCTCTTCAGAAAAGATGTCACAGATGAGTTCTGAATTCCCCATCTCTCTCTGCCGTGGTGTTCTTTGCCTCTTTTCAGCTAGAGTGCTGGGAAACACGTCACACTGGAACAGTATGGTACTGGGAGGGCTTGAGCTGTGCACTCATCTGTGCTCCCTTTGAAAGACCAAGAAAAACAGTATTTGTTCAGGTTTATACATGCACTGGTGTTTGTTCAATGAGATGTCAAAAAACAAGGAGTCTTGAACTGTCCTCTATGATACAAAGATACCCTAACAGTGCAGCTGCCTTTAAGGATGGACTCCCATTGCTTCAGAGAGTACATCAGGTATAAGGCATGGGTCTGGGGTCTGACTGGATTCAGATGTGCAGACCAAACTGCCCTGACTAGGCTTCAAGAACTCACATAAACTCAGCTAATTTATGCAGATGTGGGAGGAAGGGAAAGAGAAATTAAAACAAAGAAGCAAAAGACATTCATGCAATGCAGTAAGGTCAGCAAAATTTGAACACACCTGGAAGACAAGTGCACAGGCTCTATCTGAAAGTACTGTTCACAATTCTGAAATGAACAGATGTAACATCCTGTGTATAAATTGAGAATTCGGTAGATGGGGCAGTAACTGACCCTGGCACAGATTTAGGCTGTAAATCTTTCACTAATGTAGTTTAGCCAATGGTCAGGTAGCAGCAAAGAAATAGTCTAGCATTCCCTGAAAGCCACCACACCTGTAAGAACAAACTGCTTGGCTGATGAGCCTGCATGCTTCTTTCCAAGCAGGCTCTGTCAGCACAGAGTTTTTGGTTCCCTTGCTCCCAGGTGCTGTGTTGGACCAGTGATCATAAACTTAACATCTAAACCAAGGGCTCTAGTCTCACTCTTTTGGCAAACATTCCCTCATTTTTGCCCTTTATTCACAATGCATACCACTTCTCTCTCCTGGTAGTAGGTTTCCTGCTCACTCTCCCTCTATAACTCCATTCATCTAACACAGGCACACACCCTAGCCTCCCTTCCCATTCCCAGCTCTTCTTGTGAGCACAGTACCATCATGGTTTACACATCCCAACTTCAAGAAGACATTCCACAAACTTGCCATCATCCTTTTTACCCATGTTCTAAGCAATAGACTGCACATACAGAGGGGAGAATAAAAACCCAAGAAAAAAACATCCCTAATTCTTTTCCCACTTTGGATGGATGACAATTTGAACAACAAACTTCTGGGAACAAAGCAACATCAGTGTGCCATGCTTGTTCAGCAGCAACTCTGGCCTCCACTTTGCATGGACCAAGCAAGCACACCCCAGTCAGAGCCCTGAGGACGTTGCAGGGAGAAGTCACAGTGGATGCACTATAAGTGGAGCTCCATATAGCATTGATCTCAGAAAGCCTGGGTCTCCTTTGTGCCATGGCTTCCTTGAGGTTACACCTCCCCTTTTTTTCACAGAGATGCAGGGACAGGCTCTGGCCCACACCATCCTTCATCAGCGCATGCTCTGATCCACACAGAGGTACAACCCATATCTGTGGGACTCACTTTTGGAGACACAATCTGGAGACAGATGAGCAGTTGCCAAGGGAAACCACTTGCTTCTACTGCATGGTGCAACAGATGATCAGCCTCTTATGCATGTGATGTGGTAGAAGAGGAAGTCCTGAAGCATTCTGCGTCAGTGCAAGTTTCTGGTATGTTAAGAAACTTCTGGGAGGCTGTGCAGACAGTAAACTGTGATCAATGGAGGCCTACAACGGAAGCTTAAAGCTGAGACAATGTTCAGCTACAGTTTCACCACTTGTATGCATCTTTCTACAGCAAGCATCATTCAGTGTGAAACTGAGAGTACACCAGCTCCATCAGCCAATGGCTACTCAGCAAAAGCTCAGACAGACTTGTCACAGGGCTTGTGTGGGGAATAGAGAAGCAAAAAGGAGTACATATGAGGACACCAATCTCATATCACTCCAATAAATACTGGGAGTTTTCTTTTCACATAACATACTACATTAGATCAAAGTCCTACAGGATGTTCAATACTTTCTACAGATATTTTCTCTGATCTCTTTTAACTGCAGGAGTAGTCTTGCAAAAAGATTCAATCTGCATGTAGCCTCCCTCAAGTGCGGTCACTCAGGTACACTCTGTTCCCTTCAATGCAGAGAGAAACAGAAGCAACAGTTTGTGAGTTTAAAAGCTTCCATTCTGGCAGAAAGATCACTTCCCACAGTGAAGGTACTGCCTTTGCAGCATCTCCCCTGAGCCTTAGAGGGGAGGGAGCTGCTGGGTTTATAAACAAATCACAGACAGCTTTACAGGGCTGCTCAGAGGACAAACTGAAATGTGACTGAGGAGACATTGGTACAACTGAGTCAGCCATTCAAGAACTCCTTTTGAAGTTGAATGTATCTTGCATTTCCAATCATTAAACAAAACAGTCAATTCCTAGTTTCCTATGAAAAGAGGGTCATTGTCTCCTAGTGTTCTGATCATCATCTTTTGTTCCTTTCACAACCACATTTCCCAATTTCCTTCCAGATCTACAACTACTACAGAACCAACCACAAGACACTGACATCTTTGCTGACATCAAAAGCACATCTCCTTTAACGAAGCAGATATTCACCCCTTTCATGGAGTTAATCATCACTAGCATAAAAGTCACAGCTTCAGACTGTGAGGTCAACTTTTCTGCTGACACATATCCCCAGACCAAACCAGGACTGTTCCCAACTAAGTCACAGTGATGTTGGCTCCTTTAGGTTTCTGAAGCTACCCTGGGATTTACCCCACAGTGGCACTGCCCAGTCATTTCACATCTCAGAGTGGCATTATCTCCATCTCAGAGATTGAGAAAGGAGGGCAAAGAGAAGTGCACTGATTTGCCCTCACAGCAAAATGAATACTAAGAATAAGAGTAAAAGCCTCACATTATTCTATCTCTATACCTTCTACTAAGACTTCAAGGAAACATTGTAAGATTAATGTTTGTTCTGTGTTATTCCAGCACCTGTTCATTAGAGAACAAGCCTGAAAAATCAGTGGATCTTTACTTCTATTTCAATTTAAAGAGGTGAGATCTATGTTGTAAAACTTCTCTGATGTAATTCAGGGAAAGGTGACAGAAGATATAATCCCATATCAACACAGTTGGGCAAAGGTCCCTGGGTCAGGACAACTTTAAAGATGCTGTCATGGTTTATTTCACTCAGAAAAATAAGGCATCTTGCCAGGTCCACCTTGGTTATTTAGTGCCTGGGTGAAACATTCTTTCTCCAGGCTCAGCTGTGCTCCTCTGCTCAGGGTACCTGCTGCTACTTTCCTACCTTCCTTTATTGCTGAAGTTACTTCTTACAAAAACATTTAAAATCCCACTCACTCATTCCCTATACATTCTCTGTATGTTTTCTTTGACACATTTCCCAATATCAAGTATTTTTCTTGAAGAACACATGAAGTAGTGAAACCATTTTCAAAGCAGAATGATGCCAGTACTCTGGTTTACTTTGTCATTTTCAGCTTTCACCTTTTTCATTTTATTTCATTTGATATCTGCAATTAATACAATAGAAGTCAACAAAAAACTAGTCTTCCTATTGCAAACATAGCACTGATTTTTTTTCACTCTTGTTACCCAAAGCTGAACAAACTCCTGAATTTCATTTCCTGCAGACATGGTTTGAAGTGTTGTAGGGATACCACAGCTTGAATCACGCTGTCGACTCAGCATCAAAGCTAGCAGGTCACATGTCCAAGTGCATGGCAAAGGCACGAACTTAACCCTTGGGCTTTCCTTTCTTACTAATACATCAGCACCGAGACCTGTTAATACTAAATTGATACTCAGGTCTTCATACCCTCTGCAACCTTCTGGATTCTCACAGTATAACTGAAGCCAGAACACACAACATGGTGCTCAGTCACCTCTGTATGGTGATCATAACAAAAGGAAGCAAAACCATTCTCTCTTCTCACAAGACAAAGATCTACAGTACCTATGCTCAGGCAAAAACTAGTGGTAGGATGGGATTTTGTGCTCCAAGGATTTTTTTTTGTTACTTTAAGAAAAATTATGTGTTGAAACTGATGTTTTATCTGTTCTTTCTCAATCAGAAAACCCTCCATAACAATGAGACATTTGAAGGAATGAAGCTAAGGCTGGATTCAGAGGGGATAATGTCATCAACCCTGAGCTAATACGTGACTAAGCTTTGAGATACGTGGAACTGTCACACAAAGCTCTTCTGTGCTGCTTCCTCTAGAACTTCAGGGGCACTTGCCCTCTGCAGGATTAGCCCAAATTAGGTCACAGTTTATCTGAAAGAGGGAGGGACTCTCTTTTCTGTTTTCTGTTTGCACTTTGCCAAGGAGGAGATCAGAGGATTCTTCAAGTTGTAAAAATAAGAGCTAGTGTTAGGATCCATCAGATACACTGGCATAAATCCAGAAAAATTCTCCATGGGTAACAATAACTGGGTGATGGGATAAAAATTTTGAAGCACACACTCCGATTCCATTTTGTGATTACCAAATTCCAGCATAACAGCTTTGAGCTACAGGAATTATTCTCCCTTCAAACTGATGAACAGAAACCTGGAGTTCCAGTGCTGACATTTATTTTTTTGTTTATTCATAAATTAATTTTTCTGGCAAACTTGTGGCTTGGGCTGTCACTCATGCTGACGTTTTTAGACTTTATTTTAAAGTCAGTTGAACACTCTGAGATATATTGGAAACTTGTTCAATATAATGGCTTTCTAAGCTAAAGCCTCCATCCTACATTGATTCATTATGGACAAACCTCTTGGTCAGGATGAAGACCTTTTAGTTTACAGAAAGAGTAAATTACAGAAGGAGGCAGAGTTAAATAAGCAGCATTCCTTTTCTTTAATGACCCACTACAAATGACACAGTGCTGCAAGAAGATTGAGTGTCCACCTGAAAACAGTACAAGGACTCCTAGGTGCATGACTTAGTTAAAAACTTAAGCATGGATAGTTGTCCCACTGCTGGAACAGGCTAGCAATGCCATTAGGCTGCACACAGGAAAAACAGCAGAGATCAGCACTGGTTAAAAATAAACAGAAATCTCACCCAGTGAGTTATGCAAGGTGGGAACCTTACTATCATCAAAAGAAGCATGGCCAGCAGATCAAAAGAGGTGATTCTGCCTCTTTATTCTGCTCTGGTGAGACCTCACCTGGAGTCCTGCACCCAGTTCTGGAGCACTGGACACAAGAAAGATAAGGACCTGTTGGAGTGTGTCAAGAGAAGGCCACAAAAATTATCAGTGGGCTGGAGCACCTCTCTTAGGAAGACAAACTGAGAGACCTGAGATTGTTCAGCCTGAGGAGAAGGTTCCAGAAGGACCTTGTAGCCACCTTCCAACACCTGAAAAGGGCTTGTAAGAAGGCTGGGGAAGAACTGTTCACAAGAGCAGGGAATGACAGGATGAAGGGTCATGGTTTTAAGCTGGAAAAGTGTGGATTTGGGCTGGATATCTTTAATCTGAGGGTGGTGCATCACTCTCCTGAATGTGACACAATTGCATCCAGGTGGGAAAAAAAAGTCAAGACACAAACAAGTCAATAGGAAAAAAAAAAAAAGGCTGTATCTTCTGAATGTTGTTAATAAGGTATTTAAGTATAAACCATCAGGTGGCACTAGTGCAAGTGTAAAATAATACTGGGATTATAAAAATGATATCCCAAAGGAAATCTGGACACATCACATTTTAGCTTTACTGCTTTGCAGAAAATGATGCCATGGTGCTGAAGGCAGAGCAGTGTCCCCACAGCCAGCTGATGAAAAGGACAGACACTATATAGGAATGTAGGCAACACAAGCTAACATAGATGCTTGTGGTCCGGAGCACTGCAACTGTTCAATTATTGGTTTCTGGAAGCAAAATGCATTGACAATTGAAAAAGCTCAGGATCTTGCAAAATAATCAATGAGCAAAACAGATGTGAAAGCTAACAGAGATCCTGAGGAATATAGGAGGGAGTAAAACCCATATCCAGAAGTAGTCATGCAGAAAGTGATTTCAAATCCTTTTATACTGTTGTTTGTTTTAGTGACATGAGCTCCCCTCCTGTCATCACCCATCAAGAAAAAAAAAAGAAAACAATTGGGAATGTTCTGTTTTCACTGCAACTGTAACTGTACCATCTGCCCAGCACCATCAGAGTGTAGTAGCAGAAGCAGCAATTCTGGTCTCAGCTTGTCCAGCATATAGGTTCAGATCCCAGCACTCAGCCCTCCAAGACTGTTCACCATACTGTCTCCTCCTCAGCTTTTAATGGTGAAGAACAGGGAGACTCAATGAATTTAAAAAAAAAAAAAGTTGACTCAAATAAATTCAAAAAGCACTTTCTACTAGACGTCCAGACAGCTAATCTGCTGTAATTACAGGGTACATGCACCCTGTTCTTGCAGACACTGTTAAGCAGAGCAATCCTGATGCCTACAGTCAGGTTATATTTAAAAGAAGGATTTATGAATCCTACTTTCAGCAGAAAAGGATTCAAGACACACTCAGACGAGACCAAAAAGTCAAGTAGTGACAGTACAGTTTGCAGCTTCATTTCACATGGCTTGTAATCACATTTCTTCCCACACTGTTGCTGCTTACAATTAAGGTGTCTAAGCTACAGTTTGGCAAAAACAGCTTCTTAATAATTATTGATCTTTTACACGAGTCTCCTTACCCACTGCCTATAGAAATTGATGTAATACTAGTCACCAACTGTTTTTAGGCTGAACTTATCAGCTTGTTAAACTCCTATTGAGTCATATATATGCACACCTATGTAGCTGATATATAGGTATATATGGACATCTATGCCCAAATCATGATGTTTCTGCAATATCCATTAGCAGTTTACAGAAATCCCAGATTCATTAAGGCAAAACACTATTTTTCCTACAGCGCTGCTTCCTAAGGAAAAGTAATTTCAGTTGGCAAAGCTGAACTGGGGATTATCCTTATACAGACAGATCTTGGCTGCATGACACAAAAATTAAAGGAGACTGCTGATCAGCTAAAATACTACAGCTCCAAGTACATTTGGATGACAGCCAAAGTCTTGGAATTGTTTTGCCATGAAATCTGGTTTTAGACAGGAAGAACAGGAAAGTTTTCTGTCTGGAAGAGGCTTCATGATGAAAAGCTTGGAAATCAAGCCCATTATTCAAATCCAGTCAGGCTTGCTCCACACTCCCACCCCCCATCTCCAGCATAGGCATGCCAATGCATACAAGCACACCCTACACATCACATGTGCTTTGTGCCTCTTGCATGATTTTGGGCTTTAGTTTTGATGAAATTACACAATACTTAATTCAAAATCATACTGCCAATTTGTCACTTGAGTGAGCTACACTTCATTCACATAATGCAGATCATTGAGATGACTGCTCTTTAAAATAAGTAATTTGCCAGTATTAGAAGTAATTCAAAGTACGCTACTCCAAAAGACAATGTAAGGTCAGGCGTCACAAAGGGACTCAACCTGCTTTTTCTCTCTGCCTGCACTGCAGCCTTGACCTGAGGTTGCATCTCAGACATCACATACTACTCTTTATCTGACAGATAGATTTCTGTACAGTCCTTAGGGCTCAGACAGTATTTCAAATGTAGATAATGTATAGAGCTGCACTGCTCCTGTGACTGCGATGCAGGGATCTCTCCAGGGCTGCTGTTGCTGGTGAACTCTTGCAGCTCTGCTCTCACCCAGGCCAGCATCTAACCCTGTAAATCACAGGCAATAAAAAGCAGAGCCTGTATAGCCGTGAAACACTCCCTGAAGCAGAGTATTTCCCCAACTTTGCTTTCACCTAGAACACCCAAGGAGTGTCCTCTTTCCCCACTTAGGCCTGCAGGTAGTTGTGCACCACCCTTTGTGCCCAGCAAGGACTAGATATAGTGAAGAAGCAGCCTCAGCAATTGCAAGAACACTTGCTCTGCACCAATCCCATTTTTGTTTCCATGCAAACTTTTCCAAAGGTTTTCATAACACCAGCTTGTCACCACCCCAGACATAAGACTAATGGATATTGCAGTTTCACAATATATCTGGTTTCACCACTTCTGCCATTGAATAAAAAATTACATGGCATCAGATAGGGGAAGCCCAAGGTTTGCTAAGTCAAATTTCTGCAAGAGGTTGTGACAAGTTGTTAGCAGTGCAGTGGCTCAGGTATTGTCCCCTCCTCCTTCACAGTGGCACCAAAGCATATGAGTGCCATAAACCCCCAGTCAGCTGCTCTAGTGCAATGGATGGATGCACAGCTGCATGTCCTCAGCTGACCTGTGCTCTGCTATTACTGGTACAGTGGTATTTGTGAGCTCTGTCTGTGCTGAGCCGGTGCTGTACATACCTTCCCCTGTCACTGCCACAGGGCACTACTGCCTGGACTCCATTGCTGTGGTCTGATTTAAATCTGAATCTGATCAAGCCTCTCTCACACCAAGTCTTGCTAGCTCTCTCCTGCAAGAGAACCACCAACAGTTTAAACTGGATCTGAACTCTGAATTCCAAGTAAACTATTCTTTCCCTGTCTCCCCACAAGTGTTGTGATAGCCACTTGCTCTAGAAAATTAACTTAATTAAAAGATCTACTGGTGTAATTTATAGCTTTTAGACTAATGAGGGTAGAGAAATGAATTTTAAATTAGTACTTAGAAATATTTGCCTCCGAGTCATTTTTGTTCTAGCTTGAGAGGGCATGAAAATGGTTCCATACAAGTGTGGCAGGGACTTTAGTCACCAAGGGTTAAGCATGGCTAAGAGACATTTAGGCATGGTTTTGAAGGCTTTTGTCTGTCCTGTGTCTATACTTAGCAACATACAGGCAATTTCATGATTAGACTTTTA
Organism: Upupa epops; assembly: GCA_013397515.1. Lineage (NCBI taxonomy): Eukaryota > Metazoa > Chordata > Aves > Bucerotiformes > Upupidae > Upupa > Upupa epops. The sequence goes on along the minus strand of VZRI01010769.1, from coordinate 68,769 downwards.
CCCAGCTGTCTATAGGATCACTACTACAGGAATACCAGAGCAAGTCACACTGCCCCTCATGGCTTTGAGAACTGAAGTTCTCAGTTCATTATGACCCCAAACACAGTTAATTCGCAGAAATTGAACATCTCTTGGCAAGTGTCAGGACACATATCTACAGATTCTGGATTTACAGAAGCTGTTTACACCTGTTGTCTGCTTGACCTCACCTTGTACCTTCAGCTGTTGGAAGGAAGTCTGGAAAAGGACAAGACAGCTTCTGTAGCTCTGAAAGAAGCTAACAGAGTTTAAGGAAGAACAAGTTATGGTTCCATGACCTGAAGCCCCTCAGTGCTGCCCATGTAGGGCACTCTCACCTCAGCCAACCCTGATCTTGCAGAGAACATCTTAAGGGCTTTGAGGACACTTTACACATTTGAAGATTTTACACATTTACATTCTACGCTACAGTTCATGTAGATTTTTCAATCTAGCATGGATACCTGATTCAATGAGACATGCACTTCAAAAGACATTAACTTTCTTTTCTGGGATGTGTAATTATAACATTCCCAGAGAAGTAGAAGAAATTGTCTCCGTTCCTGACCTACTGCTGTCATCAAACCTGTTTGCATTGTCCTATTTGTTAAGAAGGATTTTTCTGTTGCAAGAATAACTAGCTATATTTTACATTAGACAGGGTGATATTCTTTTATATTATGCTGCTAGGAATAGCTTAATTATTTTTTTGCTGCTCCATGAATGCTTATTGATCCTGAATATCCTCAGATAACAAATATGCCATTTAAACACCTTGTCTGTCTTTTGAAACATTCAGAATAAACCATTACAAACAATCTGAAATACAATGCTTCTAAGTGTGGATTATATCATCCAAGCTCTGCAAACTACAGTTGTCCAAGTCATGGATTTTCTGCCTGCTTAATTCTAAAGTCTATCACCCCAAAGACCATTGTTTCAAGTCCAATAGTCTGTTTTCTTCTTGCATACAGCTAGAGCTTAGACTTTGGCAGCTCCTTTGTATGAGATGTACATCAGTACTGAATGCTCAGCATTTCTCAGCAGTCCATGAAAAGCTGAACTCTGATGAGGCAGAACATCTTGAGGATGAGGCAGAACAGCATGTTTTGCTTTGCCCTTTGGAGAGGTTAAAATTCAACTGAACAGCAGTGGCAGAAGGGCTGTGACACACACTGTTGCTTGAAAGGCTCAGGGAACCAAAGCCAAGTGAGGTCTCTGATCACTGGAACAAGACACCAGAATCTTATTCAGCTCACTGTGTGTATAAGCATCCATAGCACTCAGCTTATTCTTGTTTCCCTCTTCATCACCTGTAAAATATATGGTGCTGCTGACCTGGGGAGAAGAAATGAACGAAAAACTACTTGGTGTTGTGTTTCTTCCCCAGCTTCTTCAGATCATCATTTTTCCACCAGGTTTGTCTCCCCTTGGTCAAGTGCCAGCTTTGCTTGCATCCAGTGGCAAATGTAGATACCACCAAATAGCTTAATATACTACGAAGAGGTGGAAATTCTGGTGTGACCTTACTGTGTAGTTTATTTGGTGTGGCATTAATTTTATGCTTACACGTTTGTACCTGCCACTCTTGAAATATTTTGACATGGTATGATGCAAACAGCGATGTCGCTGCATGAAAACAGAAAACAAAAACCTGCACAAAACTCCTGAATAAATTAGTCTAAAATAGCTTTAAAATCAGCTTCAGCTGTACAGCTCTCCTGTGTGGATATCAGTAAAAGTGTTTAAAAAATACTTAGGCTGGTAGTACATCACACACAAACAGACTATTCACACAAAGGAATCCAATTGTTGAACTGCTACCTATTAGCAGATACTGTTTTATTAAATCCGATTTCATCTTAGGAGAGGTTGGGAAAGAAAAGGGCAAGGGAATGCTAGGTTATCTTTTTCTGCATCTTCTTTGCATGTTTTATTTGTTTGATGGAATGCTAATATGGATATTCTTGCAAAACTAATTCTAATTAACTATATAATCTTATTTTTATTTTGGTTCCAAAGAAAGCTAACTGCAATATGTGAGTGTAGGCGTTGTCAACATTAAGATTGTCTTCCATGTCACCACAGGTATATTTTATCTCACAGCTGGCATCTGTGTGTTTATTTTATTCCCCAAACAGTTACAAGAAAGTGACTTCAGAGAAAAAAAGGGAAAATATTTGTTCTGTGTAGGAGTCACAAGTGAGCAGGAAAAACTTCAGAGTGAGTAAAACTATACTATGGACCACAAGGTCAAAACAGAAACCAGATATTGTTTGCAGTTCAAGTCCAAAGTGATCCCAAATTATGCTAAAAGCCAGCCCTCTTTGGTTGAAACAGGATCACTATTGGAAAGTGAGTCAAGAAAGGAATGCTAATCACACTCAGGGTTTCTGCCTTCAAACACTGCAACGAGATTTAAAGACAAATATACTCTACCTGAAAATTCAGTACAGAGCCTAATTTTTCTCACATGTCTTATCTTGGTTCAAACTCAAGGGAGGAGAACAGACTTAAAGAGATAGGTAATCTCTTCATGTAGCCCTGTACAGGTCTTCTCTACAGTATTATTCCCTGAAATTCACCCACTTTTTTTTCCCCCCCACCAGCCTTCTGATTCAAGACTTTGCTTCTCATTATCTCAATTTGTCATAATGACCTGCAGCAATTCAATTTTCTACTTGGGGAACCACCCCCTCCCTCAGTTGTACATTTTATAATCATTCAATTTGCAACACCTTTTTCTTCCATTCAAGAGAGTTTAATTGAGATGTCCTCTGTAAGCAGGTCCTCTCCAATTCTTTATCTAATGTACCACTGGTCTTTGGCCATCAGCTTCCTAGACATTTCCCAGAGACACTCCTTTATCCTGTGAGGTCTGGTTTGCAAGCAATGAGTACAGTTTGGCCCTTTATTCTTGGCTTCTCTTTTACCCAATAGCATGATGCTGTTTCCCACTAATCTCTAACCTCTTCTACTTTTGATTTCCCCTTCACTCCCATTTAGATTCATTTCCATCTAACCCAGTCCTATTAGTTCATCAACACCTGTTGACGCTATAGATCATGTCTGAGAAAAGTCCTGTAGCAAGGATGTTTTTCCCTCATCACAACAGTGTTCTTTTCTCTTCCAGAGATACTAGCTCATCCAGTTTGGCCCCAACCTGTAACATTACACCTTTCTACCAGCACTCTTTGCACAAGATGTTGCTGATTTCATGTTTCATGATCTTCATGTTTTATTTTCTCATGTAACTAGATCAGATTTTTTTTGTCTTCACAGGGGCTGATCTTGCTTCCAGCTTAGGTTAACTAAAGGCTACCACTGCTACATCAGAGTAAAATTTAAAAACCCCAACAATTCTACCCCACATCTCTGAAAAAAGCAAGTAAACAAAATCTGTCAGCCAGAGCTTATCCTATAAACAAGAGAATGAAAAGATTTCAGACTCCTCAATAAAATACCTCAGCCTACTTTCAGAGCAAGTGTTAAGAGCTAGGGCTGGGCTGATCCAATCTCTAGACCAATAGTAGATGTCCTTCATTAACCCTAAAGGGTTAATAAGAAAGGGATTAAGGGAGAGAAACTTATGGATTGAAAAATAAAATTAAAACTGCTTCACTTATAATAACATGAAACATACAAAACCAATTCTGAACTCAGTCCTCCAATACCCTACCCACTGATGCTGTAGGCAGGCAGTGGGCAGTCGCAGTCTGGACTCAGCAGCAGACAACTGGATGCCCCATCTGGATTCAGGAATGCACAGATTTGGATCAAGGACATAACAGACAGATTCCTCCTCAGACATTAGCCATTGAAGAAGAGAGAGTGACCCTCACAGTCTCCCAGCTTTATACCAGTTATGATGTCTGTGGGATGGAATACCTTGTTGGTCAGTTCAGGATCCCCTGTCCTGGCCTCTCCACCCCACAGGTGCAGTTTCTCACTTACTGCAACTCCAACACAGCACAAAGATTAGCAGTAACCTTGGTCTGCATAGGAGCAAGTAGAAGCAAGAGCCTTTTTGTATCCCAGTCCCTGGAAGTAACTATAAACATGAAGTATTATCACTTGTAAAAGAAGCCACTGCACAAATATGATGTTGACCACAGAAAACACAGTTAAAAAGAGATTGAAATGACAAGTAAAATCACTGAACAGAATTAGTCCTGTTCTAGTTCAAACCAGAACAGGGAGCATCAGTACTTCTGGCAGCCCTTCCTTGGGCAAGCAAACAGCCCTGAGGGGTCTCAAATCCTACCTGTTCTTCTGTTGCCAGGGTCTAGTATGTCAACTGGATATATGCTCCTCAGGTCACTCCCAGTATCTGCCTGTTACAAGACCATCTGCTTTCCTACATCTTTAAAAGCCTTTGCTCTGCCTTTTTCTCTAACTCCCTCACTTGCCCTGATGACCCTTACCTATCTGAGTGATGGAGTAGCTTACACCTGGCTCCTATCCCCTCCTCTTGGTCCTAAGTAAACCTGCCATTCCCTCCTCCACGTGCTGACCTAAACTGCTCTCCCAGCTAATGACATCCACAACTAGTTACTGCCTTCCTGAGATGCTTCTGTATTTTTCTACTTCCTTCCAACTCAGTGCTTTATTAATGCACTGCTACATTAAGAAAGCCTTCAGAAAGACCTTTAGAAAAGGTATTGGGAACCATCATCATTTTTTCTACCCTGCCAATAAGTCTTTAGCTTTTGACCCAGGCTGAGCAATTTGGAATATTTGTTTGTTCAGAACATATTAACAAGTAGTCTGAGGGCAGCCCTCTAGGCATGGCAGTAATTAAAATCAACAATCAAGTCACCTGAGGCACAAGATTTCACAGCTTGATGGCTTTAGGTAAGGAGATGTTTCCTTCCTATTTTAAGTATCTGTTTTACTCAACTGTGTTACTAGTCTTAAGGCTAAGTGGGAGGGAGGAAAGGAGACTGCAGGGACATCTTCATTAGAGTATTCAATAAGCAGAATGGCAGTATTCCTTAAAAGCAACACTATTCATGCTGAAAACAATACTGCCAAAACAATTACTATTTTAATTCTAGGTGCAGTATACAGAGATTTTAAATCTGTGATCTGTAGGTCATGGTGTTTTTTCCTGCAGCTCAGTAAAACTGTGCTTTAGTTTCAACAGTTTCAGACCTCTACCACATCACCATGAGCAATGAGTGGTTTGCTCTCCACATTTTCTTTTTTCCTTTGACATTTGTAATTCAAGAGTTCAGCCTGCTATTTCAAACTGCTCTTTCAAATTAAATGTAATTTAAAACAGACTGAAAGTGAAAAGGAACAGTTTGGTTTATTTTCAAACCAGTGTGGATTTGTGGGATCTCTGTTGCAGTAAAAAACATGAAGCCAAAATTACTTCCATCTCTCCATTTTCTCCTATTCCTAACAACCAAAATAAAAATATTGGCACAAAAGTAGGCTGCAGCAACTGCCTTAACCTAAGTAATGTATCATCTGCTCCGGCTTTCCAGTGCTAAAAAAGATTTTTCCACCAATGCTACTTGTGTCATTGTCACAGGAACTCCACCACAGGTTCCTGAGAGTCATCTGATGGCCCTCTACCCCTTCATCCCATATGCTTGTCCAAGTACACCTTGGTGGCATGGCTTTCCACCAAAGTATAATCTTGGGATATGTGCCCAAGAACCATTCCTACATGACGTTGTGCTGGCAGACCACCTGGGAAACAAACGTTATGGCCCCAAATCTATGGCCTACGTGTGCAACAGATATTGCAGGTGCCTTTCCCATGACTATCCACCAGACCCTATAGAGTTTCTGTGAACAGATGAGGTCAGGTCCATGAAGTCTGCTGTGGACACAGTAGTATTTCAAACACACTGGCCAGCAAAAGACATCTAAGGTGCATCCTCATCCTGCAGATCACATTGAATTTGCACCACTAGGCTGAACAGGGCTTCTTTCTTGGGGTCCCCAGCACTGTAGGTAAGAGGAACAAGGCATGCCTTCCTATACTTCAAACAGAATTTATGACCTTTATGCCTCCTGAAGCTCCAGCAGATTGAGTTTCCTGTGGCCTGAACTCATCCTCTCCACGTTCCTGGGACCATGCCTTTAGTCTCACCTCTGCCTGACTTGCAACACTGCTTTTCCACAGAATTTCGTCAGACTGCTGTAGCAATTCGGGCTCTCTTTGTCAACCCCATTGTGACACTGAATGTTGGAGCAACACGTACCCATCCATAAACTGCAAAACTATTTGAAGTGATCATCTCTGCAGTTTCTTAAGCAGCAAGGCATAAAACATCTAGCGGGGAAGGCAGCACTGGATGTCCTGTGCGTCCTGTGTATGTAACTGGTGTGGTGTGGTGGGAATACACCTGAAGCCTCTGCTCAGTGTGCAAGGTAGATACAGCAGAGGGAACCACAGCCGTAATGGGAAAAGTTATGTAGGNCCCCCCCCCCCCCCCCCCTTTATCTGAGATCAGAGTTAACCATTCACAAATGCTGAGGTGCCCTGAGGGGACAAAATAGGATTTCTCTGCTCTCACTGGTACTGATAATTAGAGATTATTTGGGAGAGGATCATAAGATATAATCTGATGAGGTAGGGAGGAGGTTACAAAGGCTGACTCATTTTCACAATAATGGTACAGCCCCAACAGGATGTCCATTAAGTGCTTCTACACTCAAAAAAGACCAAGAACAAAGACCTGAGGTCTTCCAGAAAATGACAAGCATGGTTTTTAAAGAAAAAAATCTCAGAAACATTAATGTTCTTGCATATTAATATTTATATCTGCACATTTCAACATGTTAGCTCATTAATGCTACTCACTGTTGGCCCAGAGCCCACATAAATGTCATAATAGGTCACATATTTTATAGATGGACCTGTGTATTTAAAGGTTAACCAGATCAAACTGGATCTACACAACATCGTCAAAGACTGGAGGAGCGCTACACAGCTAAAACAGCTCTGGTCCCACTGAAATCCTTCTACCAGCCTTTATCCTAAGACACAAAATGTTCTCAACGTGTCACTAAGGAAAACCATACACATCATACTGTTTTATACAATTTAAACTCAATTATTCTTCTGAAATACAGCATACTTGTCTACTGCTTGTGAAGCTAATTTGTGTTGCATTACTTGTAAGACACAGGTAAACAACACTAAGATTCTATATAAACCACATTCACACATTTATTTGCAGGACAGTACGCAGACAAAGGAGCATTTTTAATGATTCTTTCTCTTAAGCAGAATTAATATTTTAAAATCCCATTCACTCTTAAAATTTCTTACGATACATAGTAGAGACTTTTAAATGAAAATTTCAGTTTAAAATGTTTCTACTTTATCTAAAAATGCAAACTGCAGACTGATGCAATCGTGGTCTTATGTATTCAGCGAAAATTCCTGATTTCAGTGTTGCAGAGTTTCCTCAGTAACAGCAGAGGGACAAGTACCTAGTTACAAGCAATTTTCTAAGCACGTAAACAAACCATTCTAAGCTTTCTCACCAGAGAGTCTCCAATTGCAAGGCACAGATCAAAAGAAGCACCTGGCAGAAAACTCAGAAGTAGCAGTATTTTCAGGAATCCCACATAAAGTGATTCCTAAGACATTGTATTTACACCACATTTTGGATCAGAGTTCCTTTTTCTTTTCACACCCACAAAAGGAAAACAACTGCTTGAAGCACAAGAGAAACAGAACAAGGCGGTATGATTGTAGGTGGATCAGTACTTTTCAGAGATGAAGTGTCAAAATAATAGAAATTTGCTCCTTCTTCCTATATAAAATACATTGCTCCACTAAAAACATATATCAGTCCTATCAACAACTTGTAAGGGTTGGTGAGTTTACCAAGTTATCCACAAAAATCACAGAATCACAGAATTGTTTGGAATTACCTTCCAGATAACTATTGACCCAGTACTGCCAGGTCACAACTAAAATATGTCTCTCAGCACTACATCTATATATCTTTTAAATATTTCCAGGGATCATGATTCTACCACCTCCCTGGGCAGCCTGTTCCAATGTCTGATAACCTTTTCAGTGAAGAAATTCTTCCTAATATCCAATCTGAACCTCCCCTTGTACACCTGAGGCTATTTCTTCCTGTCCTATCTCTTTCTTTGTAGGAGAACAGAACAACCCACACCTCACTACACTCCTTTCAGGAGAAACAGATCAATAGCCACAACTCTACAGCTCAATTTCTCTTGAGCCATGAAACCTCCTTTCTTTTCTCCAGTCCTCACTGGAGTGCCCATCACACCCACATGCAGAGTGAGAAGGCAGAAGCAAGTCACTCTTGTACAGAAACATATCTTCATTAAGCTTCTCTAAAATTGGTCTTAGTACCACAGAGGTAGAACTCAGACACCAAAAGACACAGGTATCTCCCAAAGTCCCAGCTTTCAGTGTTTACTGAGCCCAGGAAAACAAATCAGGAGAATTATCTTGGAGAAAATGTAATCTATATTTTACCTACAAGCGCTGAGTCCCACCAAAATAGAAGGAAACTGGAAATCAGAGCAATTTCTGCATAAGGCAGCTCAAATGTACTTTGTAGGGGATTCCAGCTAAGCAAGAAAGATGAAGCCAACTTCAAAACATTAGACAAAAGCATGAAGGGTAAAGTGCCTCATAAAATTGACATGCAAAAGTACAATTTTAAGTACAAAATGAAAGGGGAAATAACATGAGGGTCTGTGACTGATCTGAGATACAGAACTACCTTTGAGAAGCTCACTGAACTTCTAACAAGACAGTTAACTGAGACCTGGGACAAGAAGACATTTAGCTAAATGTTACAGAGAGATCCAGAACTAACCTGGGATAAAGCAAATAAAATGTGCTGGTCAAAGAAAGGCACCCCTATGCCACTGACACAGAAACATCACGACATGCAGCAGTACTCTGATGCGAGCACAGAGGAGATTCTATAGTAGTAGTTGAAAGCAGATCTGAATCAGAGACACATGAAAGACAGTAGTGCCAACTTCCACAAGAAATTGGAGAATGCTTGGAAAGGTGGCCAATGCCAAATATTTTCTGTACTTCACACATCAGCAGCACTGTTGTGCTCTTCACACACCAAACCACTGCCAAAAGAGCTGCCCTCTCCCCTGCTCCCTTAAAAAATGTTGACTTTTTTAATCCCCAAATAGATGACTTGTAATTTAGGCTAACAGGTTGTATAACAAGCAGAATGAAAGGCTAGTGAAGGGCAAAGTCCAGATCTGAGCCAACATGTCAATCCAAGTCAAATACACACTGTTTGGCCTGCAAACTGCAGCTGTCAGATTTACTACACTGGACCAAATCCTGAAGAAAGCAAATCTAGCATGAGATGGTCTGGCCAGCTTTTTTTGTGGCCTTATTATGGTTCTAAAGAACACTCAGAGTGAAATCAAATTCCACCTGAAGGGACCAGAAGGCTAATTCCTAGCATGATGTACTGAAAAAGATGAATGGCAACTCTGCAGGACTTGAAAAGTCTTAATGAAATGCCTGAGATGGAAAGCAACGCTGATGGACCTGTAGAAGAAAAAGAACCCAACAGAGAAAACAAACAAAAAAAAAAAACAAAACCACACAGGAAAATCTACCCAGAGGAAAGTAGGCATCGGCACGCTGGTGTCAGAAGGAAGGTAGCCACTGTCCTGTGTGTGCCTGGTGAGAGAAACCTCCAGGCTGTGGTATGTCTCAACTTTGGAGCCCATTTTGAGGACCATAAGCTACCTCAAGTATTGTTCAGGGTACTCCTGTGATTAACTGAAGGGTCAGGACTGTGGGATACCTGGAGTGAGGCTCAAAGTTCCTTTGAAAATGCAGCCCATAAATAACAAAGCATTATTTTCTACAAAAATACAGTAACAATTAGGTCAAGTAGTGGAAAAACTCAAACCTGGTATTGCTGCAACAAGTCTGTATCTGTTGGAAGAGTTCATTCTGTGGGAGATACTCTGGGTTGTTTACCAACTGTCACAGCATGTTTAGAGGTCAGATTGTATCACCTTTCATGCATGTTCTTTGCCAAGAACCACAAGAAAACAAAAACCTCTCAGTAACAGCTTATGTAGCTGTTAGGCTATTTGTTTATTGAGTTAAGCATTTCACTGAGGAGCCTTTCACATTGAGTTAAGAGTACAAATTCCACTGGAAAAGAGAGAGTCTTCAATGCAGTCTTATTTTGCAAAGTACTTCAACAAGTACCTGAGCTTTTCTGGCCTTACATTTCCAAAAATCTTAAACTTTCTAAGGATACATTCCATGCATGGTGAGCAGAGGCGATCTGCCTTCAGCAAGCTGATTACAAAAAGCACTCCTCTGTATCTGGAGACTAAACTCAACATTGCTAAATAATGGCAGCCAAACACCCATAATAGTACTGGAAAATTAAGTTCTCAGAAAAAGAGAGAACTGTATGACCTGAAAAAAAATGTATGACTTCTGCTATCACAGCCACTGTTGTTAATTCTCAGTGATTACAGAGAAATTGAATAGGGATCAGTAGTGAAAAACTACTTATTAAGCAATTTACTTCTTCCAGAGTTGGACAATTCCCTGCACTGGTCCCTTGAGATTTAAAGCAGCTTCTTTGAAAGACTATGCCTTAGTACAACAGATAAAACCCACAAAACCAGTTTTGTTTTCTTCTTCAATTTCCCTTCAAAGTCATCCTCTTTCTCCCTTTACCAATTTTGCCTGAGGCCACACTTCCTCTCCCACTCCAACTGCCTGACAACACAACATCAGCACATTAAAAAGTGCTTTGAATGAAAGAGAAGGTTTGCCCCATGGTTTGGTAACGAAAACAACTTCAATTGTCTATGGGACTTGATGGGATCCGCCCAAAGGTACTGAAAGAGGTGGCGGAAGTGCTCAACAAGCCACTTGCCATCGTTTATCAGCAGTCCTTGCTAACTGGGGAGGCCCCTTTTCAGACTTGCAGATTAGCAAATTGACAACCATCTACAAGGGTGCTGAGAACTCCAGGCCTGTCAGTCTGACCTTTGTGCTGGGGAATGTTATGGAACAGATCATCTTGAGTGCCATCATGTGGCATGCACCGGGCAATCAGGCAATCAGGCCCAGTCAGCACAGGTTTATGACAGGCAGCTCTTGCTCAACTAACCTTTGTGGAAGTTGTCTACCTGGACTTTTGACATAGCTTCTGAGAGCCTTCTCCTAGAGGAACTTCTGCTCATGGCTTGGACAGGGTCTAAGTTGGATATTAGGAAAGATCTCTTCACTGAAAGGGTTATCAAGCACTGGAGCAGCTTGTCACCATCCCTAGAGGTATTTAAAAGATGAGTAGATGTGGTGCTGAGGACCATAATTTAGTAGTGAGTTGGCAGGGATAGGTTAATAGTTGGTCTTGATGATCTTAAAGGTCTTTTCCAATCAAAATGATTCTATGCAGCATGTACACCCCCATGTTGGTGCATGCAGTATCAGCTTCCAAGCCTGAGCACTCCTCTGCAGGTGGTATAGGGGCACACAGGCAACAAGCCTGCATAAAGTCTAAAATAACAATATAGTAACAACACACGCACACACAAACACACACACACATTTATTCCTTAAAAGTGAATGCCACAACGAGGCCACCTTCACAACAGACTAGAAATGGTGTGAGAGGCACAAGCTCACTCAGAAAGCGTAATAAAGACCATGAAGAACCAGAAATCCCTCCTGAAAGGACAATGCCAGGGTCACCCCCTTGCCCCCAGTACACCAACATAATGTACACTGAATCAGTCCGTACTTCCGGGAGGGTTCCCAGTATATACCTTTTAAATGGCTGACATGGCTGATCACAGTAAAGAACTTAATTTGACTGTCAACAAAATACAGCTAGAGGCTTCAGAGTCTTCGACATCACTATCAGAACAACTCGGCCAGTGTATTCAGTCTGCACATACTGTGCAATGAAAAACTGGAATTTGTGTTATCATACAGAAACAGAACTACCATTGGCCAAGGTTAGGTGATGATCCAAGAAACAGAACTTATAGTGAAGTGATGAATTAATGCATGGGTGAACATCACTGCTTAATAAAGATAGCACATTTGAAATTTAGAAATAGAGAATGCTTTGGGTTAGAAGGGACCTTCACAGGTCATCTAGTCCAGCTCCACCCCTGCAATGAGCAGGGACATCTTCACCTAGCTCAGACTGCTCAGAGCCCCATCCAACCTGATCTTGAATGTTTTTAGGGATGGGGCATCTACTACCTCTCTGGTCAACCTGTTCCAGTGTTGCACCACACTTGTAAAAAAGTTCTTCCTTATGTCCAGTCTAACTCTGTCCCGTTTTAGTTTAAAACCATTGCCGCTTAACCTGTTGCAACATGCCCTGCTACAAAGATTGCTCCCATCTTCCTTAGAAGTCCTCTATCGGTACTGAAAGGACACAGTAAATTCTGTCCACAGCTTGTTCTTCTCCAGACTGCACATCTCAACTATCTCAGTCTGTCCTCATAGGAAAAGTGCTTCAGCTCCCTGATCATCTTTGTGGCCCTCCTCTGGACCCATTCCAATAGGTCCATGTCTCCAGAGCTGAACACAGTATTCCAGGTGGAGTCTCACAAGAGTATAGTAAAGGAGTAGAATTACCTCCCTTAGACTGCTGCCCATGCTTCTTCTGATGCAGCTCTCTGGGCTGTGAGTGCACACCGTCAACTCATGTCAAACCGTTCATCCATCAGTACCCCCAAGTCCTTCTCTGCAAGGTTGTTCTTAATCACATCACCTCTTTGCCTATACTGATATCAAGGATGGACTTTAGAATTAAACAACCCTATTCCAGGTGCTACCAGGCACAGTTGTGTCCATCCAGTCTCTCATGTACATTCTGGACTCAGTTCTCCTGTCCCTCATTTCTGTAACAAAGATCAAGAGGACAGCACAGGTGTTTTACTTGATGGTAATATAAAATTAATATCCTAGATATTTAAACCTGCTTCATAGCCCCTTAAAGTTCATCCATCTATTAGCTCATCAACATATTTCCTTCCCATCCTGCAAGCAAGGTAACCTGGCTGACACACCATTGTAAATAAAGATACTTCTATTACAGATTCTTTCCAAAAGGAAAAGAAAGAGCTGCACTCTCCTAATTCTGGATGCAGTTTCATGGATGCTTTGAGCTTTCAGTCAGTTGGAAGTACAATGAGAAAAATCAGAGAATGCATGCTGCAAAAGTGCCTCAAGAAGGGAAGCATGTCATCAATACTTCACATCCTTCTTCTGATATTGTGCCAAATTTGTTTATTTTGCAGGTGACTCTATACTGATGCAATGGGATGAAGAGCAAAATTGAACCCATAAACAGTGCTCTTGTTTTACACAGAAAATGCACTGAAACACATCTCTGTGTGCTGCTGCTCTCCACTGCACATTTCCATTTGAGTTCCATCACAACAGAGAGCTGCATGTATTTCCATTATTATCTCAAGCCAAACTCTTCTCAAATAGAACAGGGGTAGCATGATTTAAGTAAAAAACATCCTGCAAGGGTGCATGCTGAATTAAGAACCAGTTTCTACGATTCCATTTTTGGACAGCCTGCATCCCTAGTAGTCAAGTGAGTATTTGCTATAGGCTTTGATCATGGGTCCAACACAAATAGGAGAAGCTGTAAACGTATCTGATCAGCTCCCTGCCTTCATGAAAACTGGTGAGCAGAAACTGCAAGAGGCAGAACACTTTGTATACATCCTGGACAACGGAAAGATGATGAAGTAGTGGAGGGAGGGATTCCAAAGCACAGAAGAGAGGACAGAATGAGACTGGAAAATATCAGAAAAATGCTGGGAAAGTGGTCATCTTGGGAAACCTGACCCTTCCCAGTCTACCTCCTTATCCTTTTACATCTGCCACTGGGTATTGTATGTGCCTGTGAGAGATGCTCCATTTACTCCACCAGTATAAAATAGTTGTTAAAATTTCCTCAGATGCTTTGTTACTATGACTGTAACTCTCTGCTGACCTGCAGTGTTCTGGTAGCTTACTCAGACTGAGACTCTGAGCTAACAGCCACTACCAAGCAGAGCAGCAAGTTCACCATGCACATATAAACAGCTGTTAACACAGCCCTGCATGCAGCAGGAGCAAGAGAAAAACTTCTGCTCTTTAAACACCAATTACTCCCCCAGATTTAATTTGTATCTCTCATCACCCTTCTCCCTTGCTATTCAATCAATTGAGCAGAGGAGCCTATTCACTGGAGCTGTGTGGTGAGCTGAGGGCAGCTCCCATTGGGTTCCCCATGGAGTAACCCATGGAGCTTGTGTAACCCAGCTCAGGCCCCTAAATCTGATCTGCTGTGACAGAACTCCTTCCTCACCCAGTTTCTTCACATGGGGTCACCAGTTGTCAAACTAGGAAAAAGGTTGTGACAATGCAAGTGCAATGTCTAAAGTAAATAAATCTTTACAAGTTATTAATTATTACAAGGTTTTCTTTCCAAGCAGTGCCCATTGGCAATGAGGAGCAGGACAGCAGGAAGACTGTCTGAGTGCAGCCTACGTAAACATGGAGTTCTGCAGACCATGGTCTCTGAACAGAGAAAGATGCCAGCTCTATCACTGGAGAAGGCTGCTGAGATGCTGATCTCTGATATGACCTTTTTCCCTACTTCCACTGTGTGGTTTTAGATGGCAGCACACACTCCGTTGAAGTGCAGCACATTGGTCCTGTATGCCTAACTTGCAGGCCAAATATCTGCAAGTGGCTCAATAGAAGCAACAATGTGGCGTGTACTCAGTAAGTATCACGCTCTATTGCTTCATTCAGCGACCATGTACTAGGTTTCCAAAGGTCTGGGACCATCCTCCTATGGATTTCTCTGCTGCACTCAGAGCTGTTACACACACTGCAGGCTGACTGATGCAACTGGAACAGGTATCAGTCCAAAGTGACCAGGATTTCCACATTTCAAATTCTGAACTCCTGAAGATACCTAAGAGATTCCTCTCTATCTACACACAAAAAAAAGAAAAGCATCGTCATTGGCTGTTTTTAGCGGAAATTGAGTTTTTCCAGATTCCTAGCTTTTGCTGGAATCAGTATGACTGATAAGAACAGGAAAAACTCTTATTGGTTTCCTTCTGCATCATCTATGTGGCACAAGGCTGTCAGGAAGGAACAAACAGGATGGCTCAGGTTTAGCCACATTCTAGGGATCCTGAAATTACTCTGAAGTTGCTGTTTTATTCCATTACCTGGGAAAATCTGTTCTTTCAGCACAGCACTTAGTGAGATTCCTGCTCACCTTTTTGAATGGCCCAGCTGCCAGATTAGGGGAAATAGGACCTTCCTAACTTTGCAGCTGTCAGCCATAAATGGTGTTATCTCAAAGATATCTAGGGCACACTGAAAATCACAGAATCTGAGAGGATGCAGTTTTCTAAAGTACAGTATTCCAGCACACAAACATCATCTTCCTATGGAGATGAGGGTAGAGTATTGCTTCTCATAGCTAATAGTTCTGCTGACATGATAGGGAAATTACTGGAAAAACTGGCATCTCCAGTACAAAGCTATTTTTAGGACCACTCATTTCAAGACAAGTGATGTTGAATTTGGAACAATCCTCAAAACCAAAATAGCTGTCAGCATTGTTTATCCAGAAGTGACTCAGGATCTGAAACATGCTCTCCCCAGCTCACAATTTTTTCACCTATACAATTTACACTCTTGCCTTTCCCTCAGCTGAATGGTAAATAATTATCCTTTGACATCTCATGTTAATGAATTTGCTTTCTATTTGCTCCAGAACATTTACTTACATGTCATATAGATCTTGGCTTTGCAAATGATCCCTATGCTTTTGTAAGGTTTCATTTTATAAAGTTGCCTCAAAGACATTATACACAATGGGAAATTTTTACTCTATAGAAAGTAGATGAAGCAAACAACTTATCACCCAAACACAGCTCCAAAACTGTCAGTAGATTGTGCAGCTCTTCACCGCTGCTACTATTTTGCATTGTACAATAAATGCCAAGAGCTTCTGTAACCTTTGCTCTACACAATTCTGAAGGAAAAGTGATGAAAAAAGAAGATGCTGTACATGAAGATGATGGGAGCCAGTGTTCATTGTCCTAGAAGCAAAAGCACCAAAGACGAGACAGAGTAATTAAGCTGCATTGTCCATATGTGTGACAGACTCATGTCCCTTCATCGAACCTTGGACAGGCCTATGTAACTCTGGAGAGAATCTGAGCACATTTGTTTAGCTAACTCACGTTGTTGAAAACAAGTCAAAGCTATTAACTACTTAATGAGCCTTCCAGGATAAAAGCAAAGGTGCTTATTACATAGGCAAATTAAGTAGACATGCTTGCTTTAAGCATGTCATAATTGCAGCTGTTCTACCTGCAGCCTTACCGTGATTGTTGATGTTCATTGATGAACAACACGGTTAGGCATTAGACTTAATGAGACACTTTTCCCTAATTGTTTGTACTGTGTTTAGCCTGTGTAATAGAGCAAAAATCACCATATGCTAGTGGACTTTATATTAGATCCTAGCCACACCGATATTCAATAAACCCTCAAGACTGCCCTCTAATGCCAACAGAACAGTCAGCTCAGCCTGTTACATACAACTTGTTGAAAACATAGTCAGTGAACATAACATTTGGAATCAATAACTTCAGCGAAAAAGCACACATCTACTTAACTGCTATTTGCACCAAATATCCTGTTTCTCAATGATTTATGTAGCTACTGTTCCTAATAGCAGTTACTGTTATGTTGAGAGGAGTGTGGCTTGAATATTATTTAAAGGCAATATTTAACATGCAGCAAAGTTTATGAAAGGAACAAATCTACCAAAAAGCTTACTCACAGCGAGGTATATACTTTGGTAAAGAACTGAGAACTAACTAATCTAGGCATCTAACAAAACCTCCTTGGAGTGCATTAATTCTTTTTTCAGAGACGTATGAGCTGGTGCCCACACTGGAGACATTCCGTATTGTCACCTGGCATAGCTCCTGAGATCTGGCCAGTCGGGAACTATTTCAGACTACAGAACTTCGTGCACCCCATCAAAGCAAATTTTTAGCAGCTTGATTAGAAAAAAGATCAGGTAGAAGCCTTGGGTCATGGAGAAAATCACTAGAGGGCAGTAGCCAACCCCTAAATCGTCCCAGCACTTCCCACAAAGGGCTGAAAGTTTGAAACGTGGAAAGAGCCGAGCAGCCTCCCGAGCGGTAGGAAGGTGAAAAAGAAATTTTGCTTTTTGACTCCTCATATTAAGCCATTTTAAAAAGTTCCTAGTGACAGGTAATATAGGTAGTAACTAATGCCATAAACTTCGCAATAGTCTGGGTGCCCAGCCACCTCCTATCCGTGCCATCAAGGGGTGGGCTATGAATGTGAAGGAAGAATGACCCCTGAGGCCATACACAACGTGTCTACACACTCTTGTATCACGTTCATGGACCACTAAATGGTCCATGGGGACAGACATGGCATTAAAGACAGATGGTGCATGGGTACTTCTTCCCATCCTGGTGTAGTTTTTAAAATGAGCCAGACAAATGAGAATTTTTAGTGGCACCATATCTAGCAAAGACATTCTTCCTAGCATTCCTAAAACCACCCTGCACCCATTTAGCAGTTCTAATAGTATCTGGTGTTTTCCACTTCTGCTTCAGAATCCACAGATTTTATAAAAAAATTATATTCTAACAGACATGAGGAATGCTTGAAAACCTGAGCCGTGAAGACTGGAAAAAGAAAGCCCAACAACAGATCACAGAAGCAACCCACATTCTGATGGCTTATTATGTTCCCTAAGATCCTGACTTTTAATTCATCTTTCCAGTTTGGGGGCTGGCTCATGACTTATGAATACTAGTCAGTATACTCTTAACTAGACCTGTAAAGGGGAACTATCAGAGAAATATTTGTCACCCCTATGTCAGTGCTACCCAGTTTTGGTAAAAGAATGGCCCTAAAAGTTTGGACCAGAGTTCTGTTACCCTCTCTGTGATATTAAACAGCAGCACATTATTTAATGCAGAATAGGAAATAACCAAAGAACAGGGCAAACAGGGGATGACATTTACCCAAAATACTTTGTCAGCTTTTAAAGGGAGTCTTTGCATTGGATGATGATATTTTGCCTGTGTAGCTGAGAAGATCTCACCTTGCTGTCACCAAAGGTGTGGATATAAAACGAGTGACTATTTTAAAGCCAGGATATACAATCTAGTCCCACGCTTATTTTTGAGAAATTTGTGGGATCTTCACATGTTATCGTAACCTCTAGCCATGAGGCTGGGTCATGAGTTCACAAACAGGAGAGATCACCTGGCAATGTTAAAAGATAAACATCTTTACTTGAAGGACAGCTCAAAGTTTTAGAACTGGATGCAGTACTCCATGTGGGACCACACCAGAGCAGAGCAGAGGAGTACAATCACCTCCATTGACCTGGTGGTCACACTTCTTTTGACGCAGCCCTGGACATGGTTTGCTTTTTGGGTGCAAGCTTAACATGCTGGCTTACGTTAAGCTTCTCATCAACAAACACATCCAAGTCCCTTTCAGGGCTGCTTCCAATCTTCTCTCTGCTCAGCCTGTATTTGTGCTTGTGATTGCCACAACTCAGGTGTAGGACCTTATAATAGGCCTTGCTTTGAGTTACCTAGTGTCTTGCCTGTCTCATTTGTTCAAGGAGAGTAGAGAAGGAATACAACCAGAAAGGGAGGTCTGGGCCATGCAGCTGAGAGGCACTGTTCGGTTTGTGACTGGAAAAGATATGTAACAAAAATTGAGAGCTTTCCATTGAGTTTTTGTTTAGTGACAACACCTAATTTCTTGCTGGGCTAGAGCCCATGGTACAAAAAAGACATGAGTCTGCTGGAGCAGGTCCAGAGGAGCAGCATAAAGATTATTAGAGGGCTACAGCACCTCTATTATGAGAACAGGCTGAGAAAGCTAAGTTTGTTCAGCCTGAGGAGCATAAGGCTCAGGGGATTTTAAAGGAGCCTTCCAGTACATGAAGGGGGCCTACAGAAAAGCTGGAGAAGGGCTTCTTACAAGGGCCTGTAGTAATAGGTCAAGGGGCCATTGTCTCAAATTGAAAGTGCATAGATTTAGATTGAATGTTAGGAAGGGGTTCTTCACCATGAGAGTGGTGAAGCATTGGAACAGGTTGCCCAAGGAAGT
Source organism: Upupa epops (assembly GCA_013397515.1). NCBI lineage: Eukaryota > Metazoa > Chordata > Aves > Bucerotiformes > Upupidae > Upupa > Upupa epops. Next base: position 49,556 of record VZRI01010769.1, on the reverse strand, counting down.
TGTGGATGCCACATTCCTTGAAGTGTTCAAGGCCACACTGGAAGAGAAACATGAACTTGTGAGAGGTGTCCCTGTCCATCATAGGGGGGTTGGACCTGGGTGGTCTTCCAGGTCCTGTCCAGCTTAAACCATTCTGTGAAGTGCAGGATTTGGTGCTAACAGCCAGTCAAACAAGTGATTATTCTGCCTTCAGCAACAAAGAACACTCAGTATACAAAAAAAAGAGCAAGAAAAGAAGGCCACACTCTCAGCAGTATTGAAGTTGCAAAACGTAACTGGATGGGGCGGTAGCCCTTGCCTAGAAGATGCAACAGACTCTTCAGGAACCCTAAGGCATCAGTCCCTTTCTATTTTTTTCTCTCACAGTATAAAATTTACATCAGCTGTCTTCACAAAGTCTCTGAGACCTCACACTATAAGCTGGCACTGGATAAACTTCGTAATACACCATCAGTGGTTTGCTACCAGGTCAGTGATATCATCTCCCTGTTTCTACAGAGGAAGGAAAATGAAGGGATAGTTCCCATTATTTAGCCTCTTTTTCACTGGTTAGCACTTTGCTGTAAAGGTTATCTCTTTGCTCTAAAGGAGTTCCTTAAGTTCTTAGCCCATACATTTAGCTCAGCACTGAGGTTTCATAATAATGGTATGTTTGAACTATGGTATTACAAAATTAGCAGGGTTTGTAGAGTCCATAAATCTCTGACAGGGGTCCCCATTTCTACTTCATCTACAAAGAAAGTCAGGTCTGAGGGTTAAAAAGGCCTCTAGAGGGAATTAGGCTCTGAAGTTCCATTAAATTAGCATTGTTTACAAAGCAGTCATAAGGATGATGGAAGTCAACAAGTCTTTCATTAGTCCAGTTCCAATGAACACATGGGGAAGCTCAATACACAAGAAGGCCATGTTTCCCTCCCATTCATTCTCCCAGTTTTGTGTCATCTGCAAACTTGCTGAGTGAACACTCTGCTCCATCATCCAGCTCATTAACAAAGATTTTGCCAGGACTGGACCAAATATTAACCCCTGAGGTACACCACTCATTACTAGACACTAGACTTTGTGTTTTTGAGCTTGGTAATTCAGTCTGTTTTCACTCTGCCTCACTTTGCTCATCCAGGCCACACATCATCAACTTCTCTGTGAATGTGTTATGGGACACAGTGCCAAAAGCCTTACTTAAGTCCAGGTATACAATATCTACTGCTCAATCTTCATCCACTGTAGTGGTTTTGCAAGGAGCAGATAGTGTATTATTCCATACACCCTCCTTTCTTCCTTACTGGACAAGATTCATGTCTCTCAAAGGTGAAGTGAGACCCCTCTTTAAGAGAGGTTGACTCCTGACAGGCTGAAAGGAGGATGTATGGAATAATACAGTGTCTGCTCCCTGCAAAACCACAACATCCACCAAGCCAATTCCTTCTCTAGAGAAGGTTATCAGGTGGATCAAGCACAGCTTTCCCTCTGCAAAGCCATGCTGAGGGAACATTTTTGCTCTGTATTCTAAGGCTGCAGAGGAAGGGATAGACATTTTCTCACTATACATGTCACTGCAGAAAAAGCCCTTGTACTCTCTGAACCAAATACTTCAGCCATTATCCACAGCCAAGTCTAGCTAGTCAGCTATTTACACCATCTCAGTCACCAATGATCTAAAGTTTGCCTCACCAAAGATTCAAGTCTCCTTAACTCCCACTGAAATAAACTATAGCACTCTGTTCTCATTTTGACAGGTTGTCATTTACAGAGCAGTGCATCCTGTCTCAGTGGTGACGTGGCTGAGAAAATAGCTGTCATCAGGAAATTCACAGACTTTGCTCCCCAATCTTGGCGTGTACAAACCTTGTACAAACACACAAACTTTGCCATATATGCAAACAAGTATTTGACAGATAAATTTTGTGTCAGCTCTTCTGTCAATGTAAATTAAGATACAACGCAAACTGCAAATTGCAAGAGGCCAAAAAGGTGTAAAGTTACAGTAAGTTAGTATTATGAATATAACAACCTTCTAACTGGCATTCATACAGACAGAGCAGAGTAATCCAAAAACAGACCTGGAGAAGTCCATTAAAACTACACAACAAAACATACTTAAAAGGAAATGTGCCTCCTCAGAGGTGCAGTATGACAAGCACATAGCAGCACTCAAAAGCACTATTGACCTGGCGGTCCTGTCTGTCACAACAAGCACCAAGAGATACATAAGACAGGGATCAAAGTTTGCCAGTCTTTAGGGTCATGGATTACAAGCATTGCTGCACCTCATAGCTTGAGTAGAATACCATCTATTGAAGCACAAATAGCACTTCCTAGAGTACTCTGGGATTTTGAGGACAGTAGCCAGCAATCAACCCAGCAATACCAGAGAGTCATGGCTACGAGCAAGGCTGCTTCTCTGACCGATCACCTTGGTATGGACTCCAAAGCCCTGTCATGTTAACACCTCCCCTGATACCATCATTCATGGCAGATGATCAAAAAGGAGGACGGTCATCCTACTGGGACAGAAGAGGAAGATATGAAAGTGGACCATACCTGGAAGTAACAACAGCATTAAGGTAAGAGGTGCCTTTGCAGCTGGGAGACAAGATGACAAAGAAATGGTCCTAGATCTCAAGGCAGAGAGCTCTAGGAGCTATGAAAAGACTGGTAACTCCTATTCCAAACTTACTAGTCCAGCATAGCCTCACTGAGGTTGCGGTAGTAAACAAACTCACAGCACAAGCCAGTACAGCATCAGAAACCACTAACAAGTACAGCAGAGGGTGAAACTACTGAATGAAACACCTGCTCTTACGGTTCGTAACACCAGTCCTTTGCAGACCTAGGGTCAAACAAGAATTTAGTTAACTCTTCCTACAAGTAGGACCTGTTGCACCTTGCCACGAGTGTGACTGCTTTTCCACATTACACAGCAGGGCTTTCAGTACCTCTTTTCAGAGGGAAGGCAGTAGGCAGTAGGCCACCAACAACCCCTGCCACCTTGTGATTCTTGACTTCCTGTGCTTAATCCACCTGCTGCGTGGACTACGCTTTCTGGGGGAGGCTTATTATTTAGCTTCTTGCTTGCATCCCGTGCCCAGGATTTCCCAGCCTAACAAACAGCTCCAGATTCGACCTCTTGGTGAAGTACCTACACCTAACCGCGAGGTTATACAGCAGTGAAGAAAGGAGGGGAGAAAAAGCGGTAGAAGATCTGGTTTCATAGGAAGGCAAAACTAGGCGCCACTTCAAAGCAGTTTGACACCTCCAAAGGACACCCCCAGGCAGAGCCCGTGGCTGGGCACAAGACAGCAGCGCCGCTGCGAACAGGACAGGGAAATCAAACGCTGCTCGTAGACGATCAACCACCGGTTGCAGCTCTAGCCCCAGCTCCCGGAGCGCAGGCAGCGCTGCGCTCCGCGACTACTCAGCCCCGGGCAGCCTCGGGCAACCTCACAGCCCCTCTCCCGAGCAAGGAGATGCAGCATGTGGGGAACTGTGCTGGAACAGAAACCCGCTGGTGGGATATACGGCCGTGGGTGCCTGCCTTGGGTTGTCACAGAGCCACGTACGAGTGTCCCGCAGGGAAGCGACGAGGGTTCACGGGGACTTCAAACCCCCAAATTTTTAAAAAGACTCTTCGCCTGGTATCCCAGGAGAGACGCAGGAGCAGCAAGCGAGAACATAAACAACTTCCCTCGTGTAAAAAGTGGCCTCGCAGGTGTCTGCAGCTGGCGGTTAACACAGACAGTAAGAGGATCAACTCCATCTCCGCCAGTGGAGCAAAAGGGGGAGGGGGGGGGGGGGGAGAAAAAAAATAATGAAAGCCTCTGCGTTTGCCATTCAGAGTTTAGTTAATTTGGATGATAACGGTTCGTGTTTAATCCCATTGTACGGGAATGAATATAGCGAAACCTACACGGATCCTGGAGGAATAATGCTGCCGGCAGCACCGTTCACAGGGTGCCCGAGCGGACAACCGGCCCGGCCCTTCTCGACGGCCGGGGCAGGCGCACCCCGGAGCCGCCGCCACCTCCTCCTGTGGGGCAGTTCCACTCTCCCGGCCCTCCTGGGTCGGCTGTGGGGTGGCTGTGGGGGCGGCGGGGTAAGGGCCAAAACCGCCCCTTTCAGTCAGCCGCTTCCGGGGAGATAAGTGGCGGGAGCGACGGTGGCCTCCGCGGGGCACGCTCGGTGGGGATAGGTGGGCATAGGTAGGGATGGGTGGGGGTGGTCCCCACCATTTAAACCACAAATGGGAAAGGGGTGGAAAAATGCGAGATACGAGAGGCAACGCGGGAGTTCAGAGAAGCTGCTCGCGGGCTGGCGCGGCTGGATCAAACACCGTTCCCACCGTGGTGCCTCGGGCTCGGTGGGCAGGACACGGTAACGGGGCAG